>CM062291.1:388851073-389292099 GCA_031216915.1 Pictodentalium vernedei | reverse complement strand
TAGGTTCGAAAATAATTATTGAGGTACATACTATATTATTTGAGGTTCATCCTATATTATTTCAGGTTCATCCTATATTATTCAGGTTCATCCTAAAATAATATTTATGACCCTCTCGTACGCGATCAATAATTTGTCAGACCCTGGATGGACTATAATTATTGTTTCATGTTTGAACCAGGTGTCGACCATCAATATTTCAGGTTCATCCTATATTAATTGAGGATGAACCTGAAATAATTTGTCTGATCCTGGATGGACCATAATTATTGTTTCATGTTCAACCAGATTCGATATAATATATTTCAGGCTCATCCTATATTAATTGAGGATGAACCTGAAATAATTTGTCCGACCCTGAATGGACTATAATTATTGTTTCATGTTGAATCAGGTTCGACATCAATATTTCAGGTTCATCCTATATTAATTGAGGATGAACCTGAAATAATTTGTCCTACCCTGGATGGACCATAATTATTGTTTCATGTTGAACCAGGTTCGACATAAATATTTCAGGTTCATCCTATATTAATTGAGGATGAACCTGAAATAATTTGTCCGACCCTGGATGGACCATAATTATTGTTTCATGTTGAACCAGGTTCGACATCAATATTTCAGGTTCATCCTATATTAATTGAGGATGAACCTGAAATAATTTGTCCGACCCTGGATGGACCATAATTATTGTTTCATGTTGAACCAGGTTCGACATCAATATTTGAGATTCATCCTATATTAATTGAGGATGAACCTGAAATAATTTGTCCGACCCTAGATGGACCATAATTATTGCTTCATGTTGAACCAGGTTCGACATAAATATTTGAGGGTTCATCCTATATTAATTGAGGATGAACCTAAAATAATTTGTCCGACCCTGGATCGACCATAATTATTCAGGATGATGCTAAAATCCCACGATGCAATACGTTCCACGAGCCAATCAGTTGAGTCGTTACAAATGCGAACAATGGGACACAACTGGGGGAAAAAAGCAAGATAAACTTGATGCAGGCACACAGCTTCAGACAAAGAATCCCGCTGAGAGATTGTTTTGTTTGCGCTTCACACGATTTTTTTTCGACCCTTTGTAATCACGCAAAATAAATAAGATTTCTCCCCATGGAAATGTCAAATGGGCAGTGTTGATTGTTTACTGTACTGTTACAAACAAGTTGTGTTTTAATATTGAAATATGACTCGCTAACCAATAGTGTTGCGGACCGGACCGCAAACAAACAGTCCGGTACCGATCCAAGCGTGGTCCACGGTACGGTCCGATGAGGAGTGGGCCTCCTCTGCTGTACCGGTTCACAGGCACGCTGGACCGGTCCGGGGCGGTCCAAGGGACCGGTCCAGGGAGACACAAAGGGAAGTTTTGCACTCTCCCAATTGATACACAAACTGATAATTTCATCTTGATAGACGGTGAATACATTGAAGTCGAGTAAGTTTGAAGTAACTGTCAACTATATTGAGCCAATCTGTCACCAATCAACCACCTGCATCCTGTGATTCCTGTCACGGGTGTCGGTATCAGCGGTATCGAAGGTATCAGCGATGAGCGGTTCTACAAAAAAGTTCCCAAAATAGCGAATGCTCAAATTCGGTGACAAGAAGCTGTCATTCAATTCCTTTGTCGGCAAAGAATTTCAATGTGTATTGTGTATCTATTTCTATAAACCCCGATCTAGATTATGTGCACATGGAAACTATTTATGGTAGTAACTTGGTCCCTGTATTTCATCTGGTAGGTTTGGTGTGGTGACCCTATTAAATTGGACCATGGGCGCAGATGATGGGGGGGGGGGGGGGGGGGGGGGGGATGTGGATGTGCCCCAAAGTTTCTCGGGGGGGGGGGGGGGGGGACATTACATGTTATGTGCCCCGCGCTCCCCCCACACATATAGGTCCGATAGCAGCTGATATTGTTCGAGCAATGCTGCAATAGGCGAAAATCGCGTATTTTCAGCTTGCTTTTTTAAAATTTCCTACCGCAGGGCTAAACCATGCTTGGCCCTGCGCGTTGTGTGTCCGAGCAATACTGCAATAGGCGGAAATCGTGTATTTTCAGCTTACATTTTCAAATTTTTCGCCCGCAGGACTAAAACATGGTTGGCCCTGCACATTGTGTAGCCCCCCCCCCCCACACACACACACACACACACTCTAAAGAGAGAGGCCCGTGCCCCTGAATTGGACCACCTTGGACCGGTCCATCTAGAAAAAAACGGACCGCCTGCCCAAATATCGGACCGGTATTTCTTGGACCGGATCAGACTGGAACAACATTGGCGGTCTGGCACGGTCCACATCACTGCTAACCAACATATCGGGAAAACGTCTCGTGAAGTTTAAAAATTTAATGGAGCAGTTCAAAAAGTGCCTCTGTGGGGTAGGGTGGGGAAGAGCAAAAATGATGGATTTCGTATGTATGTATGTTTGTTTGTCTGTGTGTCTGCAAAAGAAATAACTATGGGGCCATCCATAGTGCCTAACATTGGCCTACTTTATGGTCATTGTCAGGTTTAAAAAAGTGCAGGGGTGGGATTGGAGAGGGGCACCAAAAGCTATGACCAATTTGTTTTTTACTGATATAGGTCCTCAAAGAGGTCTACTAGTGGTGACTTCTTATCAGGAATCTTAAAGGTTTCAAAAAATTGCCGGTGGTGGTGTTGGGGAGGGGCAAAACTTGTGGATTTTGTGTGTATGACCACTATAAAAAGGCATACGGAGCCACCCACAGTGCACAAGCTGGTTCTGCTAGGTTTTTTTTTTTACACCGGGAGTCATGGATTGAAAAAGTCAGGATTGAAAAAGTGCCGGGGTGGGGAGAGTCACCCAATGTCATACAATTTTTCTTTTCACCTCTATAGATCTTGAAAGGGGCCTTCCTGAGGTAACTTTTTACCGGGAATATTATGGTGCGGTTAGGGCCGCAGGCCTGCCCAAGTTACTCCTTTGAAGTCAGGGCTGTGGTTTTATGAACTGTTTTTTCTTTGAAATTTACCGTACAGCATCGGGTAACCCTGCTGGTATTTGTTAAAACCTGTTTTGACTCACCATTTTCACACAGGTAACAATGTTGGGAAGCAGTTTAGTATGCCAGAATGCTCAAAATGCATCCCCACCCCTTCTTCCCCCCACAGAATTTCAAATTGCTCTGCGGCTCCTGGGTCAGCATGTTTTCGGTGTCATTGTGGGGCATGTCACGGTATTATGTTCATGGAAGCAGGTGCCTGTTTTGAACAAATCACGCGATAATGCCTCAGCTGAAGGGCCGTCGCCAAAGTCTTTTAATTGGGGGGGGGGGGGGGGAATTCCAACTGGGTAGTGGGCGCGTTCTTGACAAACTATTAGAACTGTAGATCTTCCTAATTCGGCGAGCACGGTCGCGCCGGGGCCGACCATGGTGAGAAAATTATTAAATTTGGCATTAAAAGGAGCAATTTCCTGGCTTCTGGAGTGTCAATCCCCACTTCAGAATACCTCAAAAAGTTTCATTTGGGCCGATTAAGGGCGGGAAAATGTCGAAATTTTCGACTATTATTCCGACAGTTTCGTAGGCTAGCAAACTTTTTTCGTCTTTTATTTTTGTAACTTGGGCACCCCGTTTATCGGCTTGAATTTGGTTTAATTTAAAGGCTTGGAAAATCGTTTTTAGGAAAAGGGTTTTTTTAGCATTTCACAGGCACAAATTATCTCCCCTAGACTCTCAGCGGCTGTTGAAAAAAACGTGTAACGTGGAGACTGCATGTGTAGTTATATGTTCAGTTGGAATCCTTCGACCCGCTTTTCACCCGAAGGTCTCGGTAGTCGGAATTTGTCCTCATTGTGGTCCTCCAGTCGGAAAAATATATGCTTCTTAGTTAATTGTATTATACATGCAGTAGTTTTAATGTCCAACGGTTGATATTTTTGCCCTCCGATTTTCCAACTACTGATGTCTGTCATTAAACAAGTTGTAATCCTATATGTGAGTCTGTATTGTTATCACTGCGATGTTTATTCAACACACAGATTACACACAGCTATGACAATAGGAGCACATTAACTAATTAACAAAAGAAATTATGTTCAATAGCAGGTTATATTTGATGAGTGATAATTGAACATAGGAGAAAATTGAGGTTGTAAGACAATTGCCCCCCCCCCCCCCCCCCCCCCCTCAGATCCCCGTCCAAAAATGCTCAGTCGGACAATTGCCCCAGTGCATTTGGCAGCTAGGATGACTCGCCCAAGTGTATTTGGTAGCTAGGACGACTGCCCTCCAGTCCAGTGGGTGGGTGGACAGGACAACTGACCCCACTCCAATTGTCAGCCAGGACAACTGCCTCCCACTCCATTGTCAACCAGGACGTACGAAAAAAAATTTTTTTTACTGCATATGGGTCGATGTATGGAATACCCCAACTACCAGGTCAATTATTATTCATTTTTGTTTTCATGCGCTCTGGAACAAAAGCTGTCAATGGGGCAAAATGTTTCCTGCAATGTTTTTGTTTTTAAATTAGAAGTTGAAAAGGCTGACTATTATTTTTTACAAGGGTGTTAACAATTAAATTGGTGTTATAAGCCCCCCCCCCCCCCCCCCACCACCACCACCACCACCACCACCATACCCCCGTGGCAACCCCAGGGAAATGAAGCAGTGTTTCTGTACTGTGCTGAACAAGTTCTATATTAATGGTAAAATGGGACCCAGTAATCACTGCCTAGGAATGGATGGAATTCTCGAAATTGTGCAGCTTTGATATAAACGATTGGCTAAAACTTGCAGAACATATAATAATTCTGCATAGTTTTTCAAAGGTTATTGGACAGAAATCAAAATTTTCAAAAGATGAATTTTGTTATTTGATCAGAAAAAAACAAACTTTTCGGGGAATGTTGAAATGGGAATTGATCCTCCAGAAGAAATGAAATTGCTCCTTTGAATGCCAAATTTAACAATTTTCTCATGTCGGGCCGACCATGGTTCGTGCTCGCCGAATTAGGAAGATCTACAGTTCTAATAGTTTGTCAAGAACGTGCCCACTACCCAGTTGGAATTTCGAGGGCTCTCACCCCCCCACCCCCACCCCCATTAAAAGGCTCTAGCGACAGCCCTACAGATGAGGCATTATCGCGTGATTTGTTCAAAATAGTCACCTGCTTCCATGAACATAACACCGTGACATGCCCCACAATGACACCGAAAACATGCTGACCCAGGAGCCGCAGAGCAATTTGAAATTCTGTGGGGGGAAGAAGGGGTGGGGATGCATTTCGAGCATTCTGGCATATTAAACCGCTTCCCAACATTATTACCTGTGTGAAAATGATGAGTCAAAACAGGTTTTAACAAATACTAGCAGGGTTACCCGATGCTGTACGGTAAATTTCTAAGAAAAAACAGTTCATAAAACCACAGCCCTGACTTCAAAAGAGTAACTTGGGCAGGCCTGCAGCTCTAACCACACCATAATATTCCCGGTAAAAAATTACCTCAGGTAGACCCCTTTGAAGATCTATAGAGGTGAAAAGAAAAATTGTCATGACATTGGGTGACTCTCCCCACCCTGGCACTTTTTCAATCCATGACTCCCGGTGGTGTAGAAAAAAAAAACCCTAGCAGAACCAGCTTGTGCACTGTTGGTGGCTCCGTATGCCTTTTTATAGGCATTGCACAAGCAATGTTTCAGCCAATGGACCTCCGGGTAACCCGGAGGTCCATTGGCAGAAACATTGCATGTGTTTGCTATGAGTAACCAGGAGAACCTGCCATGCTTTTTGGATGCCATTTGATATGGCAATTGCGCGCAATTCCAATGCGCAATTAAGCCTAGATAAGCACTCTATTCGTGACAGGACTTCTAGTTTTAACTGTAGCTGTGCTAAATTCTAGTATAATCGAATGAATGGGTATAGGCACATGTTAGCCCATGGTGAAAGTGAACGAACCTAATTGCCTTGCATGTGTTGTAATTTTTCCTTTGTAGGACAAGAGATACATGGATATGTTTGCAATAAAAATTCTTTCCTTCTTTTATACTTTAATGCTCTTTTTTGCAGCTTGATAAACTGCTCGACAGAAGGAAGACAGAGCTGGACTCTGTCATAGAATTTAGTATAAAAGATGATCTCTTAGTTAAACGAATAATAGGACGTCTCATTCATCCGCCTAGTGGTCGATCTTACCATGTGGAATTTAATCCTCCAAAAGTAGAAATGAAGGATAATGTAAGTACTACACTTTGAGTTCCATTTCAAAATAGAAGTAAAATGTATTTAAAATCTTTTATATCCCTTCCACACACACGGGGTGCATTGTGGCTCAGTGGTTACAGCATTGAACTTCAAACTGAGAGGTCCATGGTTCGATCCCCACTGCGTTGTGTCCTTGGGCATGCCTCGTAATCCTGATTGCCCGTGTGGGGGTAAGGAGAGTTTTATACATTTTTAATACATCTCTACAGTCTACATCCTGTGGCTTGGCAATTGTTTTCTAGGCAAGCCTTGGCTGCCTATAAATTAAAGGCAGCCAAGACTTGCCTAGAAATAACTGCCAGGGGACTTAAAATGTAATTTGCTAGTTCATCCAGAGACGGCATATTGGGGCACCTGTAAAAAGTGATCAAAGTCTGAATTGGGCCCATAAGGGTGAACTTATTAACAGACAACCCATTTTTCTGGTGAGACTTTTCAAGCATGGAAAGTATACAGTACAAGTCAAAATAAGTTGTAGGACAACCACTATAAACTATGTATCTTTTGTCTTCCTACACTGATAAGACCAGAAGCTGACATCATTTTCTGGAAAGCGATGTCAGATTCTGATCTTATCAGTGCAGGAGCAACAGTATACTTAGTTTATTGCAGTTATTGTACAACTTATTTTGACTTGTACTGTAGTAACCCGGCTGCATTTCCCATTATTAGCACAAAATCTGAGATGAGAAATTCAAAATTCGGCAACTTTTGAGTATCTTTCATTGAGCCAATACAGTGAAATCCCTCTTAACCGAACCCAGCCGGTTCAGAAAGTTGTTTGCTTTTTAAAGATTTGTTGATTCTAACGGAAGTAAGATGTGTGGAACGGTCCTTTCGATAACTTCGACTTCAAAATAGGTAACTTGAATTAATTTTAGGATGACAAAGGTGGGACAAATAAATTAATTGAAGTAGCATGTAAAACTTTAAAAAGTTTATTTTGATACATTTGGCAGATTAAATATTAAGAAATACCTACAGGTTTGACCCAAACATCAGTTCCACTTTACAAAATAAATCAACTAAAATGCCGAAAAAAAACCCAACACAATTGTTTGCTATTATGTGATGGATTCTCAATCAGGTTTCACTCAGGTGTTGGAGATCATGATCAAAGTGACAAGTGTTCGGATTTGTGAGTGTGCATTAAAACAGTTTGAAAAATCCCCTTAGTTTAGTATTTGGATTAGAAACTGTTTGGTTTAGTGTTGGGGATATGTACTTGATTTATGCCTGAAAATATTTTTTAGCATTCCCGTGGGAACCCCAGGAGGTAAAATTATAAAAAAAGTTTGAATGCTCACATTTTCCAATCGATTTGGTCCAAAAATCTCTGTTGGTTGTGTCATGGGATGCCTTATGGAGGTGGGTTGGATGGGGGCAGAGAGATAGAAAAATGCAGAGCCAGCACTTTTCAAAGTTGAAAAAGAATTCTTTCTCCAGAACTACCAATCAGAATTTTTTGATTTTTGGTATACAACATCCATCAGTGGATCCGATTCAAGATTCTGCAAATCAAGTCCCTGAGTTCTTATTTGGGCTCCTGTTGGAGCCCCAATTTCAACTTAATGCAATATAAATATAAATTCTTAAAAATCTTTTTCAAACCCTCCAGTCTGAATCTTTTGATCTTTGATATCCAGCATCCTTACAGGCATCAAATTCAAGTTTGCTCAAAATAAGTTCCTTGGTTCATGTTTGGGTTCTGAATTTGAACTTAGTGCAATGTGAGGAACATTTTGAAAAAAAAATTTCTTCTTCATATCCACTAGTCAGAATCTTCACATATTTGGTATATAGCATCTTTATAGTGGTCAGGCTTATGTTTGTTCAAATAAGGTATATTCAAATTTTAACTTGGTGAAACAGGTGAAATATTCTTCCCTTTCAGATCCACTGGTCTGAGTCTTTTCATATATGGTGTACGGGCATCCTTAGGGGGGGATCAGATTTAAGTTTGTTCAAGTCAAGTCATATTTGGGTTCACCATTCAAGCCTAGATTTCAGATTCGAGTAGGGCTGTCACGATTTTTTAATTTAGGAATTGATTAATCATTGTAAATAATCAATAATAATCGATTAATCATACCTAGATGACCCCCCCCCCCTCTCCCTCTCTTTGAAGTCATTAAAAATGAAGTTCAAGTCAGTTGACCTACCTCAGGTAAACAACGAACACGATCCTCTTTCAGGTACATTCAAAGCTTTGATGTTCTGAACTTTTGAACCGTCAGTGTAATAATCAAGACCAGTTGGCAGTTGTGAACTTCGCAACTGCCAACCGGTCTTGATTATTACACTGACAGTTCAAAAGTTCAGGACATCAAAGCTTTGAATGTAGCTAAAAGACAAATGCTTCTAACTGCTTCTTGGGGTTTAACATCGATGTTCTTGTCCTTTTACCTTGAGAAACAATAGTTTTTTCATCAAATTGTTTTAAAATTATTAAACGTCTAAAACGGGGTAAAATTGACCAATTTTTCGACACCGAAAAATACTAATTGATTTCAGCGTGACCGATCGACAATTGATTAATCGTGACAGCCCTAGCTTCAAGCAATATGAGGAATATCATTTAAAACTCTTCTTCTTTAGATCCATCAGTTAGAATTCTTTGATATTTAGTGGTATATATCATCCTTAAGGAGCCTAATTCAAATTTGTTCAAATCAAGTCGGTGAACGCAGACGATATCAAAATTTATTATTTTAAATATCATTTATTTAAATTTTTCAAAAAATTTCAACAAAACCATATCATGTGACCCCTCTTTGGAATGAGCTTGACGAGCTCATTCAAGGGTTAATATATTATATCTTGCTTGACTGAGCTCTATGAGCTCTGTCAAGCAAGGCATAATGGATTAAATGTTCGATTTATCACCAGAAAGTTGGGAAATGATCAAATCTCGTGAATTGTATACTCCAGTAAATTGCATATTTTTCCCTGGCAAAGTGACTTTTCAATTAACATTGTTCAGTGCTACTTGACTACTGTGGCAGAAAACGTCTGCTTAACTGGTGGAATAGGGTTGCAGCGATCAATCATGAAACGAATGCATCACGATTCATTCTTTGACGATACATATCATGATATGCTTGCACTGTATCACGATACACGTGAACAAAAAATTTCATGAATATTTGTTAATGACAATTCTAAAACGGTTACGTCCACTACTGGCATCTATTATATGAAGTTTCCTTTTGAAATCAGGTATATAGAAGTTTGAATTTACATTGTTTTCGAGTAATTGTTTGCAATGAATAGCACAAACCATTAACCTCACTCTTAAATCTTTATTTATCTGATAACCATAGAGTATAACAACCGTTGTATATACTTGAAGTATATACAACGGGTGTTGTATATAATTATAATTTATGCGAACGACCTCTGACCTCTTTCAATTCCATTTTCATTCATTCATTCATGAAACATCGTTATATCACAGGGCAGGTTTTAATTGTACGCTTATTGCACTTTGTCAAAATCCTCTGATGGTGTCATTTCTTATTTATTTTGCTTCAATAAAGGCAACCTAAACTTTTGCTTCAAAACATTGTAGAAGTTACTTGAATGTTAATAGTAATTAGTATGCGGCGACTGCGAACTATTTATAGTCACGGCCTCAATCAAAAGTACTCGCGGAACTGTGCTAATTAAAAGTTCGTCTGCTCTACCTGAAAAAAAAAACACTTCGTAAAAATTGTAAACAAACGCAAAATTATTTGTTATATTGGGACTACAGCATAAAACACGGAAGAAAACTGGAACTATGTCAAAAAAAGAATAACTCTACTGAAACACCGTTTTGTTACTGTTAATAAAATAGTTGAAATTTATTTTGTTCCAGCGCAGTTGCATGATGCAAGAAGTGCAATCGCACTTTACAATCGCCGTCATCGATTTTGTAATGTAAGGGACACAACTCTATGCGTCTTGTCCTATTTCTTTTGTCTCGTAGACTGGTTTTCTTTGGAGGCCCGTGGGAAGCATATATAAGTCGAGTAGACGCACGAGACGGGTGTCTGTTTGTTATCAGATAAAAACAATAAACATATAGTGTGTTTTTATATCTGTGTTATACAACTCGTTGAAATATGGTTTATTATACCCCCGCTTCGAAGAAGTGGGGGCTATATAGGAATCGCCCTGTACGTCCGTATGTCCGTCCGTCCGTCCGTCTGTCCGTCCGTCCGTCCGTACGTCCGTCCGTACGTCTTTCCGGACATGAAATTCTTGTGTGCGCAACTCCTCCTACATTTATCAATCAATTTGGACAAAACTTTTCAGACATCATCACTACTAAGTGAACATGCGCATATTATAAGGTTTTTGATCTGCGACAATTTTAACCAGGTTATCTCCCTTTGACTTAGATTTATTATGTCTTTCCGTTCGAACAAATTCTTGTGTGCGCAACTCCTCCTACATTAATGAACCGATTTTGATGAAACCTTTCAAACATCATCTCTACTAAGTGAACATGTGCATATTCCAAACTTTTTGATCTGCGACAATTTTAATCAGGTTATCTCTCTTGAACTTTGATTTAATATGGGTTTCTGCATGAAATTCTTGTGTGCGCAACTCCTCCTACATTTATCAATCAATTTGGACGAAAGTTTACAGACATATCACTACTAAGTGAACATGCGCATATTCCAAAATTTTTGAGCTGTGGCAATTTTAACTAGGTTATCTCCCTTTAACTTAGATTTATTATGGGTTTCTACATGAAATTCTTGTGCGCGCAACTCCTCCTACATTTATCAATCAATTTGGACAAAACTTTTCAGACATCATCACTACTAAGTGAACATGCGCATATTCCAAGATTTTTGATCTGCGACAATTTTAACCAGGTTATCTCCCTTTGACTTAGATTTATTATGTCTTTCCGTTCCAACAAATTCTTGTGTGCGCAACTCCTCCTACATCAATGAACCGATTTTGATGAAACCTTTCAAACATCATCTCTACTAAGTGAACATGTGCATATTCCAAACTTTTTGATCTGCGACAATTTTAACCAGGTTATCTCTCTTGAACTTTGATTTAATATGGGTTTCTGCATGAAATTCTTGTGTGCGCAACTCCTACATTTATCAATCAATTTGGACAAAAGTTTACAGACATCATCACTACTAAGTAAACATGCGCATATTCCAAAATTTTTGAGCTGTGGCAATTTTAACTAGGTTATCTCCCTTTAACTTAGATTTATTATGGGTTTCTACATGAAATTCTTGTGCGTGCAACTCCTCCTACATTTATCAATCAATTTTGACGAAACCTTTCAAACATTATCACAACTAAGTGAACATACGCATATTCCCAAATTTTTGATCTGCGACAATTTTAACTAGGTTATCTCCCTTTAACTTGGATTTATTATGGGTTTTCAAATGGGATTCTTGTGTGTGCAACTCCTCCTACATTAATGAACCGATTTTGAATACATGTTGCACATTGTAAATGTGTTTTTCCAAATGTAAACCATATATGTATGGGCTCTTTTAAGTATTCAGTGCTGTTCTGTGGAAGGCCACATGCAAATACAAATTTCAACAACAAAAAATGATCTTCATGTATACATTTCCTTATGGCCTTCGCCTACATGATCAGAAGTGCATTCCTCTAAAAACCCAAAGCGGGGGTATTAATCACCTTCAGTGATAGTTCTAGTTTTTTCTCGGCGAAGCCTCGAAAAAATAAACCATATTTCAACTCGTTGTATAACACAGATATAAAAACACACTATATGTTTATTGTCTATATATTATAGGGTGGCATAAAATGAGGAACTGAAATTTAGGAACGTAGTCAGGATTCTATAATAGGAGTGCATTAGTCGGTTTTCTCTTAGCTCAACTTGACAACGTCATGTTTGAGCTGTTGGGATGGGTTGCAATCCGTCGTCCATCTGTACATCCATCTGTCTTTATGTCTGTACGTTTCTCTGTCTGTCCACAATTCTTTTAGCACACCCTACAGCCACAGCTCTCAACCGATCAGTTCCAAATTACATACATGGCTTTAGGGAAATGTCTAGATGGGAGCTATCAAATTTTTCCGAATTTTGTTGAAAAATATGGCCGCCAGTATGCATCTTCGATTTGGATACAAATTGCCCAATAATTCCTTTAGCACACCATACAGGCCGCAGCTCTCACCTGATCTGTTCCAATTTTCATATGTTTCTTTGGGACAATGTCTAGATGGGAGCTATCAATTTGGAAAAACACAGCTGCTAGTGGCCATTTTACATTTGGCATATAAATTGTCAATAATTCGGTTAGCACACTCTACAGGCCACATTTCTCACCCGATCTTTTTGCAAATTTCATATGTAGTTTTGGTGTGATGTCTGAATGGGAGCTACCAAATTTTTCTGAATTTTGTTGAAAAACATGGCCCCCCCACCGGCCATCTTGGATTTGACATATAAATGGTCAACAATTCCATTAATACACCCAACAGGCTGCATCCCTCACCCTTTTTTTCAGATTTCATAAGTAGCTTTCATGTGATGTCTTTTCTATAGAAACTTGAGTGAATGACTTGACATTACTGGATCTTTCTATTTAGTTCAGTCCTTGCTTGGACAAGTTAAGCTGCAGTGTCATTGACACTTTCATTTATTGAGAGTGAGGGCATGATATTTGGGAAGCTTGGGGGAGTGGGGTATAGGGCCCCCTAGTCCTCACTAGGACCCTCTGATCTCTTTCCCCTCCTCCCATTTCCCTTCAGCTAAGTGGGAGGAAGGGGTATAGACCAAAGGACGAGAAAGAATTATGCAAAATTCAGTGCTCTAAGATCGAATCTGAGGCATATGTAGTCTGTGTAGCCCTATAATATAGACAGATTTTAGGGTTCTATTTTACATTAATATTGCATTGGGCCACTCTTGGGGTTGGTTGGGGGGGGGGGGGGGGGGGGGGTGCAGCAAAAATTATAGGGGGACAACTGCTGGAATCAAGAACCCAAGGCAGAGCTTTCCTAGTATTTCAAGTGTGCTGAAGATGCCCATGAAATAAATACAGGAAGAACTCCACCAAGTGTCATTGAATCACATACCCTGTACTCTACCTTAGGTGTGTTCTCTATTTATACCATCATTATGTCATATTGTTTTAGTGCATATTCTTCTTCTTCTTCTTCTTCTTCTTCTTCTTCTCATACAAACTTTGTCCGGGCCATAACTTTTTTGTCTTTTGACCTACACCTTAGATACTTGGCATGTGGATGTATCACCATGAGCCGCTGTGCAGTGTACCATAGTGACCTTCATGTGACCTTGACCTTTGACCTGAAGGTCAGATTTATGTGTTTTTTTAAGGGAAACATCACACAAACTTTGTCCGGGCCATAACTTTTTTGTCTTTCGCCCTACACCTTAGATACTTGGCATGTGGATGTATCACCATGAACCAGTGTGCAGTGTATCATAGTGACCTTCACGTGACCTTAACCTTTGACCTGAAGGTCAGATTTATGCGCTTTTTTAAGGTAAACTGTCTGGACCAGAACTTTTTTGTATTTCGAGTCAGGCTTTAGATATTTGGCATGTGGATGTATCACCATGAGCTGGTGTGTAGCGTACCATTGTGACCTTCATGTGACCTTGACCTTTGATCTGAAGGTCAGATTTGTGCTTTTTTAAAGGAAACTTTATCCGGACCAAAACTTGTTTGTCTTTTGAGCCAGGCATTAGATATTTGGCACATGGATGTATCACCATGAGCCGGTGTGTTGCATACCATTGTGACCTTCATGTGACCTTGACCTCAAGGTCAAATTTATGTACTTCAAATAGGGAGTAATTGTCCAGACCAGAATTTTTTTGTTTTTTGACCTAGGACTTGGTTATTTGACATGTGGATGTGTCACCATGAGACCGCATGTCGTGACCTTCATGTGACCTTGACCTCAAGGTCAAATTTATGTACTTCAAATAGGGAGTAATTGTCCAGACCAGAATTTTTTGTTTTTTGACCTAGGACTTGGTTATTTGACATGTGGATGTGTCACCATGAGACCGCATGTTGTGACCTTCATGTGACCTTGACCTCAAGGTCAAATTTATGTACTTCAAATAGGGAGTAATTGTCCAGACCAGAATTTTTTTGTTTTTTTACCTAGGACTTGGTTATTTGACATGTGGATGTGTCACCATGAGACCGCATGTCGTGATCTTCATGTGACCTTGACTTCAAGGTCAAATTTATGTACTTCAAATAGGGAATAATTATCCAGACCAGAACTTTTTTGTTTTTTGACTTAGGACTTAGATATTTGACATGTGGATGTATCGCAATTAGACCGCATGTCACATGTAATCATGACCTTCATGTGACCTTGACCTCAAGGTCAAATTTATGTACTTTAAATAGGAAGTAATTGTCCAGACCAGATTTTTTTTTTTTTTTTGGACATGTGGATGTGTCACTATGAAACCGCATGTCCGCTACCTCGATGAACTGCATGTGACCTTGACCTCTGACCTCAAAAGGAAGGGGAGACATCTGTTTTAGTGTGCTAAAACACTTTCTAGTTAAACTTGAATTAAGTGAATGAAGGTGATATCTTTACCTGCGTCGCCAGCGGCAGAGCAGGTCTAGTAACCGCTCAACTCCGTCTGTCAGTCCGTCCGAAACACTTTTTCCGTCAAAGTTTTCTTGGCTTCTATGAAAGGGAATGATTTTATATTTGGTCTGCTGCTTCATAATGATGAGTTGTATCGTGTAAGCAATTTTCAGATCTGCCGTGCAGCCACTTCCTGTTTGCTGATACTTTGAAATTTTACTGTACCCACTGAACATTGAAATTTTTCGTCAAACTTTTCTCAGCTTCTATGCAAGGGATTGATTTTATATTTCATCTGGAGCCTGATAATGATCAGTTGTATCGTGTATGCAATTTTCAGATCTGCTGTGCAGCCACTTCCTGTTTGCCGATTGAATTGCATGCAGCGACGCAGGTCCAGACCCGGTATTGGTCTTGGCTTGTTAAAGAAAAATATCCTCTTCGACTGTCTGATAATTTTCTTGTTTGACACTATTTTGCGTCGAAGCATTTCATTAACATCGTAATGTCACTCTGATGCATAATATCCAGTCAGATGCGATCCTACATGATATTCTTGTGCGTAATGCATGGTACAGTAGAATCCTTTTAATTGAATATCCATTTTGCCAGGGAAAATTATTCAGTTAACAGGAGTATACAATTAACAGGGATTTGGTGGTTTCCTGTGTTCTGGAGGTAAACTGAGCATTTATTCTATTATATCTTGTTTGACAGAGCTCATAGAGCTCTGTCAAACAAGATATAATAGAAAAAATGCCTGTATTGGATGTAGTGAGGCCAAAAAGGTTGATAAATAAGGGGAATTTGGTGCATGTCACAGTAATTTTTTCTGATATATTACAAAAATTTATATACAATTAACAGGAGTTTACTCTACAACCCATATGCAATTAACAGATCAAATTTGTACTGAAGGTATGGTAAATGCTTTTGTGTTTGAAAATTATATTCAATTAAAAAGGATATACAATTAAGAGATATCCAATTAAGTGGGTTCCACTGTATATCTAGCACATTTCCCAATGTTTGAATTGCATGGTGTAACTTTGAATACCCACAGAAGTTGTGGTTCAGTGGAACCCTGTTAATTAATTGAATAGCCACTTTGTCAATGAAAATTATTCAATTAACGGGAGTATTTAATTTAACAAGGATTGTGTCAGTTTCCTGTATTCTGGAGATAAACTTCGCATTTATTCTATTATATCTTGTTTGACAGAGCTTTATATGAGCTCTGTCAAACAATATATAATAGATTAAATGTCTATCGGATATACTAGGGCCAAATAGGTCTATAAACAAAGGAAAACTGGGGAGAGTCAGGGTAATCTCTAGACAGGTTACAAGATTTTTTATTCAATTAACATCAGTTTACTCTATAACCTATACATATGTACCAGAGGTATGGTAAATGGTTTTGTGTTGGGAAATTATATTCATTTAACAGGGTTATTCAGTTAAGAGATATCCAATTAAGTGGGCTCCACTGCATAACAATTTATGAAACTTAATTTTAAATGTGAGTTTATACCCTGATTAAGCCATAGATGCTGAAAGTGACATTAACTCTCGGCTGTCTGATGTAAAAATTGCTAAGTTTTCAGCCGCAAATGTTCCCCATAATGCAGTTTGATATTTCAGTGAGCTCTGTCAAACAAGATATGTTTGGTTAAATTCATATTTAAATGAGAGAAAAACAGATTAATTAGAGAAAATTCTGTACCACTACCAGCGTTCTAGGGGTTTCACACCATTAAAAATAAACATAATTGTTTTTGTTTGTTTCAGATTACAGGTGAACCCTTAATTAGAAGATCAGATGATAATGAGACTGCTCTAAAGAAGCGATTAGGCGTTTATCACACCCAGACCAAGCCATTGGTTGATTATTACCAGAAAAGAGGAATTCATACGGCAATTGATGCATCAAAGCCATCTAAACTCGTCTTTGCTTCAATACAGGCAGCATTTTCTATGGCAACTTCAAAAGACCATGTAATGTTCATGAGACAATAATTTTATTATATAGATGTAATAAATCAGATTGCAGTAATAGTCTTTATTTTTGAAAGAAATGTTGTCAAATTTATTTTTTCATCTGCAGTAGTTTGGGTGTGGGAGATGTTTTTTTTGAAAATCAACTGGCTGCATCAGGGATTCATTTGAGCATTTATGGGGCCCTTTTCCAATGACATTTGTGCATGATTTTTCCGAAGTCTTAACTGCATATTTCCCAACCTCAATCCCCACTCAGACAAAAATTTGATGCACAACTGGTGCCCTGAACTGGGTAGTCATAAGACCTCAGAAAACCATTGGTTTTCTGAGGCCTTGTGACTACCTAGTTCAGGACACCACCATTGGTTTTCTGAGGCCTTGTGACTACCCAGTTCAGGACACCACCATTGGTTTTCTGAGGCCTTGTGACTACCCAGTTCAGGACACCACCATTGGTTTTCTGAAGCCTTGTGACTACCCAGTTCAGGACACCACCATTGGTTTTCTGAGGCCTTGTGACTACCCAGTTCAGGACACCACCATTGGTTTTCTGAGGCCTTGTGACTACCCAGTTCAGGACACCACCATTGGTTTTCTGAAGCCTTGTGACTACCCAGTTCAGGACACCACCATTGGTTTTCTGAGGCCTTGTGACTACCCAGTTCAGGACACCACCATTGGTTTTCTGAGGCCTTGTGACTACCCAGTTCAGGACACCACCATTGGTTTTCTGAAGCCTTGTGACTACCCAGTTCAGGACACCACCATTGGTTTTCTGAGGCCTTGTGACTACCCAGTTCAGGACACCACCATTGGTTTTCTGAGGCCTTGTGACTACCCAGTTCAGGACACCACCATTGGTTTTCTGAGGCCTTGTGACTACCCAGTTCAGGACACCAATTGTACATAAAATTTAACTGTTTGCCTCATGAAGTCTCTTAATTCAAAGGCAAATGACAAGTTCTTCTTTAATAATATGAGAATATTTTGATAGACACTACAGAGAACGCATAAACATGATTCCTGTGACTGTTTGTTTCTAAAACTTACTTATAGTATACATACAGCTGCTTACGTATCAGCCTTAATCTCTGTTCAATTTGAATGTAAAATATCTTTGTATGTTTTCCCCCCTCCAAAACAAATTCCCAATTGGAGCCCCCATGACGCAAATTTTCCCAAAGGCATAGGCTCCAGACCCTTTCCCAAAGAAGGCAGATGTGATCCCTGCTGTATGGAGTCTTGGTGGATCATTCAGGGTATGGTTGTTCTAAAAAATTTGATTAGCAGTTATTTCTGAGAAAAAGTGGATGAGCAAGACCCAAGATTTGAGTTGCAACTTTACTCATACAATTGATTGATTATTTATTTATCAGTATGTATGTTTTATAGAGATCGAGATACTATAATGTAGGGGAAAAGGACATGCAAAACATACTGCTGGGAGAGGAAATAGCCAGATTGGTTGTCTACCTGTCGTCTCCCAATGAAGATACATGTTATACAGTGGAACCCAGTTAATTGAATAGCCACTTTGCCAATAAAAATTATTCAATTAACAGGAGTATTCAATTAACAGGAATTTGTCACTTTACTGTATTCTAGTGATAAACTTAGCATTTATTCTATTATATCTCCATGAGCTCTGTCAAACAAGGTATAATAGATTAAATGTCTGTATTGGATGAACTGAGGCCAAATAGGTCTACAAACAAAGGAAAACTGGGGAGAGTCAGGGTAATTTATCGACAGGTTACAAGATTTTTTATTCAATTAACAGGACTTTACTCTGTAACCTATATTCATTTAACAGGTCAAATTTGCGCTGGAGGTATGGTAAATGGTTTTGTGATGGGAAATTATATTCAATTAACAGGGATATACAATTAAGAGATATCCAATTAAGTGGGATCCACTGTATAACATTGTGTCCAGACCAAGCTGAAAAATAATGGGGCAAAAAAAGAAAGAAAAAAAAACAATGTACAATATTTTAAGGAGAATTATGAAACATAGCACCATCACATATTGAGGCTACTTGAAATCCTGCGAACCTCAAATTTTGAGTCAAATCGAATCTCAATTCAAATCAAGCATAGGATCAAGCCTGAAAAAAAGCAGACTGTCATCTTCAAATTGAGGTCCCCAGAGGGTGAATTTGGTGATGCTACCCTGCACAGCAGGGTAGCATCACAAAATTTACCCTCTGTGAACCTCAGTCTGAATCAAGGTCTCAAGTCAAAATAGAAAGATGTACCTAGAGGATAAATTGGCCCACTGCATGGGATACCATTAGCAAATTCACCCTCTGGGGACCTCATTTTGCAAATGACAGATTGCTTATATTCAAGCTTGCATAGGATTATGAATCAAATCAAATCTCGAATCAAATCGTAGCATTTCAAATTGTAGATACTAAGCATGGAATTTTTCCTGTACATGTATTTTACAAGTGTCGAAGGAGTACATGAAATACAGGAAAAACTCCAACAAGGGTCATTGATTCCTGTTCGTTGCACTCTACCCGACTTGTGTTCTGTACAGTAAGGCCTCCGTGGACAGGTCACATTCCACACGGTGGGCAATATTTTCACACGCACAATAATATTGGATTCCAAACACAAATTATAGAATTAATCATCAAAAATTTAATTAATGAAGCGCTGAGTACAACCAGGTGCTTCATTAATTAAAATTTTGCTGCTGATGATTTTTATTACCTGGTAAACTCATGCGTGGACATGCCTGATCATGTGTGGATTATGACCAATCCACGGCGACGGTACTGTATTTATACCATGATTCAACTTGAATTAAGTGTATGCGGTTGATGTTTTTAAAGTAAAATATCTCTTTGGGGCTGTCTGTTTAAATTCCTGCTGTGACATTGTTTTGTGACATAGCCAATATTCCTAACATGATGAGGCAGTAGTTTAAATTTTCCAACAGTATTTCTGGGTTCTTGATACCAACTTGAAATATAATTCAGTATTCTTTTGTTAAACAATAATAAATGAAACAGGTTTGAAATATTCGTTTACTACTATTATTTTAACAAATTAATTTTGTTTAACATACTTATAACACTTTAAGCGAATACTTTGATACAAAGGGTACATGGAACATAGGGATATATTTGCATAAGGCCTAAAAAAGTTATAAATTTGTTTCTAAGACCCTCCCATATGGCACTTTTGACTGCTGTATGCTCTCTTTTTATTATCAATGCAAACTTAAAAAAAATAAAAATTAAATGGTTTATGTCTGATATTTTATCCAAGTTAATAAAATTGATAAGTTTGTCCCTTCAGTGCAACAAGGCTTTGCAATAGCATTGCAAAGCCTTCTTGCATTCAAGGGATGAAATAAACCAGCACCCATGATATTCTGTAGATTATGAGGCCTAAAACATAAAACAAACCATGAACGTTAACTTTTGATTGCAAAGAAATAATTACAAAAATAAAAAATTAAATAAAGAACTGTCCGCCCACAGGCAATTTTTATGATAAATGGCCTGAGATACAGATCTACTATATGGGGTCTAATACACAAAATGTTTTCATGTACATGACTACTTGATTGCCTAATACTTATAGTGAACATGAAACAAGGATATATTTGTATAATGAAAACTAGTTTCATCAAAATGGTCAACTTTTTTTTTCAAATTAGTTCTCCTTGTTTATAAGCCAATTTAGCATCATTTCATCAAATACAGTCATTTATATACTACTCAAAGTTTCCTGAGCACCAGATATTTGACACATCATTGTGAAATTTGCTTGTGACATATTTGCGATATTTTTGGTGGATATGTTTGAGGAATGTATTAAGATGGTCCCCAGTGTTTACATTAGCTCTCTTGACAGGCAGACTTTTCCTGACAGTCAAGGAAAGCATGTACCCCTTGATTTTCATGATGTTTTCGTGTACTGTCTACATGTACATGACATGTGTACATGACATGGGTATTCAGTCTTCATTTCAACACAAACCTTTGTGATTTAATGATTGAATATGGCAAATGTAAGAAGACATTTGTCTGAAGCAGAAATGTGGCGGGTTGTAGGGATGGTGGAGCAAGGGGCTGCCCATCGTCGGGTTGGTGAAGCCCTTGGTGTGCACCATACGGTGATCACCAGAGCCTGGACAAGATTTCAGCAGTATGGCACACCAGTAAGACGGCATGGTGGTGGCAGAGACAGGGCAACATCTGCAGCTGAAGACCAGTGTTTGATCATTCAGTCTCGTAGGAACCACTTTGCCACAGAAACCCAGCTTCGCAGTGACCTTCAGAATGCATCCGGGTAAATGTTTTGATGCAGAGTATCCGGGCAAGGTTGCACGAAGGTGGTCTCTGATCGAGAAGCCCATGTATTCGCATTCCGCTGTCCCACCGCCAGGCATGATATGAATGGGCCATGGACCACGCTGGATGGACCAGAGAAGATTGGTGACCTGTCCTGTTTACAGATGAGTCAAGGTACTGCCTAGACCACACAGGGCATGGAGAAGACCAGGTGAGCGATTCCATGCAGCCAACATTGCTGAGCATGAATGCTATGGTGGAGGGTCAATCATGGTCTGGGGCGGCATCAGCTGAGATGGACGTACAGAGCTCTGTGTCCTTGAACGTGGTACAGTGACTGCACAACAGTGTACTGATGAGATCCTGGATGTCCACGTCAGATTGTAAGCAGGTGCAGTGGGTGATAGATTCATTCTCTTGGACGATAATGCCCGTCCTCATATTGCACATGATGTCGGGGAGTAGCGACAGAGGGAGGGGATTGAGCATATGGACTGGCCAGCAAGATCCCCTGGTCTCAATCCAATCGAACATGTCTGGAATGAGTTGCAGCTTGCAATTTCAGCCCGTCCAGTCAAGCCAAGAAGTGGCCAGGAGCTTGGTGCAGAAATATGTGACCTTAAATGTAAATAAAATAAAAACAAGCAAAATATAATAGAATAAATACTAATTTATTACTAAACTACAGGAAAGCGACCAAATACTTGTTAATTGAATACTTCCGTTAATTAAATAATTTTCACTGTCACAGTGGTTATTCAGTTAACAGGATTCCACTGTACTTGGGTAAAGGGTATATTATTGAGCTCATTCATAAAATGATGTTAATGAATGGAAGGCATTTATCTTATGATATAATTTTGAGTTTATTTTATCAGATAAAAATAATCTGTATAAAAATAAAAGTTAAATTACCTCCATAATTTTGTTATTTTTATTTTTCTTGAAACTGTAAAATAAAACACTCTTAATATTAACCCTTTGAACCTGAAAGGCTGGTTTTTCCAGCCCAGGAACATGATACATGTACGTCATAATTTCATTAATTAGGATGTCGGCTAAGTAACAGTGTAGAATAGATCAATCAGTATTTTCAACGTGCAGCCCAAGGCTGTACATGAAAATATTGATTGGTCTACCCCAAATAATAAATATGGAGTCTTCCAACTGCTGCCATCAACTGCCATGAAAGGTAACACCAGGGTTCGAAGGTTAAAACTTCAACCTGCAAACAGTTGCCATAATGCAACTTGGAATGTAACCAATTGAAAAATAAAGGGTAAATTTTCCTTGGTACAGTAAAACCTGTCTTGAGAGACCACCTGTCTTGAGAGACCACTATGGCCATGTACCAATTGGTTTCACTCTATAATGGACCTGTCATGAGAGACCATCTCTCTTGAAAGATTAGAAAATGGTGGTAAAAACTCAGTTTTTCACCTGTTTTGAGAGACGGGAAAATTTTATTTTCTATTAAAACAAAACCTGACAGACCTTTGAAGGTACAACTGAAAATTATAAAAATAACTCATTTGAAAATATTGATAGAAAGAGGAGAACACTTTGTTTGCATAAAGTAAGAAATTACTATTTTGGATGGACCAGCCCCTTCACATCATTATCTCAAAAGGTTTTTCAGTTTATGTACTTTTAACTGTAATTTCTCCAAGGCACTTTAAACCAGTTGCCTACATGGGGGCACGATGACGCCGTGTACTAAACGTACTGCTCGTCGATGGTGCACATGTCTTCATACGCTGTAACCCTGCTTAAGCTGAGCTTGAATAGAGTTAGAATGTTGAGGAGCTGACAGTTGCTCGTCGATGCTCGGTGGTTAGAATGTTGACGAGCTGACAGTTGCTTGTCGATGCTCGGTGATTCTCTCTGGGTCCTCCAGCTTCCTCCACCCATAAAACTGTCACGGTCACGATTAGCCATTGGGCATAAGTATGTGACCTTAAACACCAATAAATAAATAACTAATTTCTCAAGCAATGCCTCTGTACTTGTATTAAAACTGCATTAAAAGAAAACAATAATAATAAAAAATTGAAAAATCAATTTTTCTCCATTTCTGCAACAAATATTCTCTGGTTGGTCATTCACTGACTAGCGAAAATCTCAAACCTCTAATGAGAGACCACCTGTCTTGAGAGACCACTTTTGATTGACAAAAGAGGTGGTCTCTCAAGACAGGTTCTACTGTTATACTGTTATTTTTATTTGCCTTGAAGCCTTTCAGTGGGGAAATAACACTACTTCAGCTCTGTGCACACTGAAATTGAAATATTAAAACTTTAACCTGCAAATTTCCCCCCGAGAAGCCTGGAAAGTGAAGCTGTCCTTGTTTACTGTGGTAAAGAATCTCTGTTTTACTGGTAAAATAGGACCCAGTGACCAAAGCATGTGGTGAAAGTCTTCTAAAATGGGCAATGTGGGTATAAACATTTGATTAAACTTGACTTTATCTCCATGTTGCACTCACGATTAGCCATTGTACAGAAATATGTGACCTTAAACACCAATAAATAAATAATGAGAGACCACCTGTCTTGAGAGACCACTTTTGCTTGGCAAAAGAGGTGGTCTCTTAAGACAGGTTCTACTGTTATACTGTTATTTTTATTTGCCTTGAAGCCTTTCAATGGGGAAATAACACTACTTCAGCTCTAGGCACACTGAAATTGAAATATTAAAACTCTAACCTGTAAATATCCCTCTGAGAAGCCTGGGAAGTGAAGCAGTCCTTGTTTAGGGAGGTAAAGAATCTCTGTTTTACTGGTAAAATAGGACCCAGTCATCAAAGCTTGTGGTGGAAGTCCTCTAAAATGGGCAACATGGGTATAAACATTTGATTAAACTTGACTTTATCTCCATGTTGCAGTCCTGATTAGCCATTGTACGTGACCTTAAACACCAATAAATAAATAAATAAAGTTACTAGAATCAATGTATGCCCTCTTTCATGGCTTCATTTTCAAAAGTTTTCTCGGTAGTGAATTTCCAACTAGGGGGAGGGACCGGTCCCTCCCCCTAGTTGAAAATTCACTACATTACACCACCCCCAATCGGAAACCTCTAGCCACACCCCAGCATAGAAGTTTAATCCTGGCGCTCGTTTACAAAATATGCAAAGCTCTTCAATTGAAATTTGTCCATATGGCTAAGTATGATGAGTAAATCAGAATGCCATATTTCAGTCATGGCCGGCCTCTCTCAGTGTTCACCATGGCAGCCATCTTGGATTTCTTCAACCCATTCTACTGGTTGCATTTTTGGATCAATTTTCTTGAAACTAGGCAAGATGACTTACCATGATGAGTAGATGAGAATAAATATTTCCGTCACGATCGGCTACCTGGAATGACTGACACGGCTCCTATTTCTGTCAATTTTTTCTGATCGATAATAGAAAGTAAATTTCTTTTCAACCAACTCACAATTGTTTACAATTGGCTGTAACTTAAAACTCAAGATAATAACTTTTCCAAACGAATTTGGAAAAATAGAGCGCAAAAGCACAAGGAAAAAAGATCGAAAGGGTCGAGCGAGACAGGCACTCGAAAAATACAGGTACTCGCCCTGCACACATCCCGCATCACCGAGCGTATGCACAGACTACTGTGATGTCAGTTCAGTTTTTCCGCCACTTTATATAGCCGTACTTTTCTGACTTGTGTTGTGAATGCTCTCATTCCTTCGTGAACTTTTCTGTTCAAAAAGGTAGGGGATATCCAAACTTATGTTGATATTTTCGGAAAATGGTATTGGATACGCGTGATTGGACACATAAGTATGAGTATCAGATCATTTCGGCACCGAGTCGTTTCGGCACCAAGTCGTTTCGGCATCGGGTTAGGTCGTTTCGGCACATGGCCGAGTCGTTTCGGCACCCGAAGATTTCAGTATTTAGGGATTGAAAAAAGAACAATAATGAAATATTCATCATCAAAATTCAAATTTTATTGAGATGTTTCGAAAAAAAAAAAATATAGCACTCAATCATTTAACTCTTTACCGAAGAAGACCAGAAAAGCCCCGAAAATTAAACTTTGAATTGGGCTTAGAAAATTTCCGTAAAAACACATTCAAATATGGATATCCATGGAACCGGCTGAATGAGCTGGTTCCAGTGGTAGCAATATTTGCATGCTTTCATTGAGAAATGTTAACTTTTCAAAATAGCTGGGCTGGGTTAATAGTTAATTGAATATAAATTGTGTTTCTAATAGCACAATATAGGAAATATTAAAACAAATGATAAAATAAGTATTTACATTTTTACGGCCCATAAATGCCGGCACCCTTTTTGAGCAATTTACTTGTGCCGATTTCCCCTTTGCAATATGCCTCCCAAAGTTCAAATAATTGTCCTTGCGTTTTTGTAACAATCTTTCTCCCTTGCCTCTGCAGTTTGTTTTCTTTTCTGACATGGGTTTGATTAACAGTGGTATTCCCTGTGATTCTTTAAAAAGTTCCAGAAGATAAAATGGCACAGATCCACTAGAGTTTACTCTTGAATTCAACGGATGGTGCCAACCCTCCGTGTCATTATTCGCCCTGACACTGCTCATAAAACACTCCAGCATTCAATGTTAAAAACACTATTGTCAGTCCATGTGTTGTACACATAGTCCATAAGTCTTTTGCCATTACTCGCCTAAGAATGTATAAGTGTCGTCGTGACTATTGTATTCACTTTGTAGCCCCAGTTCTTGGATTTTTCTATACACTGCCTGGGACCAGTGGAATGCACAACCTTGAATAGGTACTCCCGCAAATCTTTCACGGATCGCCTGCTACATTCCAATTTCAAAATCTGCAACAATGTTTTGCAGTTCAAGTCTTTCTGGGAGTTGTCTGTCAGTGGCACGTAACACTGCATAATAATCGTCGTAATAACCCGTCGTCGTCGACTAACATTCTCTTTCCACGTTTTATCCCCGTGTCTATAACGTGATACACATACATATCACTTTGAAGTTAATTAAAAAATTCAATGTAATTCAATATAATTTAAAACTACTTTAAACACGTATAAACAATGTAAAAATAGCCATAATATACAAAAATACGTTATTAATCCATAAAACCACAAGTGCCGAAAAAATTAAGTCAGGTGCCGAAACGACTTACCCCGGGTGACGAAACGATTTTGTCAAGGTGCCGAAACGACCTGAAAACAGGTGCCGAAACGACCAGGATTCATCAATATGTTACCAAGTTTAGTGTGGATCATGAATGTCACCGGCCCACGAAAAATTCGTGCAGGTTTTTCGCACGAGCGCCGTGTTAATGTCGGGAGCGGGTCTTTTCGGTCTCGGGAACATTCGGCCTCAGGAACATTCGGCCCCGGGTACATTCGGCCTGGGAACATTCGGCCTCCGTTTTAAACTAGGAGGACTAAAAGAGACACGGGTTAAGATGAGCTAAACACCTTTATTACAACCAAAAACAAAAATAAATACAGCGTAATATACAATATATACAATATAAAATACATTGACAGATATATTGACAAATATAAAATACAATTACACCTTCTATATACTGGAACACAACTTCAAAATTCTAGATGTAGTAAAATCATTCTCTTTATATTTCTCCCATGTTTCAGATTCAGACGCCCTGTAAAAAATCTGTATCAGTATCTCATCAAAGGCCAGAACTTTAATCAATACTTCATCCAGAAGAACTTATGAAGACAAAATTTTTAAGATGAGTTGTGCCAAACAATATGGCCAGGAAGAAACAAGTCATTTCGGGTTTGCATGTCGGCATTGGAACACATATATTGTCATTCTGTTATTCAGTGGATTTTATACAGTGGATTTTATATTTCATTATTCATTATGGATTGGTCTTGTGCTTAATATATTTCTACTTTAGGGATAAAGGTAGGCACGCCGTATATATTATTCTTTAAAAAAATATTCTAGAAAACCTCCCAATATAAAAAAAAACAACTAACAAAATGAACTAAAAAAGTTATTTTTCAACACCCAAACTCCCAAAAGTTTTACCAAAAGTGGGAGCATTCGGCCGCAAAAGTGGGAACATTCGGCCTCGACTGAGGCCGAATGTTCCCGGAAAAATACCTGGGTCCGAATGTTCCCGAGGCCGAAAAGACCCGGCCCCCTAATGTCTGGGGTACGTTTTGAAATTTTCACTTGTACTGGACGGGCTTTTTCGGAGGTCTCGTCGTTTTTTTTCTTGGTATAAACTCATTCATCAGTAGTTTCTGGTCGAAACGTAACTTTTGAGATATGCGAGGACTGACACGTGATGAACGTTTATGTGCCGTTGGCATGTTGGAAGCTGGCAACAGACAGACTGCAGTGGCTCAAATTCTCAACGTTACTCAATCGGTGATTAGCAGGTTGTAATCACGCTACCATCAGACAGGCAATGTTGATGACAGACGTCGGTCAGGTCGTCCAAGGGCGACAACTGTTAACCAGTTTCATCCGAACCACAGCATTACGTAGCCTCCATCAAAGTGCCCCAGAAATTGGACAGCAGCTGCACCGAGCGATAGATGTGCGAATCAGTGGTCAGACTATCGGAAATCGCCAACACAGCTGGAATTTGTATGCTCGACAACCTCGAATAATTTCACGTTTGACTGAACGTCACATTGCAGCAAGCGTAATTGGCGTGGAGCACGACACCACTGGGACAATAGTGGATGGAGCAACGTCATGTTTTCCGATGAATCGAGGTTCACCCTCGACTTCCATGACAGGCGAAACAGATCCCATGGCGTAACCGTTAGGCAGCACGATCGTTTTCGTGGTGGATCGCTTAAGGTGTGGGGAGGCATAACCATGACAAGCATAACAGTATTACATGTCATCCAAGGGCGTGTCACATGGCAGTACTACCGTGGCAACATGTTAGCAGGTCATATGGTAACATTTGCGTGACATCACGACCGTCAATTCATTTTCCAAGATGACGGTGCAAGAAAACAGGGCCCGTGTCGCTACAGAGTACCTCTAGGAGAAGAACAGCACTGCACTGCCTTGGCCAGCACTTAGTCCAGACCATTCACCAATCGAGCACGTCTGGGAAATGCTTGGTAGGCGCCTAAGACAACGCCAACAGCCCCCTACCAATGTCCAGGAACTCACCGCTGCACTGCGTGAAGAATGGAATGACATCAGTCGAGCTGATATTGGACGTTTGATGAGTATGTCACGTCGGATCCGCGCTAGTCTCGCGAACTGAGGATTGATTGATTGATCGATTTTATAGTGCAGCATATAAATATACAAGGTAATAAGACAGGTTACAGATGAATACGCTACAAGAAAATGACATAGCCTAAAAGGCTGTCTTCCTGCCATTCCCTTTTGACGAAAGGAGTTTTCACTGAGGAGGATTTACTTGTATTGAGGTCATGCACTGAATGTGGTAAATTCTCTGACTGACCGTCCATGTTTTCTACGGCACAGGGCGTGGAATGTGTGCTTGTCAGACACCCAACTATTGCTGAAATCATTCACCAGTTGTCACAGTGCAATGCCTCAACTGTCTTTTTGATGAAAATATAAATCTGTGTCTTCATATATCTCACTTTTATCAAATATCTCCTACTTTTTTGAATAGTATAGATTAATAACTGCTAATATTATGCAGTGTACACGTTGTAGACTGTATCCTTTTACTGAAGCTTTAAATTATTATCTCATGCTAATTTTACCTTGCCTTCTCTGTGTATACCTCATTTTGTTCGCGTGCGAAACCACTACCCACATTGGTGATCGTTTTTCCGTCGGTTAGAATTTTCGTGATTTTAGGAACCTTGTTGGGTCTTCCACTCATCCTTGTTTGCCAAAATCTTTTTTGACACATTTTTGCACCATGCCGAAAACTGTTTCTTGTTCCTCATGTTTGCAGGTGAAATATGTGTTTGACCTCCATACGTCTTGGGTCACCTGTAATAATTGTTCTGAGGCCAATCTCTGTGGCATCTGTGGGGTTTGGGCTTCTAAAGTTTGGTCTGCCGTCAACAAGGTGGTTCTTGCCTGTGGTTGGCCATCCCGTTCATGGGGCAATGTTAGCCGTGCATCCAAGATATTTCTGAGTGTGTACGAGGTGATTCTGACACACAGGATGTTCGGCAGCCCTTTCTGTAACAGATTGCTCCGTAGCTGTCGGTGGTGCAGGTGATGGGACACCTGAAGTGGGGACTCCGGCTCCCTTCCTTTGGTGCCAGTGGCCACCCTTGTGGCGCCGGTTTTCGTTGAGACGCGTTCTTCCGAGGCCCACTGTGGCACTCTCCGATTTTCTGCCGACAGCATCTACAGCTGCTGAGGAATTTGTTCCTGCTGCTCCTATCCTGCATGACAGCCTTCCTTCCATCTCTTGTGGAGATGGTATACAAACTCGAGGGCCAGAGTCTGTATCTGTTGTGGTTCCGCAGGGCTCCCAGCCTTCTATGACTTCTCAGCAAAGCTGTACGAATTTGTTGGCTGCCCGTCTTATCTAGCTGGATTTCCACCTGGCCGTTTCAGACACTGTCGCTTCGGCAGCAATTCCCCAACCCTCATCGGGCGAATTGTTTGTTCCACCTTTCCCTGCTGGTGTGTCGACCAGCGGGATGGAGCTGGGACAGTGGCAGCCAGGGCCTTATGTGTCGCAGAGGTCAGTGACGGCTCCTGTCAGCTGTCACTCTTGGGACTTTCTCCTCTTGTTCAGATCCTCAAGCCTTTGCTTTGGATGCTCTGTCTCTCCAGTGGACAGGGTGGGTCGGCTATGTTTTTACTCCTAGGCCGATTCTTCCTCGGGTATTGTCGAAGATGCGTGCTTGCAGTTACAGGATCAATCTGATCGACCCTCTGTCTCCACGGATGGTGTGGATCAATCAGCTGAAAGGTAGACCGCGTAAAGGTAGACGAACTGGCCGACCTGCTAACTTAGCAGAAGTTAGCTGGCCGGCCAATTCTACCTCTACGCGGTGATCGTCTTTGCCAGGGCCGGCCTAGGAGGTATCACAAGAATCTGTAGAGACTGTCCCTTCACGCCTCTCTTTTATCAGGTCCAGTCTCCGACATAAAGGATTTTTCAGGACGAGGAGTGGAACGCATTTCTGTATCACGGCGACATTCCACTGGCATAACTTATGCAGCTTAGTGGACAGTTTTCTGTCTCTGGTGCTCAGATCAAAATGTGGATTACCGAAATTCGTTAATCGTTCAAATTGCGGATTTTCTGGTATACCTTTTGGATTCCAAATGCCTTCAGCCCGTTACCACAGGGGCTATCGGTCTATGTTGTAAAAAACTTTCTCTTATGTGGGAAAGTGGTGCATCGGTCGTAATCTCTATCTTAACTGCTTCAGCATTTGTCTTTGAAAAAACACCGAGTTTTGCGTCTTACACCCAAAAGGAACTTGGCATAGGCATTACATTGTTTGGAGGGGGGGGGGGGCGCCTTTCGAGCCTTTTTCTGAGACCGATGTGCGTTCTTTCACATATAAGACTGCTATACTTCTAGCGTTTGCCTCTGCAAGACGTGTCAGTGAGCTTCATGCGCTATCTGTTGATTCGGGTTTTTTTCAGAAATGAGGCTAAAAGTATGACTTTCACTACTGATTGCTCTTTTCTGGTCAAGAATCAACTTACTGATTCTGTGCCTCTTCCCATCTGTATTCGGGCACTTCCCAACGTAGGGTGATTAAGACTTGTATTAATCGCAAACAATTCATTCGGCGGGGTCGGAAGAGGTTCTTTCTGTCTCTCATTCCAGGGAGGCAGTCTATCTCATCCTATTCTATTTCCAGGTGGATTTGTCTTGCAATCAAGCTGGCTTATGCAAGTTTGACTGCATCAGATGATTCGGATCTTGTTTCGAATCAGTTTGATGCTCATGAAGTTCGTGCCCTTTCTACATCCTGGGCGTTCTCCAATTCTGTTTTGCTTCTGAATATTATGAACCTTACTTTCAGGTGCTTCTCGCAGCATCTTCATTTCTTCTCGATTTTAGGATGCCTTTCAACACGGTGGTGTTGAGCATTAGCTTCTGTTCTTTTCAGCGAGTTCAATGCCATTTTCCCTTCGCTACAGCTCTTTGCTGTCGATCCCTGACCCCCCCCCCCCCCACCCCCGGCCTTTCTTTCAGCTGCGCTATTAGTAGTAATGGTTATGTGATTCACCTATTCACCTATTCTGGTCACATATTTCTGCACAATGGCTAATCATGACCATGACAGTTTTACGGGTGGTGAAAGCCGGAGTACCCGTAGAGAACCAAAGAGAAACGGCGAGCAATTGTCAGCTCCAAAACAAACCAACTCCACACGAGCTGAGTTAGCATTGGTTGAAGATAGGTGCACCACCGACGCCTTAGTACACAACGCTACCGTGCCCCCACGTGGGCAATGGGAGTGGAGTGCCTTGCGCAAGGTGGGATTCGAACCAAGGACCTGTCGGCTGCAGCCTACACCTCTACCTACGGAGCCCCCGCGCCCCCTGGTTCTGGTGACAAATACTGAAGTATCACTGGTGTACATAAAGGCAATGAATGGACATACTAAATAACAGTTTCAATATCATTACATCTACCTTCTTTTAAATATAGAATAATATTATAAATTAAGTTAACTGGCCGTGTGCTACAAGCCACTTTCACAGCTTTCGAAAAAATGAGTACATGTACCAGAGCAAACGTCAACTCATACTGCTCATATTTCATTTTCAGTCAAATGGAAATATTTTCTTACTATAAATGTGCTTTTTTACAAATTATTAGAGAGTGCCTGTGGGCACTCTCCAATAATTTGTATTAAAACAATTTTGAATAACAAATTTGGTCAACATCTTGATGTCAGTCGTTTAGAACTTCAATGCAGACTTTGGTACTATTTTAGTGCAGAACTCTGCAACAGTACAAGAAAAAGCACTTCACTAAGCACCTGCAGGGGAAGACTAAAGGGACAGTTTTTAACTGCGACTAGCAGCTCTGTAAGTGGCAATGTCGGCCTGTCTGTCGGTCTGTCTGTCGGTCGGTCGGTCGGTCGGTCGGTCTGTCGGTCTGTCTGTGACCAACGAGTTTCAAAACTCAATAACTTTTGAAATACTTGATGGAATGACTTTATATTTGGCGTGTAAGTGTATCGTATTGATGTCTAGCCACTGTTCAATGCATGTGTTGTTCCAAATATTTTTAGCTGCGATTAGCAGCTCTATAAGTAGCAATGTCGGTATGTCGGTCTGTCGGTCGGTCGATCGGTCGGTCGGTCTGTCTGTGACCAACGAGTTTCAAAACTCAATAACTTTTGAAATACTTGATGGAATGACTTTATATTTGGCATGTAACTGTATCTTATTGATATCTAGCCACTGTTCAATGCATGTGTTGTTCCAAATATTTTTCTTGGAGTTATTGCCCTTGATGAACTTAGAATTGTCGGTCGGTCTGTCGGTCTGTCTGTGACCAACGAGTTTCAAAACTCAATAACTTTTGAAATATTTGATGGAATAACTTTATATTTGGCATGTAAGTGTGCCTTGTTGATGTCTAGCCACTATTCAATGCATGTGTTGTTCCAAATATTTTTCGTGAAGTTATGGCCCTTGATGAACTTAGAATTTTGTGAGATTGCACCACCCGTCGCAGCTACGGCGTCGATGTCGCGATTTTTCTTGGAGTTATGGCCCTTGATGAACTTAGAATTTTGTGACGAACGAGTTTCTAAAAGAATAACTTTCAAACTACTTGGTGTAATGACTTCATATTTGATATGCAAGTGTATCTCATTCATGACTAGCCCATGTCCGATGCAAATGTTGTTCCAAATATTTTTCTTGTTTTTTTCACCATCACCTGTAAATTGCCCCTGAGAATATTTTTTGGACTTCCAGATTGCACCAACCGTCGCAGCTACGGCGTCGATGTCGCGATTTTTTTGTGCGAAAACATGTGAAAAAATCGTGTTGTTACGTCCAACCCTTGGAAAACTTTCTCTTTTCTAAAACTGTTACAACGACAGACGATTTTGTGAAGTTATATATGAGGGCATTGTCAAAGGCAATAATCGAAACACATTTAAAACCGAAGAATTCGAATTCACGATTGAATGCACATTTGTAGAGGGATCTAAATAGAATCGGTTATAATCCTTATTAATTAATAAGCTTACTTATTCAAAGTAAGAACTTTATGGTGAACTTCATAATAATTTTATAGATTACACTTATTCATTCGTTACACCTGCCAGCCCGGGCTATCCAATCGTGAATTTGTTTGCATCGGTTTCTTGTATTTAGATAACTGTAAATCCTTGTATTCTGTCCAGCTTAGTCATGTAATATAAACCCATTTCGTTTCATTGACACCCCCACCCCCCCCCCCCCTCGCCCCTGGAAACAAGGATACGGTAAGTGGATACACGAAAAATCGATGATATGGGTTTACTAGAGATCTAAACCGTGGGGATGAATATTGCGTGCGAGAGGTTCATAAAACGATTCACTCCCACCATTTCAGTGGGTTCACATCCAAGATTTTTTTTATAGTACATAGAGGTATATCATGCTGGACTGCATTCAAATTTTCTGTTTGGAACAAAAAATACGAATGCAGTCCAGCACCTATATGTGTCTAGGGCTGATACCACAAAGGTAAACACGCTCGATGTATACAAAACCATACAAAGAAAAAGGAAGATGGTTTTAAAATTACACGGGTGATGACGCACATAAGCTTTCAGCTTTTTGTCAAATCCCTCTATTATTATGCTACTCAACATTGTTGAACAAATGTTATATAAGATATCTCATCCTGCTTCGTTACTTTTTGTAAACATTTTGTTACATATGACATTCTTAAAGAATAAAATATTGCTTAAACCAAAAGTACACGGGGGTCAGATCGACGATAAAAAGTGATCTTGATCACGCATCGCGGGAGGTAGTCTAACACTGCGTATCGGTGGGAATGTCCTCAAAATTCTTAGCTCTCTTTGTGAGTCCAGCTACTATTCTATAAATACTTCTGTAGGACTGAGCACACCTTTACTCTTGACAGTGGGTGTTAGACAAGGATGTTCTATCCCCTACTCTTTTCAAAATTTTTATTGATGACATATTCGGGATATTTGATGAATTCTATTCACCAGTTAATGTGAATGGACAACGACTCGATCACCTACTTTTTGCCGGTGACCTGGTAATGAGTCTCCAGCCGGATTGAATTAAGGTGTTCAGAAGTTAAAATACTATGCGGATAAAAACAAACTTCGTGTCAATATTAATAAAACAAAATGCATGATTTTCAAAAATATAAAATATAAAAAAGATCCTACTTTTTGTATTGGAACAGCGAAATTAAATATCGTAGACCGATATAAATACTTAGGTCTTGAATTCACATACAATGGAAATACAAAACAAGTTCAAGAGAATTTAAGTACACACGGATCGAAAGCAATGGTTTTTCTTATAAATTCTCAGAAAGTCACTTGACTTATTAACTCTTGATGTGAAATGTAAGCGTTTTGATAAATTGATTAAGTCTATTTTATATGTTTCCGATATATGGTCCCCTGACCTTAATACCCCATTTGCTTACACTACAGACTGTGAACAAATCCACTTGAAATTTTGCAAACAAATATTAACGTTGAATAGAAAAGCATCTAATCACACAGCACGAGGAAAGTTGGATAGACACCCTATTGTGAACGATCCCATCTCATATCTCCATAAATATGTCGATAAATTATTCAACATTGCTGGCGATAAAATACTCTCCAACTCATTCAAGGAGTAGCCCAAATGTAAACTTCCGAAAACTTGGATAACTCTGTTATCTCGTTATAATATCAGAGTCCCCGATGCTAAAACGTTAACTAATAGTAAAGGAAAATGCCTGAAAGGTGTACTGGAATCTCAGCACATAGAAAGATTCACTGAAGATATGTTTAATGATGACAAAATGAAAGGCAGTAATAAGTTACCAACGTATCGATTAGTTAAAAGTGAACAGAAGCTTGAACCTTATCTGAAAATCACCAGATCTCGACAGGCCCGTGAACTGTTTACTCGACTTAGGGCTAGTAACCACAATTTAGAAATAGGAAAGGGTAGACATAAACAACCCCCAACGCCCTTAAATGATAGGAGATGCCAGGTGTGCGATACCGGTGAAATAGAAAGCGAAAACATTTTATTATGAATATATCGAAATTAAGGAAACGGGGTTCGAAGAAATTATAAATGAAAATAAAGAATTTAAACAATTAAATGATTCGGAGAAAAACTATTATATATTGAAAAACTGTGAAAGAAATCGATTAATATTATATCTAATATATAATAAATATATTATATCTAATATGATCTGGTCATTCTCTTTATATTATGCATCATGTTTATTATATCTTCTTGTTTGTTACGTTTGTATTGTGCAACTGCTATTATGGTGTAATGCATTAAACTATTAAACTTAAACTACATTTTAAACTGGTGTTTAGACCTTTTACGCAATAAACTTTGAATAAAAGTTGTTTGGAATGTTTGGTTTTTTTTTCAATACGAATATAACAACAAAATTTATCACAAGCAAATAGACGGTCTCTCGTTCAACGACGACATTCTCTGGTTCGAGGTTGGAACCAGCCACAAATTTCTTTTATGTGTGACGTACAGGTCCGAGAGAGAAAGTATTGCAGAATATTGGTCCAAATTAGAAGAGAAAATTGATCTTGCATTAACCATTAACCCGGCAATAGTTATTACAGGAGATATCAACTCTGATCTCCTGAAGCCTCAAAGTAAACTGTACTCTCTCATTACATCGTTCAACCTAAACAACGTAATAACGGAACCCACCAGAGTAACTACCACGTCACAGTCACTGCTAGATCCGATAATTGTAAGTGACACAGTCAGCGTGGTCAATTCAGGAACACTTGAACTGGGGTTATCTGATCATAGAGCTACATATGCCCACATTTCTCATTCACGTTGCAACAAATCTGTGACCACACGCGACGTTTGGCTTTACAATAAAGCCAATTTTGAAAAAATGAATATTATGATAGCTGAAACAAACTGGGAAAATCTAATATGTAAAGCCCCAACAGTAAACGATTCTGTATCCAACTTTGTTTCTGAATTCTTGAAAATAGCACAACATTGCATTCCCAATTCCACAATAACAGTGAGGAAAAATGACAAACCATGGTTTGACAGCGCCATTAGAAGAGAGCTACGTCACCGTGACCGACTAAGGAAATCAGCCTTGAAAAATAATAAGCCCCAACTATGGGCAAAGTATAAGTCAGCCAGGAACAAGGTCAACAACATGAAAAAATTTGCCAAAAATGCGTATTTGGAAAAAGTTGACGATTCCTTATCTCATGATACAGAACCTCGGCAGTTTTGGCGTGTTGTTAAGAAGTTTTTGAACAACTTTCCCAGCTCTGCAGGCATCCCATATCTGCAGCGTGAATCTGATGAGGGCTGTGAAATAATCGAAAATGACATAGAAAAAGCAAACCTCCTAAACGAGACTTTTATTATTAACAGCGAATTAAACTCACATTCCAAAAAACTCCTACCCTTTATACGTAGATGTTCACAATCCATAAGTAACATATCTTTTTCTGAACAGGACATTATCGACATTCTAAAAAGCTTGAAAACCAACAAGTCAAACGGTCACGATGGAATAGGCCATAAAATGTTGAAGGAAACAAAGTTTTCTGTCAGTAGACCGCTTTTCCTTCTTTACGAGAAATCCCTATCAGAGTGTGCCTACCCAGACAAGTGGAAATTAGCTGATGTGATTCCACTTTTTAAAAAGGGGGACAAATACGACCCCAAAAATTACAGGCCTATATCCTTATTATGCTGTATTGGGAAAAGCATGGAACGAGTTGTTTTTAAAGATATTCATAAATATTTCCTTAATAACAGGTTATTTTATAAATTTCAATCTGGATTTTTGCCGAACAATAGTACGGTATTCCAATTAATAGAAGTCTATCACAACCTTTGCAACGCAATAGACAAAAACATGCAAACCTGTGGCGTTTTCTGTGATATTTCCAAGGCTTTTGACAGGGTATGGCACAAAGGATTAATTTTTAAACTAAAGCAGTATGGCGTTTCTGGTCCACTCCTACGATGGTTTCATAGTTATCTTACAAACCGAAGGCAAAGGGTGAAAATTAACGGCTGCAAATCGGATTATAAAGATATAGAAGCTGGAGTCCCACATGGTTCCGTCCTTGGCCCTTTTTTATTTCTCGTGTACATCAACGACATAGCCGACTATATCGAGTCTGTTGTTCGACTGTTCGCTGACGATACTTGTCTGACAGAGTCATCTTCTGATACTCATAGAATTCAGTCTAAAATGAACACCGAACTCCAAAAAATTAACAAATGGGCTGACACGTGGTTGGTCACATTTAATGCTAAAAAAACTAACGTAATACTATTTACACTCAGCAGGGATGTTATATTTCCAAATATTGTTTTCAACAGCGAAACATCAGATTTTGTTGCTGTCCACAAACATTTGGGGTTATCTATTCAATCCAACTTTAGTTGGGAAGCCCATATTGATGATATCTGTAAAAAAGCTTGTGCAAGACTTTCTCAGTTGAGAAAATTGAAGCACATTTTTAACCGACAGATCCTGGGAAAGATGTATAATGCTTTCGTGCTACCAATATTAGAGTACGGTAGTCCTGTTTGGTGCGGTGCTCCGCAACATTTAATGAAGCGCCTTGAGGATATACACTGCGATGCCGCACGAATCGTATCGGGCCTGACACGATCAGTATCACGCGATCGCCTCTTGTTAGAAGTTGGGTGGAATAATCTAGAAACAAGAAGATACGTTCAAAAGATGTGTATCTTTTACAAAACCATACACAGCGATGTGCCAGATTTTCTCTATGAACTTCTACCACCACGGGTTTGTGACACATCGTCTTATAACCTCCGCAATTCGTCAAATTTTATGCCTTACAGCATGCGAACTGAGCTATTTAAACGATCATTCTTTCCGTCTTGCACGGAAACGTGGAACAATTTATCCCAATCAGTGCGAAATTGCTCATCGCTTACTGAATTCAAAAAACTCATATCGCCCCCCGTATGCAGACCACCTTCATATTTCTCGCATGGTTCTAGAAAACACAATATCATGCACAGTAGAATTAGAACCGGTTGTAGTGATCTGAGAAGTGATAAATTCCTCAATTACATCTCTGAATGTCCATATTGTCCACATTGTATAACTGTTGTTGAGGACGCAGAACATTATTTCCTTGTCTATCCATCTTATTCAAACGCTCGTAACGCTCTTATTGGTAATTTATCAAATCTTAATATTACTCTGAATTCGGTGGATAATCTTCTGTACGGTGATCCGGTGTTAGAAACCAAAACTAACACTTTGATTTTTAAATTTGTGCAACAATTTATTTGTAGCACTGGGAGGTTCGACAACGAGTTTCCCATCTAATATTTGTAAAACAATGCTGACTCAAGGTATCCACTCAATATAGAATACGCATGGAGGGGTTGCGGAATGGACGCGTCATCGGGGTGACGTTGAGCCAGCGCATCGGTACACAGATTGTGCAGTCACGATGATAGTCACGGTTGCGCTGTTTTTAGGCCTGAGTCGCTGACGCGGCGTTTTCTCTACCTTTTGTGTGAATCAGCAAGGATCTAATGAGACACGTCCATAAGCTGTAGTACAGAAGGCGAAGAAATGATGATGATGATTATTATTATTATTATTATTATTATTATTATTATTATTATTATTATTATTATTATTATTATTATTTTAACACATCCTAATCAGATCATCGCCCAAGGGGCCTTTGGCTTTGTATATTAATTGATTCAAATCAAGAGAGATACAGAATGCAAAAGGGACATCAACAGCTTTTCTTTCTTTCTTTCTTTCTTCCTTTTTCTGTATTTGTTTAGTGCTACATATTCATATTTATTAATACACATACGCACATATATATAAACCCATTCAAATAGTTTATTTTACATTTATAAATTTCAAAAAACTTGTTTGTTTCGCCATTGTAACATTTTCTGTATTCATGTTATGGGAGCGGAGGTTTCTACTAAGTGGAAAGCACTTGTCCTCCTATCCCTTTTTGCTCAATAGTTATGGCAAATAAAATATGTTTAAAGTATAACAACAAACCACCTTCTTTTTTGCGTGAAAAGTTCCAATTGTGCTTAATCGTGTATTCACGGCAGTTTCACCGAAATGTGCGCGACATCGCGTAACATAGTATGTTCGGAATGCAAGTTAACCCTCTGAGACTTTAATTATCCTGACGTTCAAACGTCACTAGGAATTCAGTTTCTTCAACGTTTTTCAAAATACGACGTCAAACGTCTGAAAGTACAAATAGCAAGATATTTTTCACATTAGTGATTATCTGGTTGAGGGCTAGATTATTTTTGGTGGTCTGAATTTGTTATTCGAAACCTGTTTTATTACAAATTATTGGAGAGTGCACAGGCACTCTCCAATAATTTGTAATAAAACAAATTTATATAAACAAAATATTATATGTTTGAATATGAAATAAAAGCAAGGAAAGTGTTGGCTTTTGCTCTATAGTATCCTCATTTTTTGAAAGCACAGATAGTGGCTTCCACCAGTTAAGAAGTCTTGACAGCAGGATTATGTCAGTATTTTAAGCTGCGATAACATTTGGCTCAACGGTTGTCACTGAGCACTATTCGGGAGAAAATAGAAATTGAGATTAAAACTTTAAACAAGAAAATTATAGTAATACTGTGCAAAAAAAGGGCGATGGGGGAAAATGGTAGTGATTCTCTATTCTGCCGTACAGGTACAAATCTGGTATCATATATATTTCCAAGGTGATAAATACAAAATAGAAATGAGCAAAATTAATATGACAGAATGCAATTTTAATTGCTAAAGAGGTAGATCATGTTAAGAATAACATTCTAATACTAAGAGTTCATGGGTTGATGAAGAAACTTTCTACAAATTTGTGACTACACCAAATGTGGACAATTTTTTTCTAGACTGTTTATTGTATATGAAATAGATATTAATTTTACATTGTACAAAGCTTACTGGACAGCGCACTTTACCTGGCTGGGGCCTACATTATTTCTATTGTTAAAAACTTCAGGGAAGATTTGTGCACGTGATTTTGTCAATGCACTAATAGGTCGAATTGTATCATGAGTCCATATACTATATGATGTCAAAATCGGCCTAGTACTTTCCCCGTTGCTATGGTGTCGCTTTGGTTACTATGGATGTCACGGGACATGATAAATGACCCAATGGATCCATCTCATAAAGCATTTTGGGTTCAGATAACAAATTTGGTTAAAATAGGCCGGGTAGTTTGCCCGTTGCTAGGGAGTCCCACAGGTTGTCGGTAGTGTTACGTGACATGGTCAGTGCACAATAGATCGAATCCCCACGGCATTATGGTTTCATACACGAAGTTTGGTTGAAATCGGCGAAGTAGTTTGCCCGTTGCTATGGAGTCTCGTTGGTTGCTATGGGTGTTATGTAACATGGTCAATGACCCAATAGGTCAAATTCGTAATGAACATTGGGTCCACATGCCAAATTCGGTCAAAAACGGATCAGCACTTTCTTTGTTGCTAAGGAGTCGCTTTGGTTGCTACGGATATCACGTGACATGATAAATGATCCAATGGGTCGATCTCTCAACGCATTATGGGTCCAGATACCAAATTTGGTTAAAATAGGCTCAGTATTTTTCCCGTTTCTATGGAATCGCACATGTTGCCATGAGTGTTAAGTGGCATGGTCAGTAGAACAATAGATCGAATTCCCTTGGCATTATGATTTAATACACCACATTTGGTTGAAATTGGCCCAGTAGCTTGCCAGTTTCTATGAAGTGGCGTTGGTTGCTATGGGAGTTATGTAACATGGTCAATGACCCAATACTTGGAATTCGTAATTAATTGTTTGTCCACATACCAAATTCGGTCAAAATCGGTGCAGTAGTCTGCCCGTTGCTAGGGAGTTGCGATGGTTACTATGGATGTTACCTGATATGATAAATGACCCAATGGGTCGATCTTCCAATGCACTATGGGCTCAGATACAAATTTGGTTGAAATGGGCCCAGTAGTTTGCCCGCTGCTAGGGAGTCGCGCCGGTTGCTATGAATGTTACGTGACATTGTCAATGATCCAATAGGTCGAATTCCTGAGGGATTATGATTTCATACACCAAGTTTGGGTGAAAGCGGCCCAGTGGTTTGCCCGTTACTATGGAGTCTTGTTGGTTGCTAAGGGAGTTATGTTACATGGTCAATGGCCCAATAGGTCGAATCCATAATGCATTTTTGATTCACATTCCAAATTTGGTCACAATGGGCCCAGCACTTTCTCAGTTGCCAGGGAGTCGCTTTGGTTGCTATGGATATCACGTGAGATGATAAATGGCCCAGTGGGTCGATCTCCCAATGCATTATGGGCCCAGATACCAAATTCGGTTAAAATGGGCCCAGTCGTTTCCCCGTTGCTAGGGAGTCGCGCAGGTTGCTATGGGTGTTACGTGGCATGGACAATTGCACAATAGATCAAATTCCCTAGACATTATGGTTTAATACGCCAAGTTTGGTTGAAATCGGCCTAGTAGTTTGCCCGTTGCTATGGAGTCTCGCTGGTTGCTATGGGAGTTATGTAACATGGTCAGTGACCCAAAAGGTCAAATTCGTAATGCACGGTGGGTCCACATACCAAATTCGGTCAAAATCGGCCCAGTATTTTCTCCGTTGCTATGGTATCGTTTCGGTTGCTATGGATGTCACGTGATATGATAAATAGCCCAATGGGTCGATCTATCAATGCATTTTGAGCCCAGGTACCAAATTCGGTTAAAATAGGCCCAGTAGTTTTCCCGTTGCTAGGGAGTCGCGCAGATTGCCATGGGTGTTGCGTGGCATGGTCAATGGCCCAATAGACTGAATTCCCTGGGCATTATGGTTTCACACACGAGGTTTGGTTGAAATCTGTCCAGTACTTTTCCCGTTGCTATGGACTCACGTTGGTTGCTATGGTTTGTAAATGACATGGTCAATGACCCAATAGGTCGAATTCCTGATGCATTGTGGGACCACACACCAAATTAGTCTGCCCGTTGCTAGGGAGTCCAGTGTTGCTATGGAAGTTAAGTGGCATGGTCAGTGGCTCGATGGGTCAGTTCTTATTATATTTTGGGTCAATGAAGAGAATAATTACAACTTGTTGGGTGCGGGATGTTAACGCTCGTTTTATTTTTGCCTGAACTGCTTTTAACCCCATGCCGTTATTTACATTTCGAAATCATAATTTCCAAGAAATGGTTTAAAAGCTACATTTCGGACCTGAGCTTCTTTGAATAATCCTTGATTCACTGTGAAGTCTCGGCGAATCACGTCTCGCGGAAAACTTCCGACGATAAAAAAAATAGTGAAAACAATATAAAGGACGATGTCGCTCGACGCTCGGGAGCCTTCGGCTCCATCGCCTATTAAAAAATCGAAAAATAATAACAAAACATATGACCACAAAGTATGAACAGTCTGTTTGATTTTGTACGTTCATAAGACGTACAAAGGTACGGCAGCGTATTAGCGCCATTTCGTTTTTTTGCGTAACTTATGTTAAATTGTTAAATTGTAATTACAATTTAGCTAAATTTTAATTACAACTTAATAAATTGTAATAACAACTTAATAAATTGTAATTACAACTTAGCTTAATTACAACTTAATAAATTGTAATTACAACTTAGCTTAAATTGTAATTACAATATAGCTTAAATTGTAATTACAACTTAATAAATTGTAATTACAACTTAATAAATAGTAATTACAACTTAGCTTAACTTGTAATTACAATATAGCTTAAATTGTAATTACAATATAACTTAAATTGTAATTACAATATAGCTTAAATTGTAATTACAATTTATTTATATTGTAATTACAACTTAATAAATTGTAATTACAATTTAATTATATTGTAATTACAACTTAGTATAAATAAGTTGTAATTACAATTTAAGCTATATTGTAATTACAATTTAAGCTAAGTTGTAATTACAATTTATTAAGTTGTAATTACAATTTATTAAGTTGTAATTACAATTTATCAAGTTGTAATTACAATTTAGCTATATTGTAATTACAATATAAGCTAAGTTGTAATTACAATTTAAGCTATATTGTAATTACAATTTCAGCTAAGTTGTAATTACAATTTATTAAGTTGTAATTACAATTTATTAAGTTGTAATTACAATTTATTAAGTTGTAATTACAATTTATCTAAGTTATAATTACAATATAAATAAGTTGTAATTACAATTTAAGCTATATTGTGATTACAATTTAAGCTATATTGTAATTGCAATTTAAGCTAAGTTGTAATTAAAATTTAATATGAACTTTGGTAAAACCAAGAAGCGCGCGCAACTCACAGTGTTTTTCAAATTATAATGACATAAACTTAACAAAATTTAAAACAGTGTGTAAGGGGTCGTCCAACAAAACATTTTGCGTTGTGAACTAATGCATGTACATGCTGTCTTGTAGATTTATTTCCCCCTAAAAACATATCAGACCTACAATATAATATGAAATTTAGGCAATCCTAAAAGCGAGAGAAAGTGATGCGTTAGGCCTAATGTGCGGGAGGCCAACATTTACTGGTAAAGAATAGGGGACCAACCAAATTTCGAGATAACTACTTTTATCTGCGTTTTGATTGGAAGATATTTTCCAATCCTCTGATTGAAAGATAATTTTATCATTGCTTTGATTGAAAGATGTATTTATGGCGTCGTTGTTTTCCGCAATTTATCCGATGAGTTACGGAAATTGCTGCGTTCATTTTTATTTTTTCACAAATAACGTGTATCATTTATTGTTACTATTACCAACGTTTAGTAGCCACTACAAGAAAATACAGCAGTGCTGTGCAAAAAAGGACGTTAATAATATTCCAATGCAGTTGTACTGAAAAGGCCATCTTTAAAATAATAAGACTGAGTATCACAAATGTAGTTTCATGATTCGGACCAGATTTTTATATAGGACGTTTCGCACCCAGATCTATGGACGATTCTGACCATATTTCTGGCCGATTCGTACCAGACTATTGGATGATTCGGTCCATATTTGTGGACGATTTGGACCAGGTTTCTGGGCGATTTGCCCAACAGACACACAAACTACACAAGCCAGCACAGACATACAAACTTCAAAAGACAACACAGACTTGTCGTTTGAAGTAAATAGGCCTAGAGCTTTATGTGCCAATTTCAATAAGCCGTTCTCATTAATTTCACTGGAAAAAATACCGACGTACCGGTATTGTTTGTAGTTATCACAACAGATAATTCTGAGAGTAATTATGAAACTGCTAATCCTGTGCTTCTGGATTTTTGCAATACATTTTGGGTCCGCATACCGAATTTGGTCAAAATCGGCCCAGTAGTTAGCCCGTTGCTAAGGGGGTGCTCTGGTTGCTAATGACGTCACGTGGCGTCAACATTGACCTATCTGTTATCATTTGCAATGCATTTTGGGTCCGTATTCCGAATTTGATCAAAATCGGCCCATTAGTTAGCCCGTTGCTAAGGGGGCACTCTGGTTGCTAGGGAAATCAAAAGACGTAAACTTCGATCTGTCTGTCTTCATTTGCAATGCATTTTGGGTCCGTATACCGAATTTGGTCAAAATCGGCCCAGTAGTTAGCCCGTTGCTAAGTGGGCGCTCTGGTTGCTAGGGAAGTCACGTGACGTCATCACTGATCTATCTGTTTTCATTTTCAAGGCATTCTGGGACCGTATACCGAATTTGGTCCAAATCGGCCCAGTAGTTAGCCCGTTGCTAAGGGCGCGCTGTGGTTGCGAGGGAAGTCCCGAGACGTCAACATTGATATGTATTTTTATTTGCAATGCATTTTGGGTCCGTATACCGAATTTAGTCAAAATCGGACCAGTAGTTAGCTTGTTGCTAAGGGGGCGCTCTGGTTGCTAGGGAAGTCACGTGACGTCATCATTGATTATCTGTTTTCATTTGCTATGTATTCTGGATCCGCATACCGAATTCGGTCCAAATCGGCCCAGTAGTTAACCGGTTAGTAAGGACGCGCTCTGGTTGCTAGGGAAGTCACGAGACGTCAACATTGATATGTCTGTTTTTATTTGCAATGCATTTTGGGTCCGTATACCGAATTTGGTCAAAATCGGACCAGTAGTTAGCCCGTTGCTAAGGAGGCGCTCTGGTTGCTAGGGAGGTCACGCGACGACACCATTGACCTGTCTGTTTTCATTTGCAATGCATTTTGGGTCCATATACCGAATTTGGTCAAAATCGGCCCAGTAGTTAGCCCGTTGCTAAGGGGGCGCTCTGGTTGCTATGGAAGTCACGTGACGTCATCATTGATTATCTGTTTTCATTTGCTATGTATTCTGGATCCGTATACCGAATTCGGTCCAAATCGGCCCAGTTGTTAGCCGGTTACTAAGGACGCGCTCTGGTTGCTAGGGAAGTCACGAGACGTCAACATTGATATGTCTGTTTTTATTTGCAATGCATTTTGGGTCCATATACCGAATTTGGTCAAAATCGGACCAGTAGTTAGCCCGTTGCTAAGGAGGCGCTCTGGTTGCTAGGGAGGTAACGCGACGACACCATTGACCTGTCTGTTTTCATTTGCAATGCATTCTGGGTCCGTATACCGAATTTGGTCCAAATCGGCCCAGTAGTTAGGCCGTTGCTAAGGGTGCCCTCTGGTTGCTAGGGAAGTCACGAGACGTCAACATTGATATGTCTGTTTTTATTTGCAATGCATTTTGGGTTCGTATACCGAATTTGGTCAAAATCGGACCAGTAGTTAGTCCGCTGCTAAGGGGGCGCTCTGGTTGCTAGGGAAGTCACGTGACTTTATCATTGATCTATCTGTTTTCATTTGCAATGCATTCTGGATCCGTATACCGAATTTGGTCCAAATCGGCCCAGTAGTTAGCCAGTTGCTAAGGACGCGCTCTGGTTGCTAGGGGAGTCACGAGACGTCAACATTGATATGTCTGTTTTTATTTGCAATGCATTTTGGGTTCGTATACCGAATTTGGTCAAAATCGGACCAGTAGTTAGCCGGTTGCTAAGGGGCGATGTGGTTGCTAGGGAAGTCATGCGACGACACCATTGACCTGTCTGTTTTCGGTTCACTTTGTTCCAATAACACGCAGTGTTGGTTTGAAGTGAACAGCGTTTTGCAAATGCAAAACAGATAAATCACGTGACAGAATACTCCGCAGAATCGTACAACAGCGGGATCCCAACAGCCAGCCAGCAGACGATGAAATCCAATGTGCATATATGGGAACATTTAGCTTTCCGACAATTTCTGTCATTTAGTCAGCAAAGCAAACGACAGTTGAGTTTGTTTGGAAAAACTTTAATTTTGAAAAGCGTGTTCAATAAATTATTCACAGTCTGCATGGAATGATCTAAGGAGAAATCTCGCATTACACCGTTCGCTTTTTATGGGGCGTCATTCGATTTGTTCGCTTCTGAAAACGAGAGCTGGGGTTCCCCATGTTTTTACTTCCGGTTTCCGGTTTAGATTGGATGGCATAGCATTCCTTGGTTTTTCCAATTTCACGTACACGTTGTCTATTAGGCTTGCTTCAAAGCAGCCCTTTGGGCTGCTTTTGCGCGCGCTATTAAGTTGTAATTACAATTTATTAAGTTGTGATTACAATTTAGCTAAATTGTAATTACAATTTAACACAAGTTACGTAAAAAAACGAAATGGCGCTAATACGCTGTCGTACAAAGGTATGAAACGGCTAATGCTGCAGACTTTGTGCACAGTGCAACTAGAGATGCGGTTCGAATGTCATGAAAAATTGACTCGTAACCAGCGTTTCGCGTCTCATGTGTTTAAAGTATGCAATAATCCAAATCAAGCGTGTGCTTACTCTCGCATACAAGTTGAAAATTCACGCAATGCAATCCAAGCACAGTGTCCGTAACTTAACACAATCAGCGTCAATTGTGGTGATGAATGAAGTGCTCACATGTTATTTATTTATTTATTTATTTATTAGGTTTTAACGACATTTTAACATCCAAGGTCATATCGTGTCGGTGATAGTTTTACGGGTGGAGGAAGCAGGGTACCCGGAGAGAACCACCGAGCAACGACGAGCAGCTGCCAGCTCCCAACATCGTAACTCCGGTCCGCAGCAGGGCAGGCTTACATTGGTTGAAGACATTGCCACCATCGACGTGCAGTACGCCTTAGTACACGGCGTCATCGTGCCCCCATGTGGACAATCGGGGTTAAGTGCCTTGCCAAAGGATACAATGCGGTAGTCCGAATCGATCGCTCACACGGTCCCCCATCCAAGGATTAACCGGACTCGACGTTGCTTAACTTCGGTGATCTGACGAGAACCGTTTACCGCAACGCCAACGCGCCCCGCCCACGTGTTCCAGGGAGTGTAATCGATCTGACAGGAGAGTAACCTTTATTAGGAAGTAATAAACTCTATCTCGCGTCTATCAGTAGGCCTCACGGTGTCAATAATAATGTTCTGTGTGCGGATATCTAGGAATTCACTGCCATGAATAGTAATGTAAGAGCACATATTTACACCCCATCCCCAAACAAAACTACAACAGGAAAACATCCTCTGTTCTGCAAAATACAGGAAAACGGTATATAAAATTCACCGTAATCCTCAGTTCTATACAAGGCACCACTAGACAGTTCACTACAATCCTCTTTTCTATACACGTCTGTAGTTTTATTAAGTTTATTGAAATCCTCTATTCTTCAAATAGCGGTAAACAGTTAAAAGTCACTTACTATAATCCTCTGTTTCTGGGAGTATAATGGGGAAGTGGGATGGGAGAATGAAGGACACGTGGTTAGTCAGTGACTCAAAGGAGAGGGTTAATATGCTAATCGGAGAGATTGGGAAGAATGGGACAAGGGTTGTCATCAAGCACTTCATCTCCGAGTGCTTAGATGAGAAAAAGAAGCGTGGCAGTTGGGAGCACAAGGGTAACCAAGGCCTTCTCGCCCGAGAACCGCGACAAGTCAGCGGCCGGCCAAAGTGTTATTATTATTATTATATAATAACAGTTCACTATAGTCCTCTCTTCTATACACGTTTGAGTTGGATCATGTCTACTATAATCCTCTGCTTTGCACATAACTGGGAAACAGTTCATAATATCATATGCATAGGGATATATTTGAATAAGGCCTAAAAAATGGCTGTTGGCTGGCTCATGCCCTCTTTTTATAAGCAATTTAAGCTTTAAAAAATTTTTATGGTTTATGTCTGATATTTTACCCAAGTTAAAAAAAATGATAAATTTGTCCCTTGAGTGCAAGAAGGCTTTGCAATGCAATACACCACCACCCATTCTATTCCGTAGATTATGAGGCCAAAAACATAAACCAAGAACATGAACTTTTGATGGCAAAGAAATAATTACAGAAATAAAAAATAAAATAAAAAAACACCAGCCCGCATGCAGTTTTACAAATGATGGCCCGAGAACCAAAAGATCTACTTTGTGTGGCTTAACTGGAAGACTATAATCCTCTGTCTTGTACAGAACTGGGAAACGGTTCGCTAAAACGCTCTGTTCGAAATCACGCTGGGCTGTACACGCCTTGAGTTGTTTACAATATTCTGTAAACGAGTCACTCGCTATAATCCTCCGTTTTATACAGATAATTGGAAAACGGCCCAAAGGTCACTAAAATTCCCAGTTTAGTACGTAACATATCACATGTCTTATCATTAACGGGTGTGCTCACCCCGGGCTTCAGACGCTGCTCTAACTCTCCTTACCATTGACCCCATCAAGTTGTTTATGGTCCTTTATGGGATGTTTTTCCACTCCCGAAGAAGCGATGTTGTTTGGGACATTGCCGCGCTTCCTGCCCACCCCCACCCACCCCCGCCGCCCCCTCCCCCGTCCAGCTCGTTTCACAGATGCTCGATCAGGGACAAACCTGGGCTGTAGAGACTAGACTGTAGGGTGGCCAATCGGTGATTTCGCTCCCACCTCCCCATGCTGTGTTAGATTAGGGACGCCATGTTTTAAATAAAACTTCAATTTTAATTAAAATTTATGTAATCTAATACTTTGTTTGTGACATGAAAAGTACTGACTGGTTTCCCCCAAACATATTAAAACTAAGAGCACAAAGCGCCCATGCCTTTTTGGGCATCCATTACCCCTCCCCGTACTTGGGTACTGGGTATATGGAGGGGTGAACAGGCTTTAGGCACGAAGGAGACCCCAACTGGCTTTGGGCACGGGAGGGTAAAGAGGGCCACACGGGCTTGGGCACAGAGAGGGGTAGGGGAGCCTAAAAAGACCTAGGTCATTGACCTCGATGTCCGGGTAAACGAGCATGAGATGACCATACCCTACTACTATTGGGAAATGTATCGAGTCGGTCCTCATAGTTTTCAAATTTTGGATATAATGTTTCAATAAGCGTTTCATCATTACACCCACATGACTATGCCATCACATCGACTGACTCCATGATGGCCAACATGTTTTGAATGTTTCTGGACTCTCCTTCCTACCCATCATTGTCATGTGCGCTAAAGTTAAAAAAAAAAATACAGCGATATAAGGTATAAACTGGAGTGCTTGTGATTAGTAGGACAAAAGCACCAATGCCGGGACCGAACATATGCAGGTTTCCAAATGCGCTTTAGTTGCACAAAATATAGTAAAAACGATTTGGACGTTACTTCATTGAAACCGCGACCATTTGGCTATACTTACTTTGTAAGACGCTAATCCAGCAACAGAACAAATAAAGAAAGTTGTGCCCAATCCATACATTTTTCTCCCAAATTAATAATGCAGGTAAATCATCACTTTTACCAAGACTTTTTATAGGTGTCCAACTCTTCATATAGTATGCCGGGTAAAGGATTTATCTGTCGCATTTTCTCGGGTGGTTCATATAAAATAGTTTCTATTTTAACTTCGGCCAAAGCTTCCCCAAAATATCTCTCTATCATACTTCTTATTGACTCACGAGAAACATTAACTTGTATTTTTTTTATCTGTGGCGCGTATGATACATTTAGGGTATGCGACGTAAAACTCTCGTTTCAACATATCATCGCCATACATTCGAAGAGTAATGTTCTGCTCTTGGCTTCGATCAATTTCGCAGTCTACATATGTAATGCTTTTTTTGACAACATTCCACTCTTCAATGGTCAAATAGACTCCACGGTTCCCAAAATAGAGGCGTAACATCGTTTGATGGTTTGTAGCGTAAATACACAGAACGACACGCGCGTATCGTTCTGTGTTTATTACACGCCTTCAAGTCTATAAAAACAATTTTTAGAGAGACTCTCAGCAATCATTTGACAACACAAAGAACACATTTTATCGCCAACCAAATTTCCGAGGCGAACCCGTGATACTAGTTCCTCCCCTGGGTTCCAATGTGTTCTATGTGCATACTGGCAAATAGAACACACTGGAACTCAGGGGACGATTTTCAGCTATTGCGAGTGATTCAAATTGTAATTGCGTTGCAGGATTTGTAGAAAATTCCAGTGAAATTTCGTTTCTATTTTAAAATAGTCAGTCAACGATTTTTAGTTTAGTGTTGTTGTAGATGGGGATTACATAGAACCATAGAACAGGCGTGTAATAAAACACGTTTATTCGCTTTCTAAACATAACCACCGTAGTGTATCTCCCAATTCGTTCATCTAGTTGTGTGTGTGCCAGATGGCGTGTGGGCTGTGTGTCAGGTGTGTGTGTGTTTGGGATGGGGGGGGGGGGGGGGCTGGGGGGGGGGCTGGGGGTGCGGTGTTTGTCACACATAAGCATTGATTTCCTGTCTGAGACAAGTTGTTGTCATTATTACCGAGGTTTAAGAATAATAACAGTGGGTGAAAAATATGGTTTTAGCATGGGTTTTGAAAAGTAGTAGAAATGTTGAAAAGAAATGAGCATTTTCATTGCGATTTATACATGTAATCTTCAGGAAACTGACACTATTTTATACAGACAGGTTTGTTGGTCTCTGAAAGTCAAATCATTTCCTCAGACGACAAAATCATATTATTTGTTTATTATACTCATATCATATCTCTTTAACTTGTTTATGCAATCTGCCTCTCTGTAGGTGTTATTTTGCTTGAATAAACTATTACTATTACTGCAATATTTATTGAACATAACAATGAGCACAAGGACTCTGATACATAACACATCATATGTACCACATATCTCTCCACATAATTCGTTCGTCTTTTACCAGTCATTGTGACTTTATCTCCGGTTAAAGGTTCGATCATCGTGCCATGATCTCCGGTTAATGATTCGGCCATTGTGCCTTGGTCTCTTGTCAATGGTTCGGTCATTGTACATCGGTCTCTGTTCAATGATTCCGCTATTGTGCTTTGCTATCTTATTATTGCCTCGGTACCAACACCATGGTCCATACTGTCTATTTCGTTCTCTGGGGAGTTCCGCGTTTCTATTAACGGCGCATCTTTCAATACGGTAACACTATACGTTTCTCCCTGTGTGTTCTGATTTGGTCGATTCACAACGAACACCATCTTGACCGTGTGGCTGATTTAATTTGAAGGAATGGGTGAAGATCGAGACTATTTTATGAATGTGACACTCTCTTTTCATTGGCTGTTTACATTTCATTGTATGCATGGCAGGCACGAGTTATGTCACTCTGTAATACGTTTTAGCAGTAATACATTCACAAACAATTTGTGATTTGTTCGTACACTCATCAATAGCTAACACTTGACTCCAGAATCGACGTTCTAGTGTCACTTTGAAATTTCCACCCTATAATTCCCTTTAAATAAGTAGAAGATACAATTCTAGAAAATACAATTGTAAAAGTTTTACAGTATTGGCTCTAGGCATAAATTGTGTTTGCAACACTGGGGATAAGCAGCCACAGCTTGAGTTTTGAGAGGGAAAGACATGTTCAAACCCTATCCCCGTAGAATTTAGGCTTTGTAATGCATCTAGTGGTAGTGCAGCAGCCGGCGAAATGGAAACTGAAATGCACCTCATTATAGAATGTCCGACAATATTCAGAATATTGCCGAAAAACGAGAGAATCTGTTAGAAATGGACATCCGTACGACTAGGTTTTGTCGGTCAGAAATTTTTTCCGACGGCTATTGAAAATTTCCGACGGAGACTGTTATAGGGGAGGGGGGCGGTTCGCCCCACTTGCACCCCTACTGGCTTCGGCCCTGTTCAGGATAGATAAGATAAGATAAGATAAGATACGATAAGATAAGATAAGATAAGATAAGATAAGATTTATTAAGCAAATACACCAGAACAAAGGCAGATTGCTTTGTATATGCAAAATCAACATATACAGAAACATAAAACAATACAAATTCCGAATGACAAACGTAAATATTAAGGCTTATAGTGGTTGTAATGTAATATTGTTAATGTCACTTCTTGGTGTCAGATTGGCAAAACTTGTTCTAGTTGTTTTAGGAATTGCTGGGTCATATTACAGATGATACCACACAGCTCTGGCACATTGTTTCTCATCAGGAATATGAATCTCTCGGATGTGTCCATCTCAACAAACTCTTGGTATTCACGTTCAAATTTGTTAAATGCACTTTCTCTGAGAGATGCATATTCACCGCACTCCATAACGAAGTGCCATTCTGTTTCCACTGCACCTGAGCCGCACACCGCGCATAAGCGTTCACTTACGGGGATGGGTGGTTGCATATGCCTCCCCTTTTCTATCATAAGTTTGTGGTTACTTATACGCAAACGAGTAAATATGTTTCTCGCCTCGGGGGATGTTGTAAGGCTCCAGGTGATATTTGTTCTTAAACTCTCGATAAGTTCTCAGTTTATTTTTTCCATTTTTCCTGTTGTCGTCAAATACAGCATTATAACAATTATTTAAATGGGTCTCTTCCAGATTTTCCCTTATTGTTATGTATTTCACAGGCTGAAACGGGATTTTCTGTTCAGTTTTATTTTCAGGATTATAATTGGCTATAATCTGCTGATATTTAACCAATATTGAGTCCGACATTCTGTAATTCTCGGATTCAGTTCTAGCCACTGATAGTAAGGAAGGGGTTTGGAGTTCATATAATTTTGATACAAACTTAACCAACTGGATTTTGGCATCTATGTGCAGTGGGTACTGTCCAAGTTCGGCTCTCACTGCATGGTTCGGTGATTTATTGTTCACACCCAGGACTAACTTACAGAACAGAATATGAACGGTTTCACATGGCGATTTATCAATGTTAGCATCGTTGATTTCCGTAGACCATAATTCACTGCCGTATAAGAGGATGGGTTTTATCAGGATGTTAAATAGTTTTAGGTAAACCGAACAGGTGGAAGGCACTTTCTTTTAAAGTTGTTGTTCAGGCTGAAGAGGGCTTTTAAACCTTTCAGTTTGAGATCTTATTGCGCATTCTGTAGTTTACCGTTGGATGTAAACGAAAGTCCCAGATATGTGTACCGATGGGCGTGCATAAGCTCATTGTTCCCAATATGAAAACCACGGGGCTCCTTATTCTTTCGCGATTGAAACATCATAACTTTAACATTTACGCTAAGTGTGTTTTTAGAGCAGTAGGCATCCAAGTTATCCAATGCTCTCTGTAGTCCCCGAGACGAGTTTGAGATGATCGCTAAATCGTCGGCAAATAGCAAGTGACTTAGATTCGTGGTGTGTAAACGGACGGGGTCACATTTTTCATCAAAGATTAAGCCAATGTCGTCGATAAAGATTTTGAAGAGCGTCGGTGAGATCACACAACCTTGACTGACACCAACCGTTGACATTAAGGGTGGGCTGAATCCTTGCGAAGTTTTTATTTGATAGTAACTTAAGCTATATAGGGATTTTAAAATTTTAAATACATTATCTTGTATCCCGAGGCGGTGTAGTTTATCAAAAAGACTGTTTCTATCAACTGTATCAAATGCTTTTCTAAAATCAACAAAAACAGCACATAACGGTTGTTTAAGTTTTTTTGTGTATTTGTTTATAGCCGTTTTAAGAATAAAGGCGCTGTCAATAGTACTACGGCGTCTTCTGAACCAGAATTGATTATCACTAATCAAGGAATTATCTTCAAGATAGATATTAATCCTTTCGTTGATAACTCTGTTGAATAGCTTACCATGAGCACCGCTTACGGCAACAGCTCTATAATTATTGGGATCGTTTCGATCACCCTTCTTATATAATGTGGTGAGAACAGATTTACTCCATGAAGGGGGATAATGATGTGATTCAAATACCTGATTAAATTATTTAGTTACCTGATCAATCATATGCGGGACTATTATTTTTAAGATTTCGTGTGAAATGTTATCACACCCGGTCGATTTTTTGTTTTTTAGACTTCTCAGAGAGTGCATTATTTCGATAGCCGAGATTTGGTCATTATTCAATGGGTGCTGTATATCCACTTCTGTGTTTATAACATCGGATGTATTTTCGTGGGTTTGTGGTCGACACAAAAGCGTTTTAAATAAATCAACAGACCTGTCGGGGTCCAGATGATTGATCTCAACATTGTTTCTTCGAAGGGACTTAATGATCTGCCAATAGGTTTTTGGGTCTGAAGATGATAATTTTTCGAGGTTTTCCCGTATGTTCTTGAAGTACATTTTGGACTTTTTCTTCGTTGCTCTTTTATACATTTTCTTACAATGAAAAAACGTTTGCAACAGAGATCTATCCTGGGGGTTTTGCTGAAGAGTCTTAAGTGAGTTTTGCACGGCGTATTTTTGATGTTTGCATTCATCATCAAACCATTTCCTTTCAGGTTTTTTCTTTTTAGGGGCACGCAAAATTTTCATGGATGTCAGGTTGTTTATGTCGGTCAGTATAATAGTCAAATCAGTTATTGCTTCTTCTGTACCAGAATCGTCATTAGTGTAATTTTTCATTATAAACTGCCGATTTTTAAAGAGAATGTCTTGCCGCAAAAATGCCTCTAAAGCTCTCATTGGGCTATCTTTGGCCCATTTTAGGGTATACTTAGATTGGGTGTAACTGTATTTTGGAGTGTTTTTGGTCGGAAGATTACGGCGCTGTTGACAGCGATCAGAGTGCTCAGTTGGCTCTTTAACACAAAAATAATCAACATCGGACAAATATTTATCTGATACTATTATATAATCTACGACACTAGCTCCATTATATTGGTAGCTGGTAAAGGTACCTATTGCATCTCCCTTACTCCTCCCATTGACTATTCACAGTTTTGCTGCTCTCTTCCATAACTATTAGTCATTTTGTCTGAGTTAAAACGGTTAGAGCAAGAGTCAACTGTGTAGGAATCGGGAAGTGGGACGTGCAGTGTGGTATCATCCATAATGCAATCAGGCATTTCTCCTGTTCGGGCGTTGAAATCACCCCCTAGTAGAATTAGATCGTCACACCCATACTCCCCCAGTTTTTGTTCAATATTTGCGAATATAGAATTTTCGAGTTTGATCGTATTCCAGTAAGAATTGTTAGGGGGTATATACACAGAAACAAAAACAACCTGGGTCTGCATATTGAATATTTTTCCATCGAATTGTACCCATAGCGACAATTCATCGACACAGAATGATTGCTGAAAGAACGATTTATATTTGTCAAGATAGTACGTTGGGAGACGCAGCGGCTCATATCAAGGCAAGTATAACCCGGTAGTATGATTTCATGCTTAGTCCGATGCCACGTCTCTGTTATCGTGATGAAATCATTGTTTGTTAATAATTGAACAATATCAGCATTCGAAATTTTGTTTATAAAGCCCTGGGCATTCCAAACAGTGTAAGTAATTTTTGATGCTGCTTGATAATTTGAAATCGTATCCATATAAGAATGACATGAAAGTATCATACCAATTAGTGAATGGCAGAGATTCTGAAAACCCAATACAAATAATGATTGTTATTTGAGGGTCTATCTCTTGAAGCACGCACGCACGCACGCACGCACCCTCACACACACACACCCACACACACACACACACACACACACCACACACACACTCACACACACTTTCTTTGCTTTGTGTATGTGAAGCGTGCGTCCAGAGGATCCAGTCTCTGTAACTGAGAGGCTGCAACCGTCGTGTCAGCACAAATCGGTCCAAATACTTGTTGAGAAGAAGTTGGCATGTGGAGGAGAGTTTTTCCCTTTTTTACATTATTGCGTTCATCGTACGATTTAAGTTGACACGGTGACGCTTCCCGTGCCTCCCATGCCTTTGCACTTTCCCTGTATAAGAATCAGGGGAAGTGGAATCGTACTTGTTTACTTTGGCAGACAAGTTCTGATTCACCATGGGAACCCCGGGAAGTGAAGCATGCAGTGTTTGTTTACTGTGGTAAACAAACTCTGTTTCACTGGTCAAATGGGATCCAATCATCATATTTATTTATTTATTGGTGTTTAAGGTCACATACTTATGCACAGTGGTTAATCGTGACCGTGATCCAGTCATCAATGATGGGGTGGAATTCCTCTAAAATTATCAACTTTGTAATATAAACGATTGACTAAACTTTACTTTATCTCCGTGTTGCGGTTACTTTTAGCCATCGTGCAGAAATATGTGACCGTTAACACCAATAAATAAATAAGTTCTGATTACTGGTGTAATAAGACCCGGTAACCAACACTAGGGGTGAACGTCCTCAAGATTGGGCTACGCAAATATAAACTATTTGCCCTTTATACTTGTGCTGAGACCTAAAGTGACTTTATATTCCAACAAATCAAACTGGAGTATGCTTATTTTCAGGCCTAACCACACAGTTTGTAGAAATAGCAGATACTGAAGAAAAGTAGTTATTATTATTGTATAGGAACGCTCGCCACATACTCATCTCTTCTAATGTGTGAGGACATTTACTGGTAAAACGAGAAAGTGAATGTGCTGATGCTGAAAATGACCTCAAACACCAATTAATAAATAAATTTCAGCAGTATGCTCTCTAAACTGAGCGTTCACTGTATCTGGTGGATGAGCAGGTAGAGGTGCCGGCTACAAGCCGAGAGGTCCTCGGTTCGAATCCCACCTGGGGCAAACGCGTTGTGTCATTGGGCAAGACACTTCACCTCCATTGCCTGCGTGGGAGCACGGTGGTGTTATGAACAAAGGCGTACTGCACGTCGATGGTGCACTTTTCTTCAATCAATGCTAACCCTGCCTGTGTGGAGTTAGTATGTTTGGGAGCTGACAGTTGCCCGTCGTTGCTCAGTGGTTCTCTCCGGATACTCCGGCTTCCCCTACCCGTAAAACTGCCGTGGCCATGATTAGCCATTATCCAGAAACATGTGACCTTAAACACCACTAAATAAATAAATAATAAATAAATAATAAGTATTTGATCAAACGCCAGGCAGAGTTGTCTCCCTTCTCAGGCTCGTTACAGCCCCATTGGACACAGTGAAGAGAGAAAACACTGATTGGCGTTAAATCTGGTGAGAAAGTTTTTTTGTATTTTGGTTTAAATGTTTTTTCTGCCACTGCTCGTAACATGTTCTTTGTGGCGAGACATAATCGAGAGGGTTGGTCGGGGGAGTGTTGTAAGTGGAGGAGGGAGGAACCTTTTGTTGATCAAAATAATTATTTTCTTCTTCACACATAGACGGATTAAAAAATAAATTTTCGAGCCAATCAAATTGGAAGTTAAATCCATAAAAACACCAGAGAGCACCAGTTGTTATCTTACCAAAAAATGAGATGATGCCTTTTTGGTCCAATTGTCAGATTCCACAGAGCTCATTCCAATTCGTGAAAATATTTCCAAGAGAAAAAAATGTGCGTTTTCAACTTTCAACTTTACCTTCGGGTTTTGTCCTCTTCTTTACGACTATTAACATGCTGAATATTGTCTTAAATTTGTCTTCAAATTAAGTCATGGCTCGTGAGGAGCACGGTGGCACTGTGCATGGCGCATTGCACGTCGATGGTGCATGGCTCGTGAGGAGCACGGTGGCACTGTCCATGGCGCATTGCACGTCGATGGTGCACTTGTCTTCAACCAATGCTAACCCTGCTTGGGTGGAGTTAGTAGGCCCTATGTTTGTGAGTCTGACAGTTGCTCGCAGTTGCGCGGTGGTTCTCTCCGGATACTCCGACTTCCCCCACTTGTAAAACTGTTCGAAAGGAAGTGACTCTGGCTGTCGAAACTGTCGTTAACCCCAATAAATAAATAAATAAATAAATAAATAAATAAATAAATAAATAAATAAATAAATAAGTCATGGCTGACTTGTCCTGACGAAAAGAAAAATTCGATACATTTTGGCATCAAGAGATCATTGATAAGAGTGTGCCCCCTATTTGTAGGGGAAGGCTATATTTTATCAGCAAGAGCAGGTTTGAGGAGCCCTACTCAGTGGCGTACGTATGGGGAGGGGATTAGGGTCCTCCCCTAAAACTTTAGCCCTCCCCACCCACCTCCGAAAAAATTGGCTCAATGCAACATAGAACCCTAAAATGGTATCAAATATAGGGCTACAAGTGCGTCAGATTCGCCCTAGAGCACTAAATTTCGCAACGGGCGGGGGGAGGGGGGGGGGGGGGTAGTCCCACTTGGACTATCTATCCGTTGTCCACTTCTCCCGCTTCCAGGAAGTAGAAGAGAAGCAACGACCGAAGGGTCCTAGTTAGAACTTCTCCCCCCCCCCCCCCCCCCCACACACACAAAAACACAAAAAAGTGGCCAGGTCACCCCCTATTATAGAATCCTGGCTACGCGCCTACCTCTACTAAAATGCCATTATGGGATATTTTTTTACATAAGAGGAAAAGATTATTTTTGTGCAACACGGAGGTAATTGTTGTGCTGACTTGTGTTTCATTTTTTGAAAGTATTAGGCCCACACTTGATTTCATTTTGATGGAATCGACAACACATTGGCAAATATGGGATCGCCGAGTAGTCAGTGACGTAGGAATTAAAATGCAGACGATCAGTTTCGCTCGCACAATCATACAATTTGCGCATTTCCAACAGACGCTGACTGGAAAGAAACGATGATCGGTTCAGGGAGCGAAGAAAATATTGCTTCAGTTCAGAAGATGCGAAGGAAATGTCGGAAAAGTAAACGGTTGATTTTATGTTGAATATTTTCAGCAATAATGATGCAAATAAGGATTAAAGAATAAATGCTTTCTAACAGGGGAGAACTCGTATAAAATCAAAAGCAAATTTTAGTAGTAAATTTTTATGTTGCCCTGAGCAGCAGTTTGACCATGAAGGTGGGTGATAGGCCTATACGTAATTTATTCAACAGAAAGAATAATCAATAGAAATATTGCTCTTGAAACGTTGTTCACACACACCCACACAAAAATACGCCTACTTGTAAGCGCCAGGCATTTAAACGATGACCCCCCCCCCCCCCCCCCAAAAAAAAAAAAAACCCAAACAAACAAACAAACAAAACACACACACACAGGCTGTGGGAACACCAAACAAACTAATTTGAATTATCCAGTAATATATCTTAATTTTTCCTAGTCAACTGACAATGTTTTACCTGTACAGCGCCCATCATTTGTACAGAATTCCAATGTTGCTCCAGCCGCTGCTATTTATTTGTTGAAAATAGGTTATTTTGAAAAAGTCGTCGACTCCTAATCTGCCTACTTTTCTAACATCTCCATCTTTCCGTCAAAAATATCTTCGTTCTCACCACAAACTCAAACTTTCGTCCGGCATGTCGGTACAATGCAGTTCTCTCAAAAGTCACCATATTTTATTTATTTTATTATCGGTGGAAAAGTATTAACAGTTTTTTTAAAGTAAAATCAGCAGCAGAACAAAAAACCCACAAGAAAAACACCTGTGTTTTGCTTTCCATGCTATGTTTATGATACCAAGAATCTGTGCCATTGTGTCATCAGGAAGGAAAACCAAGTGACAAAAATTCTGCTGCAATTATCCAACAACCTATTTTTACCGACAAGGGTGACACCAGGGGTAGGGGAGTCAGAAGGGCCCCCCACACACCCACATGCTGAGCTGCCACCTTTATTGTAGACTTTTCAGGCCAGGCCCTAACCTCACTAAAGATGAACACAACCCCCCCCTAATGACCAGTACTGTGCATCAAGAAAATATTTTAGGACCCCCCACTGCACAGTAATTCTAGAGGGGGGGGGGGGGGGGGTGTTCATTTTTCTAGATAAAAAAGGGCAATATTCATATTATTTTCCCTGAACTTGTGGCTCAACAATGTGGTGAGAGTGTATTTACCACTAATATACAGTGGAGTGTTCAATTCTTATTTAGTCACAAGTCATATATAATGTAAAAATAGATTAGAAGCACCAGAAAAGTTTCAGTCAGCTGACCTCTGGGTTGAATCCACCTTCTCATCAACCCAAATGTCTGTTAACTAAATTTTGCTTGTCATGTTTGTTTTGTTTTTTGTGGGAAGAATTTGGAAATGATTGTTTGTGTGGAAATCCACTCCATGGGGTGTTTCAATAATAAGTGCCCCTCCTCATAAAATGTAAATATACCCTTGAACCATTTCCAAATATTTTCTTCATTCTGAATTATTTATTCATTTATTTGGGGTTTAATTATACTTTCAACAGCCAGGGTTATCTCTTGTCGGATAGTTCTATGGGTGGAGGGAGCTGGAGTACCCAGAGAGAACCACCAAGCAACAGCAAGCAACTATTTGACTATCCAACGAACTAACTCCACACATGCAGGCTTAGCATTGGTTGAAGACAAATGCACCATCGTCGTGCAGTATGCCTTAGTACATGGTGCCACTGTGCCCCCCCCCCCCCCTCCACATGGGCAATTAGGATTAAGTGCCTTGCCCAAGGACACAATGCAGTTACTCCTGGCAGGGATCGAACCATGGATCTTTTAGTTTGAAGTCCAATGCTGTAACAACTGAGTCACCATGCTCCATTTCATTCTGAACCTGCACTGGATTACAATTATAAAATACACAGATACCAATGTATACAATATGACATGATGAAGGGGCAGAAACTGGGGGGTGGGGAGAGGGGAGAGAAAAAATCCACAAAACTTGTGTGAAGAACAAGCTTGAAGGGCAGGGTAGGGCTGAAGCTAGAATGCCCAACACTTCGGGTGGGGAACTTGGAAGTGAAAGTTTCTGACACATCACAAACTACATGTAAGAAATATAAGGATGGTTTGTTGTGAAAAATGTGTTTTCTATTTAACCCTTTACCCAACGAATCGGCCGCATCTGCCCACGTAATATGCAAATTCAGCAGTTGAAAAAATATTATTTTTCAAAAAATTTCAACAAAACCATATCATGTGACCCCTCGTTGGAACGAGCTTGTCGAGCTCGTTCCAACGAGGTGTCACCTGATCTGGTTTTGTTGAAATTTTTTGAAAAATTTGAAAAAATGATATTTAAAATAATAAATTTAATCGTCTGCGTTGGGTAAAGGGTTAAGTGCATTTTAAGATCCCAGCCAACATCCATACCCTGGAAATTCTGTAGAAATTGAGCACAAGTACTTCTATCTGAAGATTTTGTAAGCATTTGTTTTTCTTAATTTGGCAGTGAACTAAGGACATTTCGTGTGTTGTTGATCAACAATACCTGCAACAAAACATTTTTTTACATTTTTCACTGTTTAAATTCCAAGCTTTGATATCATTCCTTAGGAAGCTTCCCAAGAAATAATGTCAAGGCTTGGAATTATCAACTGTGAAAAATGGGATGAAAATTTACTTGTGGCATTCCTACACTGTATTTCAGCTTATAATTTTCTGAATGGGTGCATTTAAGGGGGTGAGGGGGGGGGGGGGGGGTGGGGGGGGTGGGGGGGGGATTCACCCCAGGCCCCCAACTAGTTTATGACACATTAACTGGTTAACCATTTACCCAACGAATCGCTCACATCTGCCCGCATAATATGCAAATTCAGCAGCTGAAAAAATATTATTTTTCGAAAAATTTCAACAAAACCATATCATGTGACCCCTCTTTGGAACGAGCTCGTCAAGCTCGTTCCAAAGAGGGGTCACATGATATGGTTTTGTTGAAATTTTTTTTAAAAATTTAAAGAAATGATATTTAAAATAAATTGGCACTCTCCAATAAATTGTAACAAAATAACTTTTATATAACATTTATTTTCTACTTGTAAGAAAAGCTCAAGCCTATGCAAATACCGTAAAGTTCCCAAAGTGGTTTCATCACTTTTCAATACAGCCATGATAGTAGCTTCTGGCACTCAACCAGTTAAATTGCTGTCTGAAGGAGAATGTACCCTCCCTTGCAGAACCGATTCAAAAGATTGCCTTCACAGATGTATTCCAGGCATTCATTTTGAAAGTATTACTTACTTAAATGTTGTGATCCATTGCATAAACGAGACAATATCTTTGTGTATCTCTGTTTACAAATGATATGCTGTTATTTTACATTTCTGAAAAAGGTTGAACCATTCTCTTACTAAGAAGTTGTACTTCACTGGTTCTCAGCGAAAAAAGTCCACTTATGGACTCTTTTTAAAAGAAACTCTGAAGCCCATATTTGGCATTAATGAACAGATGTATAATTCATCCAATTTATGTTCAGTTGACTAAACATAAGTTTGGTAATGAATAGTTTGGGGTTTTTTTACAGTTTATGAGAGAATGCCAACAAGCATATTATGAAAATGAAATTTTGATGACAATAACTAGGATTTTGTGATATGTGAAAAAATATTTAACTTTCAAATGATCTGCATATTTAAAAATTGAACCAGTTAATCTAACTATAAAACCCTATTCAGATGATAGATCGTAACCTTTTATACAGTGCAGGCTGCAGAATCCCACATGCGGCAACCACATTTTGTCCTTGGGCAAGACACTTCACCCCCATTGCCCATGTGGGGGCATGATGGCTTTGTGTACTTTGTGATCAACCAATGCTAACCCTGTTTGTGTGGAGTTAGTATATTGGGAAGCTGATGGTTGCTTGCTGTTGCTCAGTGGTTCTCTCTGGGTACTCCAGCTTCCTCCACCCGTAAAACTGTTGTGGTCATGATCAGTCATTGTGCAGAAATATGTGACCTCAAACACCAATAAGTAAATAAATAAATAACCCTTTATCCAATGCAAATAATATCAAAATTTATTTATTTTAAATATTTTTTCAAATTTTTCAAAATATTTCAATAAAACCATATGTGACCCCCTCATTGGAACAAGCTCGATGAGCTCGTTCCAGTGAGGGAACACATGATATAGTTTGTCAGAGGATAATGTTTTTTCAAATGCTGAATTTGCATATAATGCAGGTGTATTTGTCCAATTTGTTAGGTAAAGGGTTAGAAGACATTGTGGTGTTTTCATTGCAGACAGATCTGTGATCACAAAAAAACTATTTTACCAAAGTTATGATTCTCAGTTCCTTTTAACTGGTAGATTGCTAAATAACCATTTGAAGGTGATTTGTAAATGCCATGCTACCAACATGTGAAGATTCAGATTGGGAAGATTCTGTTAAAAAATAACTGTTTTGTAACTTTTGTTACAATTTACTGGAGAGTGCCTGCTTGCTCTCTCTAATAAATTGCAACAAAAGTCCCATTTAGGCATTTTGTCTATCACTAAAAAAGCAACAACATAATCAGGCTATTTGAAATAAGGTTGAGGCCTACCTGAAGGCCCTGTAGGCAAAATTAATGGGGCCTACTTCAGCAGTATCAGAGCCTATTTTTTTTTAACTTCATGATTAAATGTTATTCTCATGGGGACTAGTGATAGGCAGCTGTAAAATAATTTATGGAGCTGATCACGAGGGCTATCAGCCCCAGCCCAAACTAAATACAAGGCCTTTTACTGAATACAATATAAGCCACTGAAGTGGCTTTCAGCAGTTTTCAATAGTGCCTTATTTCTGTCTTCCAGCACTCAACAGGTAAACAGATGGAGTTGAAGAATCCTTCATTTGGGCTCTATTGAGATGTATGCAGGGCACGAAATACTTTTTTAAAAGTGTATAGCAGAATGATATACTAAATTGGTTTTTGTACAGCATAAATTGAAAAACGATTAACATTTTTGTTTCTATTAAATTCAATAAATTGATACTGTTCGCTATGATGTTTTGCTGAATTAAGCCTTAAAGTACTCACTATTTATCAATTTGATTAAAATTAACATTGAAAATGATCTAATGGGGCGTACCACGCCGGCTGTCGATAGATGGCACGCATGTTCTATCGGTTATACTATACTTTCGATTTGATCAGTGGAAGTTATTTTTGTTCATGAAAATATTTGCACGCTTGTTATCGCAAAAGCTGAAAAATTTTTCAATGAATATGTTGAATCACAGGAGTTACACCGTTAAATGTCTGAAAATTTAACTTGACAACAGAAGGGCCATTATAACCGTCTGGAAGACAGATTTGATAACCAGACGAGTGTCTTGTTTTTGTGTAGTGTAACCTAATTTTGCCCAGTCTTTAAGATATCACATGTAGTTCTCAGTCGTCATCCGATTAATTATAAATATTCATGTTACACACCACAAGTGCCTGTATTTAAAACAGAAATGCAAGTTAATTGAACATGTGTTGAAAACATTACATTTAAAATACAAACTTAGCTCTTAGATTTCTTTTGCCGTGTTGAGGGCATATTTGACACCAATTGTTATTGGTAATTAGACGGTTCTTCAATTCCACAGTACTTTGTCATTTTATGTAGAAAGGGGTCATGTTATGCACCAAAAGTGTCCATAACAAAAGAAGAATGCATGTTAACCTTTGGGGATTTTAATTTTCCTGACGTTCAAACATCACTGGGAATTCAGTTTCTTCAACGTTTTTGAAAATGCGACGTCAAACGTCGGAAAGTACAAATAAGATATTTTTCACATTAGTGATTATCTGGTTGAACTTGAGGGCTAGCTTATTTTTGGTGGTCTGAATTTGTTATTTAAAACTTGTTTTATTACAAATTTAAATAAACAAAATATTACTTGCGTTTGACTGAATATGAAATATAAATAATGGAAGTGTTGGTTTTTGCTCTGGTATCCTCATTTTGTGAAAGCCCTGATAGTGGCTTCTAGCACTCAACCTGTTAAGAAGTCTCGACAACAGGATTATATTAGTATTTTAATTTGGCTCAACGGTTGTCACTGAGCACTATTCGGGAGAAAATAGGAATTGAGGTTAAAACTTTAAAAAAATTGAAAAATAATAACAAAACAAATGACCACAAAGTATCAATGCGCTATTTGATCGTACGTCATAAGATTTACACAAGTATCAACACGCTGTTTGTTGTCTTACATCATAAGACGTACAGAAGTATCAAAGGGTTAAGTGTAGAAATGTTGAATTTATTACTTTTGATGAATAAATTTAACTGTAAACTTTTCCTCAGAGTGTTTAAAATTGGAGACATTGTGTTAGTTATACATGTATGTATTTACAATACACAAAGCAAATCACAATCAATCAGTATAAGATGAACACTTTTTTATGTACAGCATGGCCGCCATTGAGCATTGATTAAATTCCACTCATGGGTTTTTTTTTTATTCATACAGGCATTGGAATTCATCGTAGAAAATGGAACTCAAATACAAAATTTCCATTAATAAAGCACTGCTATAACAATTTATACACCCCCTCCCCGGATGAATTAATTTAATTTCCCACACCCTGATTACCACCCCCCCCCCCCCCCCCCCACCACCACACACACAGTGACACACACACCTAATTTTTTTTTGTTTTTGCCTGTCCATGTAATGAGACTTTTTTAAAAATTTTGAACTCACACATATTTTTCTGCTGGATTCTGCTGGAATCAATATTTTTGAAATACATGTATTTTTTTGAAAATATATATTTTATGACTGTCATGTAAAACAGTTTTGAAGACAACATTTTAGGAAGTGGAGGTGACAGATACATGTAACATGATAAGTGTATCTTCCCCACCTGGGACTTCAAGGACAAGAAATATTTTTTTCTCTAACCAATGTTTCTGAATGGTTTTCCTCAATCTAATCCAAGACTTATGTCGGATATATCTGGGAAAAAGATCTGTGTTTGTATGTTAATCCCCTCCCCCACCTGACTCTACAAGGTCAAGAATTTTTATACAAAAATTAATTTTTTTGGAGGGCGTTCCGCAATACAATCCCATTTCAAGACTCATATGTCCAATATTTTCAAAAAAAATTTACATGAGGTGGGGAGATAAGGTGAGCTGTGTGTCTTCCCCCAACCTGACACTTGAAGGACAAGAACATTTTATTTGGCACAAATCAATGTTTACGAAGAGTCATCCCCAATATAATCTAATTTTAAGACTCACAAATTGGAAATCTTTAGGAGAGAATAATTTTCAGAGGGGGTGGGTGATAATCCAACCTGTGTATTCTGCCCCATCCCAACTGACACTTCACAGACAAGAAAGAGCATATGTATTATTGCAGTAAGGAATAGGGTAAAAAGGCTAACAAGACACCAAACCCCCACCCCAGAGAGAAAGTGGGAATGGAAAGCCACAGCAGTTGCATTCTACCCGCACGATGACAGGTCAGTGTGAAATTTTCATCATATCCCAACTTCTGTGGATCCCTGCAAGGAGTGTTCAATGAGCCTATCACCAATTGAATTCAATAAATATTTTAAAAAATTTCTGTACAAATTTTTAATTGAAGGAAAAAAATCTTTAGTTTTTACTGACTTGAGGCCTAAAATTGCAAAGAAGATATTCAGTTTCAAATCACACACTGTACATATATGCACACACCTGTACCACATGTCACAAAAGGTTGTTCAATAAACCTCTGACCCCTTTTTGCTTGTGACGGGGTTTAAATATATCTACAAATTTTTTGATAACTCAAAATATCTTTCTAAATTTATTAAGGAATGAAGATATAATGTTGCGTATAAAAAAAAATAATGTTTTGTATTTTTAGCTCACCTGAGCAAAGCTCAGTGGGAGCTTTACTGATTGCAATCTGTCCGTCGTCCATCGTCCGTCGTCCGTCGTCGTCCGGAGTTAACTTTACATTATCAACTTCTCCTTCAAAACCACTAGCCCAATTTTATTCAAATGTTGGGTAAATGTTTATTGCCTAATGCCAATTCAGATTTGTTCAAATGAAGTTGCCTCTCCTCCTGGGTGGTGCCATGCCCCCAAGGGGCACCAAAATCTTTGAAAATCTTCTCTTGAACCAGCAGTAGCAGAAACTTGATATATGATATGCAGCTTCCTTTTAAGGTGTAGACTCAGATTTGTTCAACAGAAGTTTGATGGGCTATATTTGGCATTGTTATGGGAGGGGCAAAATTTGTGGCCCTGCCCAAAATTTCTATTTTCCGAACCGAGAGGCTGATTTGAACCAAATTTTATGTGAGGGCTTATTGGGTCATAAGTACCTAATTTATGCCGATTTTTTTTTTCCCCCGTAGCCCTGTGGGAACCACAGGAGCTAAAAATAGAAAAAAATTAAAATGCCCATATCTCCAAAACTGGACGGCACTGAGAATTTTTATTTGGTGTAAAGCTTCCTTAGGACCAACAGAAAGGATTGGTAAAAAAGAATTGGCATTGGTTTTATCATAGGGTACAGTTTCTGGACTTCAGTCAGCACTTTTTAACACTGTAGGCAATGGGAAAAACAAAAAATCTTCTTCTCCAGATCCAGCCTGCAGAATCTTTTGATATTTGGTATGCAACATTGTAGGGTAGATCTGATTCAAGTTTGTTCAAATCGGCCCCTGGGTGTATATTTGGGCTCAGTATAGGAGCCCGAATTTGAACTTAGTGCATTTCAGGCAAATATCTTAAAAAATCTTCTCCAGATCCAGCAGGCCGAATCTTTTGATATTTGGTATGCAACATTGTGGGGTGGATCTGATTCAAGTTTGTTCAAATCGGCCCCTTGGATTCATATTTGGGCTCACTATGGAAGCTCGAATTCGAACTTAGTGCATTTCAGGCAAATTCTTAAAAATCTTCTTCTCCAGATCCAGCAGGCAGAATCTTTTGATATTTGGTTTGCAACATCGTGGGGTGGATCTGATTCAAGTTTGCTCAAATCGGCCCCCTGGATTCATATTTGGGCTCACTATAGAAGCCCGAATTCAAACTTAGTGCATTTCAGGCAAATTTCTTAAAAAATCTTCTTCTCCAGATCCAGAATCTTTTGATATTTCGTATGCAACACCGTGGGGTGGATCTGATTCAAGTTTTAGGAGCCCAAATTTGAAGTTAGTGCATTTCAGGCAAATTTCTTCGAAAATCTTCTTCTCAAGATCCAGCAGGCAGAATCTTTTGATATTGGGTATGCAGCATGCTTATGGGTGTGAAATGCAAGTTTGTTCAAGCCAAGTCCCTGGGTTCATATTTGGGCTCACTGTGGTAGCCCGAATTATAACTTAGTTCAAAATGAGGAATTTTATTTAAAAATCTTCTTCTTCAGATTCAGCAGTCAGAATGTTTTGATGTTTAGTATGCAGCATCCTTAAGGGGGTGAGATTCAAGTTTGTTGAAGCTATGTCCCTAGGTCCATATTTGGGCTCACTGTGGGAGCTTGAATTGTAACTTAGTTCGAAATGAGGAATTTTCTTAAAAAATCTTCTTCAGATCCAGCAGTCGGAATGTTTTGATATGTGGTGGGTAGCATCCTTGGTGGGGGGTGGGGGGTGGGGGAGGGGGAGATTCAGGTTTGTTAAAGCCAAGTCCCTGGGTCCATATTTGGGTTCCCTATGGGAGCCCGAATTATAACTTAGTCAATATGAGGAATTTTTCTTTAAAAATCTTCTTCTTCAGATTCAGCAGTCAGAATGTTTTGATATTTGGCATGCGGCAACCTCAGTGGGGTGAGATTCAAGTTTGTACAAGCCAAGTCCCTTGGTTCATATTTGGGCTCACTATGGGAGCCCGGATGACAACTTAGTTCAAAATGAGAAATTTTCTTTAAAATCTTCTTCAGATCCAGCAGATGAATGCTTTTGATATTTTTTATGCAACATCCTTAAGGGGGTAAGAATCAAGTTTGTTCAAGCCATGTCCCTAGGTTCATATTTGTACCAGTCAATTTGTCCATTCACCCAAACAAAGAAACATTTTAGCATCTGTCCCATGCTTTGGCGTGAGAACACAGGTTGCAGCATACCTATAGGCACTTGCCTAAACGTTACTTCTCGAATTGTAACTTGAAAACTATAAAAATAAATGGCACAAGATTATGCCATGTCTTTCAGTTCATTTGTATTTATTTTCGTTGGTTGGGTAATTCGGAAAAAACACCCAGAAGGGGGGGAGGAGATGGAGTGGAGGGTCACACACCCTACATTGTAGTGTGGGGAGGGGTGCAACATATTGTTTAAAAGTAGTTTAAAAGTAATTACATGTAGTACCATTATTAGTACATTACAGTCATTTACAGATATATGCAACTAAGTCAATCACCATTTTCAACTTAATGCAAAGAGTATCAGGACTTGAAAGTGGGTGTAACACAAACCAAAGTAGGTGTAAGCTTAGAATCCAGTCCCCAATCATGTTAAGGTTTCGGTGAACTGCAGATATCTGTTAATCAAATGTCTAAGCTTATTCTAAATAAATTCCAACATAAAATAAATTATCAGTAAGGCTTGAAATAAGTGGTGGGACAAGGACAATGACCGGCACCAAACTTACTTTGACCTACACTCTGAAATCCATAGGACATTTTGACCGAGGCAATATTTTAGAATCTGAGTTTAAAAAACACTGGTAATTCGGTATAAACTTAAATTCCATTGCGAATTAACAAGTCATTTCCTCATTTAGTAGTCACCATATGTCATTTTACAATGTGTATACAAGCAATATGTTGAAAATGACCTGCCCCAAATTAAAATGACCTGTACAAACTAATTGGGGCAGAACATTTTGACTTGGACCGGAAAAAAAAAAAAAAATTTGGAGCTTTGATTATTAGCTTTTTCAGTTAAATAATTGATTTACTTTTAGAAATAATTTTAAATATTCATCCATACATACCTGTCATTTTAAATACTTTCATTGGTTGAGTGTTATGGGGCAAAGACAGGTGAGGTGAAGGGGCTGGGAGTTAATAGTATTAGTAAAAAGAAGGGAAATGTAAATTAATCACATACACATTCCTACTCTGGTAAATGGATGGATGAATGAACGCTTCACTCAACAAATATGACAAGTTACATCAGTAAATAAATACAAAGTGATATTGCTGTTGCGTCTATATCATTAGTTCAACTTTGGCGAAGCCAAATTGAGGTACTGTCATGGCTTGTCGTCCGTCTGTCCATCCATCGCACCATACACACGGCTCGGGCTAGAGGTAGTATTTATGAACCGTTCTTTACAAAACTTCTTGGGTACCTTTGTTATCACTATGACACAAGAACGACTGTTTTTGGGTCTGGTTCGAAATTCAAGACGGCCGCTGGCAGCCATTTTGTACAAAATTAGGTGCAATCAGATTTTTGCACAGAACTTCCATATGAAAGCTCTGATTTGAATAATTTTTAGCTCAACTTTGGCGAAGCCAAATTTGAGCTTTTGTCATGGCCCGTCGTCCGTTTGGCCGTCTGTCCGTACGTCAACAATTGGATACGGCTTGGGCTAGAGGCCGTATTTATGAACCGATCTTTACGAAACTTCTTGGGTACCTTTGTTATGACTGTGGGACGAGAACGAGTGTTTTTGGGTGCGGTCCGAAATTCAAGATGGCTGCCAGCCGCCATTTTGTACCGATGATGCAGAAATCTGTTTTTTGTACAGAACTTCCATATGAAAGCTCTGATTTGAATAATTTTTTCTATGAATGTTTAGTACCATGGGATACATCACATATATAATACGGGTTTTTTCTCGTGCGTAAATTATGCAAATTAGACTAATTTTGATGTTTTTTGGTGTTACTTTCAGCACTGTAAGTGCCAATGCCAATACGGCTCGGGCTAGAGGCCGTATTTATGAACCGATCTTTATGAAACTTCTTGGGTACCTTTGGTATCACTGTGGGACGAGAACGAGTGTTTTTGGGTCCGGTCTGAAATTCAAGATGGCCGATGGCAGCCATTTTGTACAAAATTAGGTGCAATCAGATTTTTGCACAGAACATCCATATGAAAGCGCTGATTTGAATATTTTTTGTGTGAATGTTTAGTACCATGGGATACATCACATATAATACGGGTTTTTTTCTCGTGCAGAAATTATGCAAATTAGATGAACTTTGATTTTTTCAGTGCGACTTACACACAGTAAGTACACATGTCAATACGGCTCAGACTAGAGTCTGTTTTTATGAACTGATCTTCACGAAATGTCTTGGGTACCTTTGTTATCACCTTGGGACGAGAACGAGTGTTTCTGGGTGCGGTCTAAAATTCAAGATGGCTGCCAGTGGCCATTTTGTACCGAAATTGGGTCTAATCAGTTTTTTTGTTCACAACTTCTATACAGCTCAGACGAGAGGCCATATTTATGAACCAATCTTTACAAAACTTCTTGGGTACCTTTGTTATCACCGTGGGATGAGAGCGAGTGTCTTGGGGTGTGGTCCGATATTCAGGATGGCCACCAACAGCCATTTTGTACCAAAATTAGTGCAATCAGTCTTTTGTACAGAACTTCTGTATGAAAGTTCTGATTTGAATAAATTTTTGTATGAATGTTTAGTAACATGGAATACATCACATATTGTAAGGGGTTTTTTTTCGTGCATAAATTATGCAAATTAGATGAACTTTGATTTATTCAGTGCTACTTACACAATGTGAGCACACATGTCAATACAGCTCAGGGTAGAGGCTGTATTTATGAACTGATCTTCACAAAACTTCTTGGGTACCTTTGTTATCACCTTGGGACGAGAATGAGTGTTTCTGGGTACAGTCCAAAATTCAAGATGGCTGCCAGTGGCCATTTTGTACCGAAATTAGGTCCAATCAGTTTTTGTCACAAGTTCTATACAGCTCGTATTTATGAACTGATCTTCACAAAACTTCTTGGGTACCTTTGTTTTGACCTTGGGACAGGAACGAGTGTGTTTTGGGGTGCCTTTGTTATCACTGTGCTATGAGAACAAATATTTCAGGGTTCAGTCAGACCCACTCTGGGACTCAAAAGATTTTTTTCTAGTTTAGCATCTGACTGTCACCCACCTTTACAATACTTTACCTATACATTTGTTACAGGAAATGGTCAGTATTTATGTACAGACCGTTACAATACTTCTTTATATGTACCTTTGTTATCAGGTCATTACCTAGATGTTTGTCATTGCTGTGTCACATACTATACATGTACATGTCTTTGTCTTGACAAGTTGAGCTACAGTGTCATTGACACTTTCATTTTGTATCAATGTTTAGTATCATGGGATACATCACATTTTATGTGGGGTTTTTTCTCGTGCGTAAATTATGCAAATTAGACTAACTTTGATTTATTTCGTGTTACTTCCAGCACTGTAAGTGAAAATGCCAATACGGCTCGGGCTAGAGGCCATATTTATGAACCGATCTTTACTACGAAACTTCTTGGGTACCTTTGTTATCACCATGGGACGAGAACGAGTGTTTTTGTGTCCGGGCTGAAATCCAAGATGGCCACTGGTAGCCATTTTGTACAAAATTAGGTGCAATCAGATTTTTGCGCCGAACTTCCATATGAAAGCGCTGATGTGAATAATTTTGTGTGTGAATGTTTAGTACCATGGGATACATCACATATAATATGGGTTTTTTTCTTGTGCATAAATTATGCCAATTAGACTAACTTTGATCTATTTAATGTTACTTTCAGCACTGTAACTGCAAATGCCAATATGGCTCAGGCAAGAGGCCGTATTGATGAACCGATCTTTACAAAACTTCTTGGGTACATTTGTTATCACCATGGGCGGGACGGGAATGAGTGGTTTTGGGTGCAGTCTGAAATTCAAGATGGCCACCAGCAGCCATTTTGTACTTTAGTTTGTGCAATCAGTTTTTTGTACAGAACGTCTGTATGAAAGATCTGATTTGAATAAATCTTTGTATGAACGTTTAGCAACATGGAATACATCACATATAATACAGGTTATTTTCTCGTGCAAAAATTGTACTAATTAGATGAACTTTGATTTATTCAGTGCTACTTATATACAGTAAGAGCACATGTCAATACGGCTCGGACTAGAGTCTGTATTTATGAACCGATCTTCACGAAACTTCTTGGGTACCTTTGTTATCACCTTTGGATGAGAACGAGTGTTTCTGGGTGCGATCCAAAATTCGAGATGGCTGCCAGTGGCCATTTTGTACTGAAATGCGGTCCAATCAGTTTTTTGTACACAACTTCTATACAGCTCAGGCTAGAGGCTATATTTACAAAACTTCTTGGGTGCCTTTGTTATCACCTTGGGATGAGAACGAGTGTTTTGGGGTGCAGTCCAAAATTCAAGATGGCCACCAGCAGCCATTTTGTACCAAAATTAGTGCAATCAGTTTTTTTGTACAGAACTTCTGTATGAAATCTCTGATTTGAATAAATTTTTGTATGAATGTTTAGTAACATGGAATACATCACATATAATACGTTTTTTTTTCTTGCGCAGAAATTATGCAAATTAGATGAATTTTGATTTGTTCAGTGCTACTTATACAAAGTAAGTGCACATGTCAATATGGCTCGGGCTAGAGTCTATATTTATGAACTGATCTTCACAAAACTTCTTGGGGTACCTTTGTTATCACCTTGTGAAAGGAATGCGTGTTTTGGGGTGCCTTTGTTATCACTGTGCTATGAGAACAAATATTTTGAGGTTCAGTCAGACCCACTCTGGGACTCAAAGATTTTTTTTCTAGTTTAGCATCTGACTGTCACCCACCTTTACAATACTTTACCTATACATTTGTTACAGGCTACGGACAGTATTTATGTACAGACCGTTACAAGACTTTATACGTACCTTTGTTATCAGGTCAATACCTGGATGTTTGTCATTGCTGTGTCACATACTATACATGTACATGTCTTGACAAGTTGAGCTACAGTGTCATTGACACTTTCATTTTTCTCAGTTTTGTTAACCCTCAATGGCCTGGGCAATTGTACCGAATTCCCACTTGGCTGCAATCTGTACAATCTGTCCAGTTGCTTATCAGTGATTTCTAGTCAAGTCTTGGCTTGACTAGAAAATTGCAGGAGGACCATTATGGTTCACCTCAAATCACCCCAGGAGGGCCATTTTGGGTTCACCTAAAATGATCCCTGGAGGGCTGTTTATGGTTTGCAGGGGCCATTTTGTTTCAGCCTGCTGGGTAGACAACTAATATCATTTTAAGGTACATGGTTTGTGTATTTATGATGTACGTCATCACTAATGTATAGATGTAGGTAGGGCTGCACGGTATTTGGATTTGAGTACCGGTGATGGTATTGAAAACAATACCACAGTATACCGTGAAACATTTAAGAATGAAAGCAAAATAAAACTGAAATACTTTCCTTAAGCCCTTGATAAATGCGATGTACACAGTCCCACCGTCCCAGATGAAAAACAACTCATGAACTTCGGTACCTTCAGAGTGTTGAGTTTATTTTGGATGTAAAAGAATTTTGGTGTTCATTAATTGACACAGTGTTGGTATAAAAAGCCTTGCTCAATAATTAAATGCTTATCGAGACAAGAGAGGTCGACCATGTTTTTACAGGAGTCAAACTGACAAAGACTAATTTACTTGTATCCGAGTTTCTATCAGATGAAAGCGAGTAAACCAGCTAATAATTTTATGGCTTATTTTCGTAACAATAGTTTCAATAGCTTTGCAGACATGGATCAGTCTTTCATTGAATCCATTCAAATCACTCATTTACTCAGGGCAGTAAGTAATACTTCTATCTATAACTCCAAAAATATCTTTTTTATTGATGATATCCCTTGCATTTAATATGTGTTTTCCCTATTTTTGCGCATTATATATATTTTTATTTCAAGAAAACGCTAATTTCAAATCATAATACTGGACCCAAAAATTGTATACCGTTACTCATGGTATACTGGTATTCATTTTTAGCTCAACTTTGGCGAAGCCAAATTTGAGCTTATGCCATGGCCAGTCGTCCGTCTGTCCGTCAGCAATTCAATACAGCTCGGGCAAGAGGCCGTATTTATGAACCGATCTTTACGAAACTTCTTGGGTACCTTTGTTATGACCGTGGGACGAGAACGAGTTTATTTTGGTCCGATCCGAAATTCTAGTTGGCCGCTGACAGCCATTTTGTACAGACGTAGGTGAAATCAGATTTTTGCGCAGAACTTCCATATGAAAGCGCTGATTTGAATAATTTTTTGGATGAATGTCTTTACAAAACTTCTTGGGTACCTTTGGTATCACCGTGGGACGAGAACGAGTGTTTTTGGGTGCGGTTCGAAATTCAAGATGGCCGAGGATGACAGCCATTTTGTACAAAATTAGGTGCAATCAGATTTTTGCACAGAACTTCCATATGAAAGCGCTGATTTTAAAAATTTTTTGTGTGAATGTTTAGTACCATGGAATACATCACATATAATACGGGTTTTTTTCTCAGGCAGAAATTATGCAAATTAGATGAACTTTGATTTTTAGCTCAACTTTGGCGAAGCCAAATTTGAGCTTATGCCATGGCCCATCGTCCGTCTGTCCATCTGTCTGCCTGTCCATCTGTCCATCTGTCTGTCTGTCCATCAACAATTGGATACGGCTCGGGCTAGAGGCCGTATTTATGAACCGATCTTTACGAAACTTCTTGGGTACCTTTGGTATGACCGTGGGACGAGAACGAGTGTTTTTGGGTGTGGTCCAAAATTCAAGATGGCTGCCAGCCGCCATTTTGTACCGACGATGCAGAAATCTGTTTTTTGTACAGAACTTCCATATGAAAGCTCTGATTTGAATAATTTTTTGTATGAATGTTTAGTGCCATGGGATACATCACATATAATACAGGTTTTTTTCTCCTGCGTAAATTATGCAAATTAGACTAACTTTGATGTTTTTTGGTGTTACTTTCAGCACTGTAAGTGCAAATGCCAATACGGCTCGGGCTAGAGGCCGTATTTATGAACCTATCTTTACAAAACTCCTTGGGTACCTTTGTTATCACTGTGGGACGAGAACGAGTGTTTTTGGGTCCGGTCCAAAATTCAAGATGCCCGATGACAGCCATTTTGTACAAAATTTGGTGCAATCAGATTTTTGCACAGAACTTCCATATGAAAGCGCTGATTTGAATAATTTTTTGTGTGAATGTTTAGTACCATGGGATACATCACATATAATACGAGTTTTTTTCTCGTGCAGAAATTATGCAAATTAGATGAACTTCGATTTTTTCAGTGCTACTCACACACAGTAAGTACACATGTCAATACAGCTCTTGGGTACCTTTGGTATGACCGTGGGACGAGAATGAGTGTTTTTGGGTGCGGTCCAAAATTCAAGATGGCTGCCAGCCGCCATTTTGTACCGACGATGCAGAAATCTGTTTTTTGTACAGAACTTCCATATGAAAGCTCTGATTTTAATAATTTTTTGTATGAATGTTTAGTGCCATGGGATACATCACATATAATACAGGTTCTTTTTTCGTGCATAAATTATGCAAATTAGACTAACTTTGATGTTTTTTGGTGTTACTTTCAGCACTGTAAGTGCAAATGCCAATACGTCTCGGGCTAGAGGCCGTATTTATGAACCAATCTTTACGAAACTCCTTGGGTACCTTTGTTATCACCGTGGGACGAGAACGAGTGTTTTTGGGTCCGGTCCAAAATTCAAGATGCCCGATGACAGCCATTTTGTAGAAAATTTGGTGCAATCAGATTTTTGCACAGAACTTCCATATGAAAGCGCTGATTTGAATAATTTTTTGTGTGAATGTTTAGTACCATGGGATACATCACATATAATACGGGGTTTTTTCTCGTGCAGAAATTATGCAAATTAGATGAACTTTGATTTTTTCAGTGCTACTTACACACAGTAAGTACACATGTCAATACAGCTCGGGCTAGAGTCTGTATTTATGAACCGATCTTCACGAAACGTTTTGGGTATCTTTGTTATCACCTTGGGACGAGAACAAGTGTTTCTGGGTGGGGTCCAAAATTCAAGATGGCTGCCAGTGGCCATTTTGTACCGAAATTAGGTCTAATCAGTTTTTTGTACACAACTTCTATACGGCTCAGGCTAGAGGCCGTATTTATGAACCGATCTTTACGAAACTTCTTGGGAACCTTTGTTATCACCGTGGGATGAGAACAAGTGTTTTTGGGTGTGGTCCAAAATTCAAGATGGCCACCAGCAGCCATTTTGTACCAAAATTAGTGCAATCAGTTTTTTGTACAGAACTTCTGTATGAAAGTTCTGATTTGAATAAATTTTTGTATAAATGTTTAGTAACATGGAATACATCACATACAGTACGGGTTTTTTTCTCGTGCAGAAATTATGCAAATTAGATGAACTTTGATTTATTCAGTGCTACTTATACACAGTAAGTGCACATGTCAATACGGCTCGGGCTAGAGGCTGTATTTATGAACCGATCTTCACAAAACTTCTTGGGTACCTTTGTTATCATCTTGGGATGAGAACGAGTGTTTCTGGGTGCGGTCCAAAATTCAAGATGGCTGCCAGTGGCCATTTTGTGCCAAAATTAGGTCCAATCAGTTTTTTGTCACAACTTCTACACAGCTCATATTTGTGAACTGATCTTCATGAAACTTCTTGGGTACCTTTGTTTTCACCTTGGGACAGGAATGAGTGTGTTTTGGGGTGCCTTTGTTATCATTGTGCTATGAGAACAAATATTTTGGGGTTCAGTCAGACCCACTCTGGGACTCAAAGATTTATTTTCTAGTTTAGCATCTGACAGTCACCCACCTTTACAATACTTTACCTATACATTTGTTACAGGCTACGGTCAGTATTTATGTACAGACTGTTACAATACTTTATATGTACCTTTGTTATCAGGTCACTATCTAGATGTTTGTCATTGCTGTGTCACATACTATACATGTACATGTCTTGACAAGTTGAGCTACAGTGTCATTGACACTTTCATTCATGGATAGTTTTTAACCAGTACAATTTCAATACTGGTACCAACAGGTATACTGTAATACTGTGCAGCCCTAGATGTAGGCTTGGTTATTTGGATGCAAGATAGCTATAACAGTACTGTTAGTGAGAGTCATGGGTAACCTGGTATCTTGCATCCAAATATTCAAGCCATGTTGGGGTGAATCAATCAGATTTGGGGTGGGGGGGGGGGGGGGATGAATTGTCCCGGTTTTGATTTTAGGATTAAACACCCCAGGCGAATCATCAGAGGTCGAACTGACTTGGGAAAGATACGTCCCGTAGTCGCGCATGACACGACATCACACTCTGATGTACAATGTAACAACTACTTACAACTTTGGAATTGGCAGACTCCTCGCTATTGGAAAGTTACTTATTTCTCTGGGTGAATGCATTGACGACACACTACAAACTTCACAAATCGCACTTTGTTACTTCTTTGAATCTGCAAAAATTGCCATTTGAGATAGCCGATTTTGAGATGCCTTCGACTGAATTAATGTGTTGCAGAAATCGGAGTTAGGTGGACATTTACCGTCTGCAGAATTTTGAACTCAGGAGGGCGACTGTGGCCCCGGGCGATCGTCCCACCTCAAAATGACAAGCCTGGTTAAGGCAGCCAAGGTCTGACCTAATGGGAATATTACTATCTCTGATGGGGGTGGGTGTGAGATGATGAAATCTCACCTGAGGGCAAAATATTTGGGATAGACACGAGGCTTGCTGAGTGTCTGTACCAAATATCTTATCCCGAGGCTGAAAAAATATAAAAACACTGTTAAGTTGAATGCATGCTAACATTTGATTTCTCATGGAAGAATACACTTGGGGCAACATTTTAAGAGCAATGTTTTAACGCCTGAGCAGCTGTCAGACTCCCCCAGCATACTAACTCAGCACAAGCAGAATTAGTATTGAAGGCAAGTGCACCATTGCCTTAGGATACAGGGCCATTGTGCCCCTACTAAGAGCAATATAAAAGGGTCTGTTTGTGGCTGAATGGGACCTAAAGGTTTATTGGTTGAGTGAAGGAGTTATGTAAAATGAGTATTTGTTTTCAAAGATGTCATGTTACCAGCAAGCGAAGCCTCAGTTTAGAAATGAGAATTTGTTTTAAAAAATAACTCTTTTGTTACAATTTATTGAAGATTGCCTTTTGGCATTTACAACTATTTCCTGTAAACATTTTTTTCTGCTTCTCAAAAAACAATAAGTCACAATGCGTACAATATAATGCTACTGAAGTGGCATTCAGCACTTTTCAATAAACCATGATGGTGGATTCTAGCACTGGACGGTTGGGTTCTTTTGAGAAGTGTTTCTTCCTCAGTCAAAAGCCTTCATACTCTGTTTCATATTCTTTTAACCCTCTGCACGCCTATAAATGATTGGCTAAACTTGACTTCATACTAGTCATGATATAGCCATGGATGCATAAAATGACCCTAAACACTAATAAATAAGTAACACTGATGCCAGAATATTAATATTTAAAGCTGGGTATTGTTTCCATGTTGCCACTAGAATTTAACTAATTCATTCTTATTTATCAGGGATCATGAGATAAAAATTAAATTGTTTAAAGTTGCATTATGGGAAGAATTTGCAGCTTGAAATTTTGTTATTTCCACATCAGTGTGTTCAAGGGCAACAACTTTTTGCTAACTCTTCACCCAATATAACTCTCAAATACAGCCAGTGCTATTCACAAATATCACCTTTCAAATTCTTTTTGATTTTTGCCTCCAAAACATAGCTTACAACCCCCTACATTGGAATTTTTGCCTTTAAAACAATTAACATATATCATAATCCCTTACTAGAATGAGCTCATTCTAATGAAAGGTCATAAGGTATGTTTCTGAGGTGAAAAAGGATAATTTTGAGTTTTTATAAAAAGAATTTGTAAATGTCACATAGCTGTGTTACATTAGGCATTAATAAACAAATTAGTCTGTTACAGTCTGTTAGAAAGCACCCGTAGACTCATACTTGTGTCTTTTTCAGACTATATGGCTTAACTGGTATAGAGTGCTAAATTATTTTTCAAAGGTAATTTGTGATATGAGTATTTTTTTTTTAACGATACCATGCCACCAGCATGGGGTGCCTAATGGTTAAGCAAACTTTTGTTCATAAATGATTGTTTTGGTAGAACTCATTGGAGCTTGCCAGCAGATACTCCAATAAATTATAGCAAAACAATTTTATGTAGACATTTTCTTGCTACTGCCTTGAAAAAAACCCAGGTTAATTCACACAGTGTAAAGCAACTACTCTTGTGTTCCAAATAAAAGTAGAGGTGGGAATAAATGTACAGGGTGGAACATTTATCAAAAATAAATAAAAGTACAGACCCAAATAATAGTACAGGATGGAAATCCATTGAGGGGGTGGGGGTGTAATGCTAGTTAATTTTTATCTAAAAGCCCACTTATTTTCCAGTATTGCAGTTAGTTTTATTAAAGAAAACCAATAGGCATTTAGGCATCATGATTACTGCAATGAATACACTGTGTTGAACAAAAGACTATCATCAAGCTTGTGAAGATTTACTAATTTGAAGATCTCCTCCCTGTTGGAAGGGCAATTTTAATAAACATGCAGGCCCAAATGAAGTGCATACAGCGTAGAAAAATTCCCCAAAATTAATAAACATGAGGAACACAAGAGTAACATGACTATCAAAAGAAAAGATCCATGATAGTTTAATCGAGGCCCTATTTGGGGCAGAAATAACGCCCGATTCCCAATGTGATACATGCTATAAAAATTAAATTTTTGGCACAAAGCAACATTATCCCCAAACTCATACAGCACAATCAAGTTACATAGCCATTGTTAGTGATGAAGAAATTAATCAGTATACAATCTGACATCGGCTGAAAAGCAGCAATTGGTTGACAAAAATTTGTTATCGGGGTGTGGGTTTGTGGGATCTGCCCTCACCAATGGTCACACATAAAAAAAAAATTGTCGAGATTTCCTCAATTTGTCATCCAGATTTAGGACGTTTTTATTGAAATGACTCTTGAGTGATTCGTTGTTCTGTTTGATCTTGTCAGATTTCCTGAGCACTGGTGGAAATGGAGAGACAACCCTGTTCACTCAAGTGATGAGTGTCAGCTTGATATCAAAGAAATCCGAAAAAAAGAAATTGAAGGAACTTGCTTGCGACATTGTGTATATTACCTTTGATGCATTTGTAATGTTCGGGTTTATGTATGTTTTGTTTCGATTTATTCTGCCGTGATTCTGGTAAAATAAAGTGCTTCTCATCAATAATTAAATTGTTAATTAAATCCCTCAACACTGGTAACAAACATCACAAAAACCATTGTCGGGATTAGGGGTTTACAACTTTACATGGTGCATTATATATTTGATATAATGCAGACACTGGGAAATGTTCTAGATATACCACCTGTGGAATCTGGATCATGTGTAAGAACATCATGTAAGAGCACATCGTATTGGACGTTATGCATCCAAGTGACATTATATCGTGAATTAAATGTTTCGACACAAATAAGTGTTGGTAAGAAATAGCATCAGTTTTGTTCACTCAATTCAAGTTTGAAAGTAGTATAAATACAGAACACAACTCAAGTAGGGTAAGGGGGATAAGCATCAATAACCCTTGACCAGTGGTTGAAAGTTTTTCCCTGTATTTCATACGTGGAATTGACCCTTGTGAAATACAAGAAAAACTCCACCTCCAGTCATTGATTCCAGTCCCCAGTACTTCATCCTTGCTGTTTTCTGTCTTATTCCACTCTCCACACACTATACATTTAATGTTCAGATTGTGACAGACAAGGACACAGTCCAGAGAGCATAACTAATGTGTGCACTCACCCATGGGAACCCTAGTGAGTGGGGCAGTGCTTGTGTTCCATGGCAAACAAGTTCTGCTGAGGAGGTCATAATTTGCTGGCTTCTATTTTTTTCTAAGCAGGGGTGCATGTCGATTGTTATAACATTTATTGAGGAAGGTTAAGGCAGATTACTGTTGAGTCTAGTTCTGGTAAGTACAATATATTATATGAAGAGACTTCTTTGATAAAAGTTTCATTAACTGGTTGAGTGCTAGAAGCCACTATCACGGCTTTCAAAAAAACCAAGTGTACCAGAGAAAAAGCAAAATTTTCCTCGCTTTTGGACATATTCGGCCAAACGCAAATGATATTTTGTTTATATACATTTGTTAGCTGCAACGAGCAGCTCTATATGTGGCAATGTTGGTCTGTCGGTCGGTTGGTCAGTCTGTCGGTCGGTCTGTCGCCAACGAGTTTCAAAAACACAATAACTCCTAAAATACTTGATGGAATGACACCATACTTGATATGCAAATGATATTTTGTTTATATACATTTGTTAGCTGCAACGAGCAGCTCTATATGTGGCAATGTTGGTCTGTCGGTCGGTTGGTTGGTCTGTCGGTCGGTCTGTCGCCAACAAGTTTCAAAAACACAATAACTCCTAAAATACTTGATGGAATGACACCATACTTGATATGCAAGTGTATCTTCATGATGTATACACCCTCTCAATAGTGCATGTCATTCGGATAATTTCTATCACATTTATGGACTTGTCACCAACAAGTTTTTTTGTCACCAACAAGCTTTTTTGTCACCAACGAGTTTTAAAACATCATTGGCGTTGCACGAATCGTCGCAGCTTCGGCACTGTGTCAGTTCGCTCTAGTTTTATTACAAATTATTGGAGAGTGTCTGTGGGCACTCTCCACTAATTTGTAATAAAATAAATTTTTATGAATAAATTCAGACCACTAAAAAAAAATCTAGCCCTTAACCAGTGAAAATCAATAAAAATCAATACATAGATTATCGTCAGAATTTTTTGTAAGATTGGGGCAGAGAGGAGGGGACGATTTTCTGGGAATAAATTGGTGAGCAAAGAAATACCCTCCCTGTGTGTATATATGTATTCATTAACTGGCTAAATTATTCTCTGTGGTCAATATTTGTTCACATGTCTTTGCCTTGTTTCAATTTATGGGAGAGTGCCAACATGCGCTCTCCCATAAATTGTAATAAGGCAAATCTATACAGATAAAATAACTACATAGATAATATGAAGCACATGGATGGAATGTGAAAGCTTTAAGTTGTGTCACCTGCACTCCAGAATAAAGTGCAAATATGGGCTCCCAACACTCAACCAAACTAACTACACTTGTTGATGCATTAATACACTGTAGTTATATTGACTACTATACTATTCTCTTTTTAAAATGAACTATAGTTACACTTTCTATGAGTTGTGAGCATACTTAGAAAATAATTAATATGCTTGCAGGCAGATCAAGAATTATTAAAAGTATGGGATCCAGCAAACCGAGACATACCCCTTCTGTTTTACTGGAAAATAGGAGCTGGTAACCAACACCTGGAAGTTCTCTAAAGTTCTCTAAAGTGAGTTTTATAGATGATTTGCTAAACTTGACTTCATACTTATGTTGTGGTCACTATACAGCCATAGATGCTAAAGTGACCTGAAACATTAATAAAAAAAAAAATAAATGTGTATACTTTCTGTTTTTATCTTAACACTGATATCATTCTAGATATGGTACTGATACCATTCTCGATATGGTATGATCTGCAGTATCCAGTTGAACCTCATGACCTTATTTCTGTAAATATTTACCAATCAGGCCTGGAAATAATGAGTAAATGATTGTTTAATACCTCAATTGTAAGATATGCAAATGAACTACAAGTTACTGCAACCAAAATAATACAACATAAATTAAATTTCTAATCCTGCATGTTTTTGCATTGATGCAATCTGACTTGTCAATCTTTCAGGACTAACTCAACTCAAATGTTGTGCATTGTCTCCACATAGGTAACACATTGCATGCAAATGTTGTGCATTGTCTCCACATAGGTAACACATTGCAGGCAATAATGCATTGCATCCATCTTAACAAAGTTTAAGCCAAAATAAATAACAACTAACACACGATCTTGCTGAAGCAAGATCACATGTTAGTTGGTGATATTTATTTTGATAGAAATTATTTTAACGTAAATAGCTTGGATAGTGGGCATTGTAAAAATAGTGTAGGTGGAAAAGCATTACAGCACCCTTTTTCCCTATAGATTAGGTTACCAACATGTTATAAAGCATAACATGCTTAGGGGTTATGCTCTATATTTCCAGGCTTGCTAGTGTATTGCTTAGTTTTGCTAGATTAATTATGATGGGCCAAGGGAAAAAATGAAAAGGTTTCCTGACTGGCCCTAATTTTCTTGCCTCCTCCCCCCCCCCCCCCACACTTATCTTTTTATGAGCAAAAAATTAAAACAATAAGCCCATTGCCGATTAGCCATTTTTGACATTAATGATATGCAAGGTCAGAGGTAGTTTCGAGGAAAACACTTCGATCAGACCATCTGTCAAGACTGTCATACATGCGATAGAAACAAACAAAATGTTTAACTTGAAGCGAGAAATTGTGCGTTTTCGATTTAATACCAGTAAAGATAGAAAAAATAACATACTTTTAACACTTCGTTTTTGATTTTTTTGTCAAATAAATACCGCAATGAACCCCTTCCCCATGAGTGAAAGCAGACTCGACATCATGGGTTTTTTTGTTTACGAGTGATAAAATGGCAGGTAAAACGACACAAAGATGTCTGCATTTGTGAAAATTCAAACCTCGAGTATCCAAGCAACCAATCAATACAAATATTTTGAAGCATAACACACAGATGTTCCAGCTGGAAGATGTTGGGGAGGGGGCGTGGTCCCTAAAAGGGGAAAATCTTCTGCTAGTAGCAGTGTCGCGTGTCTACTAATAATATTTTGTCCATATACAGTACAAGTCAAAATGAGTTGAAGAATAACAACTACCAGTATAAACTATAGATGTAATGTTTCCTATACTAAATAACACAAGAATCGGACATGAAAATATAAGTACATGCACATGTATTCTGTAACCTTTTTAAACATGTTTTGGGTTTATACACAGCACTTAGTAGGGTTAATTGCATTGGACTTCTTATTCCATTATATTTTCCAATGCATAGAAATTCAAAATGTAATTTATAATGTCCGCGAAAGAATATTATTTCAGGAAAACTAATTTTTTGGTTGACAAAGCTTTGATATGCCTAAAACCATACCTATGAGTGGTGGGAATTTACCCTTCTGGTACAGTTAATTTTTTTTTCTCAAACATTGGAAAATGGATTGATAAGAATCTCCATAATCCACACACCTCACTGCCTAACCCTTAATTAACAAATTGACTGCAACTACACACATAATTCATGAATTAACAGGTAAAAATGTTTTTTAAAAAATTTTGTACAAGCCACATAATGTGATCTATCATCGGAACAAGTTTGTTCCCCCGAGGATCACATGATTCGATTTGCTTGAGGCTTTTTGTGCAAATTTGAAAAAAAATTAAATTTAAATTTCCAGTTTTAATGTTATCTGTGGGTAAAGGTTTAAAAAGTAAAGTACAAAATATATTATACTGCTTTTTTGTGATCAGAGTTCTACAATTGTAGATTATTTCAGCAAGTCAAAACTTCTTAATTTAAATTTGTTTTATAATCATGAAATATCGAAAAGTGGCTATGGCTGCATTCCAATTATTTTTAGCTGCGACTAGCAGCTCTATAAGTGGCAATGTCGGTCAGTCTGTCTGTCGGTCTGTCTGTTGGTCTGTCTGTCGATCTGTCTGTCGGTCTGTCAGTCGGTCGGTCGGTGTGTCTTTGACCAACGAGTTTCAAAACTCAATAACTGTTGAAATACTCGATGGAATGACTTTATATTTGGCATGTAAGTGTATCTTATTGATGTCTAGCCACCTTTCAATGCATGTGTTGTTCCAAATATTTTTCTTGGAGTTATGGCCCTTGATGAACTTAGAATTTTGTGACTAACGAGTTTCTAAAAGAATAACTTTCAAACTACCTGGTGGAATGACTTCATATTTGATATGCAAGTGTATCTCATTCATGTCCAGCCCATGTCCGATGCAAATGTTGTTCCAAATATTTTTCTTGTTTTTTTTTCACCATCACCTGTAAATTGCCCCTGAGAATATTTTTTGGACTCGCAGATTGCACCACCCATCGCAGCTACGGCATCGATGTCGTGATTTTTAATAGAACTAATCTGTAAAAGAACAATTATTTATTCAATAGCCAAGTATGAAATGTCTTGAAAAAACCACAATGAACAAAGTAGTCCACTGCCATTACGTCAATAGCACAAGAGCATGAAATCATTTTCCAGAAAGCTTTCTGTGAGAGCTTTCCCGAACATGATGCCAGGTTCTTGTGTTGTTGGTGTAGTTGAAGATGCATACTAGTAGTTCATAGTGGTTATTCTACAATGTATTTCGACTCGTACTGTAGATCAAGTGATTTCTGAATTCCACTCGGAGGTCCGCTGGCTGGAATTTTGCTTGTGCAGAACAATACACATGGGCATCAACCACTGACCATACCCGACAGCCAGTAAAAATCGCGACATCGACGCCGTAGCTGCGACGGGTGGTGCAATTTCACAAAATTCTAAGTTCATCAAGGGCCATAACTCCAAGAAAAATATTTGGAACAACACATGCATTGAACAGTGGCTAGACATCAATACGATACACTTACATGCCAAATATAAAGTCATTCCATCAAGTATTTCAAAAGTTATTGAGTTTTGAAACGCGTTGGTCACAGACAGACCGACCTACATTCTAAGTTCATCAAGGGCCATAACTCCAAGAAAAATATTTGGAACAACACATGCATTGAACAGTGGCTAGACGTCAATAAGATACACTTACATGCCAAATATAAAGTCATTCCATCAAGTATTTCAAAAGTTATTGAGTTTTGAAACTCGTTGGTCACAGACGGACCGACCGACCGACAGACAGACAGACAGACAGACAGACAGACAGACAGACAGACAGACAGACAGACAGACAGACAGACAGACAGACAGACAGGCCGACATTGCCACTTATAGAGCTGCTAGTCGTAGCTAAAAACTTGTAACTCACAAAGCAAATCTGCAGTTTAAGGAGCACTGATATGTAAGTTATCTGACGGTCCATAAATTGCAGATTAGCTTGTTAAGTCCTAAACTTTATACAAACTGGCAAGAATATGTTGGAAATATATGCATATCCACCTACTTAGAGCAGAAGTACAAAATCACTCTGTGTGTTCTGTAATACAATATCCATGTACGAACATTTTAGTCATATATCTAGGGCCGGAGAGAAGGTGGGGGCCCAGAGTAGTAACCACCAGAGCCTGGAACTTGGGGGGGGTGGGGGGGGGGGTGGGTTGGGGGGGGGAGGGGGGGGCCCAGGAGTCAAGGATCTTGGTTTCGCTTGCCCACCCTCTTGTCCAAATGTGGCAGTATTGGAAATGGGGTTGGTCTTATTAGCTCACCTGACTTTCAGTCAGGCAGGAGAGCTATAGTGATCACTCACCATCCGTCGTCCGTCGTCCGTCGTCCGTGAACATGGTGTTTGCATCTTCTCCTCCCAAACCGCTGAACCAATTTAATTGATATTTGAGATAATAGTTTGTTATGACATCGCAATTTGATTTTGTTCAAATCAAGTTGCCTCGCCCGTGGGTAGGGCCACACCCAAAAAGTATGCTGAAATCTTAAAAAATCTTCTTCTCATGAACCAGCAGTAGCAGAGACTTGATATTTGGTGTGCAGCTTCCTTTTGAGGTGTAGACTCAGATTTGTTCAAGAGAAGTTTGTGGGGCTATACTTGGCGTCATTATGGGAGGGGCAAAATTTTTTGCCCCGCCCAAAATTTCTATTTTCCAGACTGAGAGGCTGATTTGAACCAAATTTTATGTGAGGGCTTATTGGGTCATAAGTACCTAATTTATGCTGATTTTTTTTTTCCCGTAGCCCCATGGGAACCGCAGGAGCTAAAATTATAAAAAAAATTAAAACGCCCATATCTCCAAAACTGCACGGCACCGAGAATTTTTATTTGATGTGAAGCTTCCTTAGGACCAACAGAAAGAATTGGTAAAAAACAATTGTCATCGGTTTTATCATAGGGTACAGTTTCGGGACTTTGAAAAAGTGCTGAGTCAGGCAATGGGAAAAACATTAAAAAATCTTCTTCTCCAGATCCAGCAGGCAGAATCTTTTGATATTTGGTATGCAACATTGTAGGGTGGATCTGATTCAAGTTTGTTCAAATCGGCCCCCTGGGTTCATATTTGGGCTCAGTATAGGAGCCCGATTTCGAACTTAGTGCATTTCAGACAAATTTCTTAAAAAATCTTCTTCTCCAGATTCAGCAGGCAGAATCTTTTGATATTTGGCATGCAACATTGTGGGGTGGATCTGATTCAAGTTTGTTCGAATCGGCCCCCTGGGTTTATATTTGGGCTCAGTATAGGAGCCCAAATTTGAACTTACTGCATTTCAGGCAAATTTCTTTGAAAATCTTCTTCTCCACATCCAGCAGGCAGAATCTTTTGATATTTGGTATACAACATTGTGGGGTGGATCTGATTCAAGTTTGTTCAAATCGGCCCCTTGGGTTTATATTTGGGCTCAGTATAGGAGCTCAAATTTGAACTTAGTGCATTTCAGGCAAATTTCTTTGAAAATCTTCTTCTCAAGATCCAGCAGGCCGAATCTTTTGATATTGGGTATGCAACATTGTGGGGTGGATCTGATTCAAGTTTGTTCAAATTGGCTCCCTGGGTTTATATTTGGGCTCAGTATAGGAGCCCAAATTGTAACTTAGTGCATTTCAGGCAAATTTCTTAAAAAATCTTCTTCTCCAGATCCAGCAGGCAGAATCTTTTGATATTTGGTATGCAACATTGTGGGGTGGATCTGATCCTATTTTGTTCAAATCGGCTCCCTAGATTCATATTTGGGCTCACTATAGAAGCTCGAATTCGAACTTAGTGCATTTCAGGCAAATTTCTTCAAAAATCTTCTTCTCCAGATCCAGCAGGCAGAATCTTTTGATATTTGGTATGCAACATTGTGGGGTGGATCTGATTCAAGTTTGTTCAAATCGGCCCCCTGGGTTTATATTTGGGCTCAGTATAGGAGCCCAAATTTGAACTTAGTGCATTTCAGGCAAATTTGTTTGAAAATCTTCTTCTCAAGATCCAGCAGGCAGAATCTTTTGATATTGGGTATGCACCATGCTTAGGGGGTGAAATTCAATTTTGTTCAAGCCAAGTCCCTGGGTCAATATTTGGGCTCACTGTGGGAGCCTAAATTATAACTTAGTTCAAAATGAGGAACTTTCTTTAAAAATCTTCTTTAGATCCAGCAGTCGGAATGTTTTGATATTTGGTATGCAGCATCCTTAGGGGGATGAGATTCAAGTTTGTTCAAGCCATGTCCCTAGGTCCATATTTGGGCTCACTGTGGGAGCTTGCATTGTAACTTTGTTTGAAATGAGGAATTCTCTTAAAAAATCTTCTTCTTCAGATCCAGCAGTCGGAATGGTTTGATATGTGGTGAGTAGCATCCTTGGGGGGGAGGGGGGATTCAAGTGTGTTAAAGCCAAGTCCATGGGTCCATATTTGGGCTCCCTGTGGGAGCCCAAATTATAACTTAGTCAATATGAGGAATTTTTCTTTAAAAATCTTCTTCTTCAGATTCAGCAGTTTAAATGTTTTGATATTTGGCATGGAGCAACCTTAGGGGGCTGAGATTCAAGTTTGTTCAAACCAAGTCCCTTTGTTCATATTTGGGCTCACTATGGGGGCCTGAATGACAACTTAGTTCAAAATGAGGAATTTTCTTTAAAAATCTTCTTCAGATCCAGCAGATGAATGCTTTTGATATTTTTTATGCAGCATCCTTAGGGGGGTAAGATTCAAGCCATGTCCCTAGGTCCATATTTGGGCTGATAGTGGGAGCTTGAATTGTAACTTGGTTCAAAGTGAGGAATTTTCTTTAAAAATCTTCTTCTTCAGATCCAGCAGTCGGAATGTTTTGATATTTGGTGTGCAGAATCCTTAGGGGTGTGAGATTCAGGTTTGTTAAAGCCAAGTCCCTGGGTTCATATATGGGCTCCCTGTGGGAGCCTGAATTATGACTTAGTTCAATATGAGGAATATTCTTTAAAAATCTTTTTTTAGATCCACTGGTCAGAATATTTGGATATTTGGTATAAGCTTTTCTTAGGAGGAGCAGATGCAACTTGTTGAAATCAATTCTCTGGGTTGATATTTAGGCTACCATGTCAGATGAGCGCCCTCAGGCCCCCTGGGGCCTCTTGTGTTTAGTTACAGTGAATTAAATCTGCACTGACTAATATTTTGCTAGTTTTTCACACAGTATTAATATTTATTTCAGCCACATCAGTATGTAGAAGGTTAATCTTTCCTTCCAGTAATGTGGGTTGATTGTAAACTTCACTGGTTTTCTGAGGTCACACACATGAAAGTCATGAAGTGAGTACTGTTACGGGTAATTGATTTTCATTGGTCAAGAAAGGTCTGCAGTTATCTGCAGTGTCCAGTTCAGTGCATTCTCCTTTCTCTCTGTGTGCAATGTTGTTGTGTTCTGTTTGATAAATATATATATTGTTAATTTAAGTATTATATATATTTTGTTAATTTAAGTATTATTGTATCTGTGGCTTGTGGAAATTCATGGCTATTCCTGGAATTTCATAGAAGTGGCTAGGAACAGTTTTTTCATAAAATCGGGTATTTAATTACTTAGTTTTCTATAAGTTTTCTCTCTGAGTAGGCTGGCAGCCTGGACAAAGTATCATGCTTGGTACTTTGTCCCGACTGCCGTGGCCATGAGCTGGTTCCGATTTTGGAACATATTGGTTTAAATATTTATTTAGCTCAGTATTATTGTTAAGCGTACGCACTATTTCAAAATTCTGACGTATATCCTTGGCTGTTTAAAGTCTCATTGAACCCCTATAGTAAACTGATAATTTATTGTATTTTAGTAGTTTGCAGTTTTGGTGTGCTTTTTGGTATTATGTTTAGTTGTTTATTCACCGTGACTGTGGGTGATCCGCTGTGGTCTGCTAAGGCTGACCACAGCTGATCCCTCGCCACTGTGAATAAGCTACATATTATTTTCAGCTCTTATACTATTATTTCTATCCATCACTCCTATGATTTTCTTTATTATGTAGGTTTCGAGATACTCCTGTAGGTGAAAGCCACAGTCCGCCTTGTTGGCATTTAGGCACAGGAACCCGTCACACTGAGGGTAGGCATTATATATATATATATATATATATAACCATTTCGCTGCTTTTATATTTTAGGGGTGGATTTGCTAGAACAAGCATTACTTGGGTTTTATATAATTTGTGGAAGCTTTCCATGTACATGTCTTGGGAAGTTGTGTAGTGCTATTCTACTTTGGTAGACTTGCTTCTGGTAATTAGACTTGGGAGCCAAAGCCTGGCATGCAAGTCTACTGTTATTTACATCACAAGATCGAACAATTGGTCATGCTTGAGTTCCTCCTTGTGTTGTCACTTTGTAGCTTCCATGTGGCTCAAAGTGAAATCAAGCCTTTATCCTACAGTGGTTAGGATTTACCCTTTCAGGACTTATGCCTTTGTAGTGTGCTATGCATCACTATGTTGTTTTGGTAGCAAGATTATCTTGCGGCAGTGTTGTAGTTTAGTGATAGTTTAATCCGTCAACCCTCCGGGGCTGAGGGATTAAATTATCTCTGCTACTTTCAGGTGTTCGTGGGGTTGACTACTTCATGCTAATAGAGCTTGAAAGGGTAAAGCATTGTGTTGAAAGTCAGTTTAATGTTTGTATTTATATGGGGTGTATATTGTAAATACATTTTAGTGTAATACATTGTAAGTGTGCAATACTTGTTCATTGTTTAATTTATTAGTTTAGGGAAATATTGGGGCATACTTGTGTGTCACCTATTCTTGTGTTTTTGGTAACGACAATACTTATCATTATAAGTAAATGTTTGGATAGTTGCGTTTGCTGCTGGATCGTTTGGCACGTCGTACTATGTTTTCACGTATTCTGTGTCTTGGCATCCATCAGCTGTTACACTCGGCTGGAATGAGCTCTCAGAGCTGGTTCCTGTTGGGTGTGCCAGCTGCTGTTTGTCGAGCAGGATTGTTGTGCTTAGGTACACCATTTGTTTATGATTTCTTGTCATCCACCAATTGCTACACCTAGCTGGAAGGAGCCTTTTTTAGCTCTTTCCAGCTGAGTGTGCCAGCTGGTGTTTGTCAACAAAAGTGGTTGTTTTGGTGATAAGCAGTCGGTGCAGTTTTGGGAATTCAAAACCAGCATATTTTTTATATCAGGTCTGTGTAGTATGCCCAGTATTTATTTATTTTATTTTATTGTCAATTTCAGGCTTCTTTGTTATTGGTATTTTTCACATCTTGAACATTCTGTGATAGAATAAAGAATCCATGTTAAACCTATACTGCATCTGAGTTGTTTATATATTATCCCAGTGCGGTTACACAAACATGACCCGAAAGACTGTATTTTAATTTTTTTGGTTTGGTACATCCTTTCAAAGGGCGTTCCAAAATAAAAAAAATAAAATACGGGCTTTCAGGCCATGTTTGATCTAGTCCCCCTCCACCAAGCTTCTGACTCCCGTGCCATTACAGTTAAGGAGGACCTGTATCGTGAATGATGTTATGCACTTGACCAATGTCTGTAATTCTGGACTGCATGATTCTTGAAGTAATAACTATTAAATCAACTTACGGAACAAAGTCATCACTTCAAGAATTGTGCAGTCAATATTGCTATGGGCGGTAGTAGGTCATTGGATACTCATTGATCAACTTGGAAATTTTAAACATGCTGCTAAAAAACGTCATGTTGACGGCCAAAAATAATGTGATTTTTTATCCCAAAAGCCGCCAGAAGACTCCATTTAATAACTAATTTAAAAATGTTGTTGGGAGAGAAACACTGTTCCCTCCAACCACTTCCATTTAATAACTGATTTAAAAATGTTGTTGGGAGAGAAACGTCACCCCCTCCAATCACTTTGTGATTGATCGCACCTCTGGCACTAGCTGCAGATGCCTTTATCATCTGTACATTATCCGGACATTTTTGAAAGGGGTGCCATCACAGAAATAACCATGGGTCCAAATTTCCTTTCCCTGGCCCTGCATGGACCTTCCACTTCATGGGTGTTTTTTGTAATAAGACTGACCATACCCGACAGCCAGTAAAAATTTGTAACTCACAAAGCAAATCTGCAGTTTAAGGAGCACTGATATGTCAGTTATCTGGCGGTCCATAAATTGCAGATTAGCTTGTTGAGTCCTAAACTTTATACAAACTGGCAAGAATATGTTGGAAATATATGTATATCCACCTACTTAGAGGAGAAGTACAAAATCACCCTGTGTGTTCTGTAATACAATATCCATGTATGAACATTTTGGTCATATATCCAGGGCCGGAGAGAAGGTGGGGGCCCAGAGTAGTAACCACCAGAGCCTGGAACTTGGGGGTGGGTGGGGTTGGGGGGTGGCCCAGGAGTCAAGGATCTTGGTTTCGCTTGCCCACCCTCTAGTCCCAACATGACCCGAAAGACTGTATTTTAATTTTTAGCTCAACTTTGGCGAAGCCAAATTTGAGCTTATGCTATGGCCAGTCGTCCGTCTCTCAGTCAACAATTCAATACGGCTCGGGCTAGAGGCTGTATTTATGAACCGATCTTTACAAAACTTCTTTGGTACCTTTGTTATGACTGTGGGACGAGAACGAGTGTTTTGGGGTCCGATCCGAAATTCAAGTTGGCCGCTGGCGGCCATTTTGTACAGACTTAGGTGAAATCAGTTTTTTGTGCAGAACTTCCATATGAAAGCGCTCATTTGAATAATTTTTTGCATGAATGTTTAGTACCATGGGAAACATCACATATAATACAGGTTTTTTTCTCGTACATAAATTATGCAAATTAGACTAACTTTGATGTATTCAGTGTTACCTTCAGCACTTTAAGTGCAAATGCCAATATGGCTCAGGCTAGAGACCGTATTTATAAACCGATCTTTACAAAACTTCTTGTGTACCTTTGGTATCGCCGTGGGACGAGAACGAGAGTTTTGGGGTGCGGTCCAAAATTCAAGATGGCCGATGGCAGCCATTTTGTACAAAATTAGGTGCAATCAGATTTTTGCACAGAACTTCCATATTAAAGCGCTGATGTGAAAAATTTTTTGTGTGAATGTTTAGTACCATGGGATACATCACATATAATACAGGTTTTTTTCTCGTGCAGAAATTATGCAAATTAGATGAACTTTGATTTTTTCAGTGCTACTTACACACAGCAAGTACACATGTCAATACGGCTCGGGCTAGAGGCTGTATTTATCTACCGATCTTCATAAAAATTCTTGGGTACCTCTGTTATCACCTTGGGACGAGAATGAGTTTTTCTGAGTGCGGTCCAAAATTTAAGATGGCTGCCAGTGGCCATTTTGTACCGAAATTAGGTCTAATCAGTTTTTTTGTACACAACTTCTATATGGCTCAGGCTAGAGGCCTTATTTATGAACCGATCTTTACGAAACTTTTTGGGTACCTTTGTTATCATCGTGGGATGAGAACAAGTGTTTTTGGGTGTGGTCCAAAATTCAAGATGGCCACCAGCAGCCATTTTGCACCAAAATTAATGCAATCAGTCTTTTGTACAGAACTTGTGTATGAAAGTTTTGATTTGCATAAATTTTTGTATGAATGTTTAGTAAAATGGAATACATCACATACAGTACAGGTTTTTTTCTCGTGCAGAAATTATGCAAATTAGATGAATTTTGATTTATTTAGTGCTACTTATACACTGTAAGCGCACATGTCAATACGGCTTGGGCTAGAGGCTATATTTATCAACTGATCTTCACGAAACTTCTTGGGTACCTTTGTTATCACCTTGGGATGAGAACGAATGTTTCTGAGTGCGGTCCAAAATTCAAGATGGCTGCCAGTGGCCATTTTGTACCAAAATTAGGTCCAATCAGTTTTTTGTCACAACTTCTGTACAGCTCGTATTTATGAACTGATCTTCACGAAACTTCTTGGGTACCTTTGTTTTCACCTTGGGACAGGAATGAGTGTGTTTTGGGGTGCCTTTGTTATCACTGTGCTATGAGAACAAATATTTAGGGATTCAGTCAGACCCACTCTGGGACTCAAAAATTTCTTTTCTAGTTTTGCATCTGACTGTTGCCCACCTTTACAATACATTACCTATACATTTGTTACAGGCTATGGTCAGTTTTTATGTACAGACCGTTACAATACTTTATATGTACCTTTGTTATCAGGTCATTACCTAGATGTTTGTCATTGCTGTGTCACATACTATACATGTACATGTCTTGACAAGTTGAGCTACAGTGTCATTAACACTTTTATTTTGGTTTGGTACGTCCTTTCAAAGGGCGTTCCAAAATAAAAAATTTAAAATACGGGCTTTCAGGCCATATTTGATCTAGTCCCTTCCTCCAAGCTTCTTACGCCCGTGCCAACAGTTAAGGGGGATCTGTATCGTGAATGATGCTATGCGCTTGATCAATGTCTGTAATTCTGGACTGCATGATTCTTGAAGTAATAACTATTAAATTAACTTGACGGAACAAAGTCATCACTTCAAGAATTGTGCAGTCAATATTGTTATGGGTGGTAGGTCACTGGATACTCATTGATCAACTTGGAAATTTGAAACATGCTGCTAAAAAACGTCAATTTGATGGCCAAAAATAATGTGATTTTTTATCCCAAAAGCCGCCAGAAGACTCCATTTAATAACTAATTTAAAAATGTTGTTGGGAGAGAAACGCCGCCCTCTCCAATCACTTTGTGATCGATCGCGCCTCTGGCACTAGCTGCAGATGCCTTTATCATCTGTGCATTATCCGGACATTTTTGAAAGGGGAGCCATCACAAAAATAACCATGGGTCAGAATTTCCTTTCCCTGGCCCTGCGTGGACCTTCCACTTCACGGGTGTTTTTTGTAATAAGACAGCTTCCACTGTGTGACATGAAAGTTTGAGTTGAAGGAGAAAACAGTCAAAAGATGAATTTATATATTTTTATGTCCGATTCTTGTGTTATTAGTATAGGAAACATTACATCTATATTTTATACTGGTAGTGTTTATTCTTCAGCTCATTTTGACTTGTACTGTATATGGACAAAATATTATTAGTATACGCGCGACCCTGCTACTAGCAGACAATTTTCATTCACTTGTTAGGGACCACGCCCCCTCCACCCCAACCTCTTCCAGCTGGAACATCTGTGTGTTATGCTTGGAAATATTTGTATGGGTTGGTTGCTTGGATACCTAGGATTTGCATTTTCACTCATGCAGACATTTTTGTGTCGTTTCAGTGATATATCTGCGGTTTTTGTCACTCAACAACAAAACAAAACCATGATGTCAAGTCTACCTTCGCTTGTGGGAAGAGGTTCATTGCGGTATTCATTTCACAAATAAATCAATAGTATTTTGTTCTGTCCATTAATTGAAGTGTTGAAAGTGTGTTATTTTTTATATTTTTATCAGTATTAAATCGAAAATGTACATTTCCCCGTTTCAAGCGAAACATTTTGGTTGTTTCTCTCGCATGTCTGACAGTCGTGACAGATAGTCTGATCAAAGTGTTTACCCGAAGCTGCCTCTGACCCATAATATTATTAATGTCAAAGATGGCTAATCGGCAATGGGCTTATTTAAAATGATATCTGAAGACAGTTATGAACAGTTTAGTCATAGAGTTTAACTTTTTATGCAACATCAATAGCACATGACTCCTCAAAAAACATTTCTCGGATAACTAAAAATTTACATTGTTTGCCTCCAAAACATTGTGAATGTTCTCTCACAGGAACTAGCTCAATTCAAATTGGGATCAAAAGCTATCTTCTTGAGAAAAAAAAAATATCAAATATTAAAATGATGTGATTAAAAGGGTTCTTTGAACAGAAATGAACAGAAAGTTAGATGAGTTAATTACAAAGCATACTGAATAGATTATTGTTAGAAGTTTGAATGTTTTTTTACAATGCTTTGTTAGTTTTTTGGTAAGTGCAAACAGGCATTCACAGTGTAACAAAACTAATCCATATTAACATAATATCTTTTACATTTTGTTGAATATGACATACTTGCCAAGAACTTGGGAGGTTTATTGAAGCATCTGCTCTGCTCAGTAACTCACCAAAACAATTGAACAAAATTTAAACTTCCAGCAATGTTCAGTTTGCAATGACTAGGTGTTTAGTGCTGAACTTTCTTACTAATGTAATAACCATCAATATTCACAAAAATCTCCTTTCAGTTGTCTTTTTTCCCAATTTTTGACTCCATAACATAACTTATGAACCTTTATTGGAGCAATCTCAATGTGCTCATTCCAGTGAGGGTTTATAACCCATGTTTTTGAAAACAAAAATGAAAATTTTTACTTCGGCCTAAAAAAGTTGAAAATCTGTTTCTTGGGCCCTCTCGCTTGTCTTTTTGGCTACCACATGCTCTCTTTATATAACCAATGTAAACTTGAAAAAAAAAAAATTCTATTGTTTATGCCTGATATTTTACCCAAGTTAATAAAAATGATAAATTTGTCCCTTGAGTGCAACAAGGCTTTGCAATGCTTTAGCATTGCAAAGCCTTGTTTCACTCAAGAGACAAAATACACCACCACTCATGCGACTGTAAATTATGAGGCCTAAAACATAAGACAATTAAGCCAAGAATATGAACATGAACTTTAATGGCGAAGAAATAATTACAAAAATAAAAAATAAAATGAAAAAAACCTGCCCACTCACATGCAATTTTACAAAAAAATGGCATGAGAAACAGAATATCTACTTTGTGGGGCCTTATTCAAGTAATTTTTTTGCAAATGTCGACTTGCGTTCTTGTTAGGCAAGACTTGCTCTGAACCAAGTGAAGCCCATATTTGAACTACTACCACATTTCGGTATCGTGTGCAGAGATTAGATATTTATTAAAAACTTTAACAATTTTGAACTTTTTAAAACTTAATAGGGTGACATGTTCGACCCCAACTCCCATCTCAGTGCAATTGACCAAGCTGCCATTTCATCATGACTTAATTCAGAACATACACATTTTTAATTTTACTAACTATAATTTTTCATACTCTTACTGTCATTTTGGTCTTTCAGAGAATGGGCTGATTAAAGTCTACATTTACCCAGAGAGATCGGAGACTTATATTCAAGAAAACAGGATTATAGGCAGGTTTTAGATCAGTTATCTTAACAACAACAATAACAATAGTATATATATTTTAGTTGTTGAATGTGTAATTAGGTATGGCTTATTATCCCCCATGATGGAGAGGGAGGGGAATATAGAAATGGGTTCAATCCATCCACCTGTCAGTCTGTCCATCCTGCCCCGTTTTTAGCTCACCTGACTGAAAGTCAGGGTGAGCTTTTCTGATCACTCTTCGTCCGTCGTCCGTCCTGCGTGAAGGTAGTGTTTGAGCCTCTTTCTCCTAAACCACTGGCCACATTTTAATTAAATTTCATGTAAGTAGTGGTTATATAGGGGCATTTTGATTTTTATGCAAATTAGGTTTTGGCTCATATTGAGCAGAGGGGTGGTGAAAAAATGGCCAAATGTTTTGAAAATCTTCTTCTAAAGAACCAACAGACTTGATATGTGGTATACAGAGTCCTTTTGAGGTTTAGAATCAAGTTTGTTCAAGAGAAGTTTGTCGGGCATTATTTGCCTTCGTTATGGGAGGGGCACAAATTTTTGCCACACCTAAAATTTCTAGTTTCAGAACCGTGAGGTTGATTTGAACCAAATTTGATATGAGATAATAATGGGTCATAAGTAGTTGATTGATGCAAAAAAAAATTTTCTCATTGCCCCGTGGGAACCTCGGGAGCTAAAAATAGGAAAAACCTTAAAATTGCCATATCTCCAAAACTACACGGCACAGAGAATTCTCTTATTTTGTATAAAGCTTACTTTTATCCAGTAGAATAGAATGTTTAAAAAAAATCCCTATCGGTTTGATCACAAGGTACTTTTTTCAGGACTTTGAAAAAGTGCTGAGTCCGCACTTTTTAACACTATAGGCAATGGAAAAAACATTAAAAAATCTTCTTTTCCAGATCCAGCAGGCAGAATTGTTTGATATTTGGTATGCAACATTGTAGGGTGGATCTGATTCAAGTTTGTTCAAATTGGCCCCCCGGGTTCATATTTGGGCTCAGTATAGGAGCCCGATTTCGAACTTAGTGCATTTCAGGCAAATTTCTTAAAAAATCTTCTTCTCCAGATCCAGCAGGCAGAATCTTTTGATATTTGGAATGCAACGTTGTGGGGTGGATCTGATTCAAATTTGTTGAAATCGGCCCCCTGGATTCATATTTGGGCTCACTATAGAAGCCCGAATTCGAACTTAGTGCATTTGAGGCAAATTTCTTTGAAAATCTTCTTCTCAAGATCCAGCAGGCAGAATATTTTGATATTGGGTATGCACCATGCTTATGGGGGTGAGATTCAAGTTTGTTCAAGCCAAGTCCCTGGGTTCATATTTGGGCTCACTGTGGTAGCCCGAATTATAACTTAGTTCAAAATGAGGAATTTTCTTTAAAAATCTTCTTCAGATCCAGTAGTCGGAATGTTTTGATATTTGGTATGCAGCATCCTTAGTGGGGTGAGATTTAAGTTTGTTCAAGCCATGTCCCTAGGTCTATATTTGGGCTCACTGTGGGAGCCCGAATGAGAACTTAGTTCAAAATGAGGAATTTTCTTTAAAAGTCTTCTTCTTCAGATCCAGCAGTCGGAATGTTTTGATATTTGGTGTGCAGCATCCTTAGTGGGGTGAGATTCAAGTTTGTTAAAGCCAAGTCCCTGGGTTCATATATGGGCTCTCGGGGTTGATATTTAGGCTACCATGTCAGGTGGGCACCCTCAGTCCCCCTGGGGCCTCTTGTTTTCTTTTTTCCAAAAATTGCAAATGATTCACCAAACACATGATGTGAAATGTCTTCAAAAGCCTGAATGTGATTTAAAAACTATCACAGGTGGGATATTTAATGTCCTATACCGTGGGGGGGGGGGGGGGGGGGCACATTCATTAAGGGCTATTTTTTAAATTTTTACCACATCAGTATAAATTTCCTGTTTGTGATAGTTTTATCACATAGTTTTTTATAAAAAGGGGTATACCGAGAAGTGGGGGGGTGGGGGGGGGCACATTTGAGGGCGATTGTTCACCACCTCAATAAGTGGAAGAAAATTTGACATCAGTAGTTAGGATAAAATAGCAGTGTCTATTGATATTGGTGAATAATGTAGCTGTTCACATTTGTTTCGTGGGGAGAGGAGTGGGGGGGGGGGGGGACACCCTTTCTCTAATTTATTGGATGCAATACCAGTTTTTAATGACATGTGAACTTGATCAATAATTAGGCCACATCTTAACTCTTTTTCAAATTTATTTCGCCTTCATCTTGTGTGAGGACAATAACAATCTATGCAAATCATGGAATCATGATCAAACACGAAACGACCGTCCACAACTCTATTTATAGAAAAGGTCTGCATCACTGATGCAGGGTCATCTTTTCGTGGCTAACACAACAGTGGGTAACTATGAACTAAAAAAGCATGAGAGTACCTTTTTCTAATTAACTAATTTGAACAAAATGACTACGTCAACTCAATAATTCCACTGTCATATATCCGACCGAGCCCATTTTCGAACTTGGTTGAGACAATTGCCCATATAATAAAAAATAGAATCAAATCAATTAACATTTGTTCAAGCTATGGCGCTATAAGCACAAAATTTGCAAAAAATGACAAAGTCAGCCCAATAATTCTTCAGCCATACATTGGACCAGGTCCGTTTTCGAACTCGACCAAGACATTGTTCCTTGAAACCCATGTACCAAATATCAGTCAAATCATTTGACGTTTGTTGAAGTACTGCACTGTCAAGCTCAAAATTAGAAGATTTTAATGAAGGATCATAACGCTTGTGAAAAAACGTGGACACACTCTATTTTGCATCATCGGGTGTTGCACATGCATATCAAGCCACAAACCAAATATCAAAATTCGTCCAGAAACAACCAAGTTTTTAGCAAAAACGGCCGCCCTCCCAGTGACCGGACCCTGCCGTACCAATAGTCAAGGTGTTTTATTTGGAAACGTATATGAAACTTCATGAATAGAATTAAATGAGTATACCTCATGATCTACACAAAATAAAGACAGATAGCCGGTTTATGCTTTTTAAAACTGACAGCAATTGCTTATCAAATAATATTACCGTCTTACTTTTGTTAACGATTCCTTCATTTTCTTATCGCCCCAAGAGATTCATCAACTTTAAATAGCGAACCCAGAGCAGATGAAACAGATAAATTACCAAATAACGGCGATGTTATTTCTAAAATCTGGCAACGGAACACCGGGGACATTTTCATGGCGACTTTTTTTTTTGAGTCTGGCAAATACTTGACCACATTGGTGTCATTAAATTGAGATACATTGGATATCAGATATAAATCTGCTATTACGCACCCCTCCCCCTTATACATCCTGTAAGTATAAATATCTCGATATTAAAATTTCTTGCCTGATGTTCCCTATATGGGTTAACTTGAAGGGGGGGGGGATATGACTGATTTTTTTTTTGGGGGGGGGGGGGCGGGTTGAGGGGATTTGCCCCCATGGCTACGCAACTGGCGCCATCATGCGCAATTGTGATGAAGTGCCTTGCCCAATGACACAACGCAGTTACCTCTAGTGGGGATCGAACCGTGGATCTCTCGGTTTGATGTTAACTGGTTGAGTGCTGGAAGCCACTATCATTGCTTTCAAGAAACATGAGGGTACCATACTCAAGTCTTCATATTCTTTACACAAATTTCCTATTCAGTCATAAGCAAATACAATTGTGTTCATATAGCTTTGCATTATTAAAAATTATTGGAGAGTGCCTTAAGGCAAATAATGCAAATCTATATGAACAAATTCCAACTTCCAAAAATAATCTAGCACTCAACCAGTTAATAGTAGATCATGTACCTGATCGACCCACATTGGCTGGAACTCATGTGACGCCATAGGCACAATGCTCAGTTACTTCATTTTTGATTGTTATGGTAGCCCCCATGAGCACCATCTTGTGACATCATCCCCATAGTGATACGTTGTCTTAGATTGCATGCGCAGCACGTTTTGTTGAGGTGAGCAGTATGTAATGTGGTTTTGAGGTAGAGTTTGCAGGACCCCAGAAGTGATGCCATGTCACATGATCTAGTGGTGCCATGTTGTGTTGTCATGCGGTCATCTTGTGACGTCATCCCCATAGTGATATGTGGTGTTAGTGTGCATGCGCAGCGTGTGTTGTTAGGGTAATATGTGTTTCCGTCGTCAATTTTGTATACTGGAGGACCCCATCTTGGTTTATATGGTAGCTCGTGGTTGCTATGTTACCCAAAGGCTTCTTATAGGATAGGGGTATGTTCCTTTGTACTGGAGTAACTTCCCATTTTGCAGAATTGCCACAAACAACCCCCAACAAACTCTCCAAATCACCAAAAACGACTTTATTTACTATGGATTTTCCTTTTTTAGGACCGCCATACCCATAGATTTTAATAGTAGAACGTAGTGTTGTAGTACCGAGAGGGCCCCCGGTACTGAGAAGACCCCCCCCAGGGATAAGTTCGATTGAACTAGAGTAGCTTTTCTGGTTTGGATTCCCTCCATAAACCATTTTTAGCTCAAAAAGCCAAATTTGAGGTATTGTCATGGTCCGTTGTCCATCTGTCCATCCATCCGTCCATCTGTCCATCCATCATGCTGTCAACACGGCTCGGGCTAGAGGCCGTATTTATGAACCGATCTTTACAAAACATCTTGGGTACCTTTGTTATCACCGTGGGATGAGAACGAGTGTTTTGGGGTCCGGTCCGAAATTCAAGATGGCTCCTGGCAGCCATTTTGTACAGATTTTTGTGCAGAACTTCCATATGAAATCTCTGATTCGAATAATTTTTTGTATGAAGGTTTAGTACCATGGGATACATCACATATAATACAGGTTTTTTTCTCGTGCGTAAATTATGCAAATTAGACTAACTTTGATTTATGTGTGTTAATTTCAGCACTGCAACTGCAAATGCCAATACGGCTCGGGCTAGAGGCCATATTTATGAACCGATCTTTACAAAACTTCTTGAGTACCTTTGTTATCACCGTGAAATGAGAACGAGAGATTTTGGGTGCGGTCCAAAATTTAAGGTGGCCACCAGCAGCCATTTTGTACTTTAGTTAGAGCTATCAGTTTTTTGTACAGAACTTCTGTATGAAAGTTCTGATTTGAATAAATTTTTGTATGAATGTTTAGTAACATGGAATACATCACATATAATACAGGGTTTTTTCTTGTGCAGAAATTATACAAAGTAGATGAACTTTGATTTATTCAGTGCTTCTTATACACAGTAAGTGCACATGTCAATACGGCTCAGGCTAGAGTCTGTATTTATGAACCGATCTTCACGAAACTTCTTGGGGTACCTTTGTTATCACCTTGTGACAGGAACAAGTGTTTTTAGGTGCCTTTGTTATCACTGTACTATATTTTTGGGTTCAGTCACACCCACTCTGGGACTCAGATTTCTTTTCTGCTTTAGCATCTAACTGTCACCCCACCTTTACAATACTTTACCTATATATTTGTTACAGGCTACGGTCAGTATTTATGTACAGACCATTACAATACTTTACATGTACCTTTGTTATCAGGTCATTACCTTGATGTTTGTCATTGCTGTGTCAAATACTATACATATACATGTCTTAAACAAGTTGAGCTACAGTGTCATTGACACTTTCATTATGACTTCTTTGTTCTATATATTCTGACTTCCCTAAACTTCATGTGCCAATATGTGCTTATGTGAAAATGCACAATGTGACACAATGTGCAGTAGCACATAGGCACATGCTGGATGTACCAATATCTGCTTATGTGAAAATGAACAATGTGACACATTGTGCACTGGTATGGCAGTCCAAAAAAGGATTCTGGGGGAAATCCATAGTAAATAAAGTCGTTTTTGGTGATTTGGATGGTTTGTCGGGTTGTTTGTGGTAATTCTACACAAAGGGAAATTACTCCTTTACAAAGGAGCATACCTTCCAAATATACCCCTATCCTATAAGAAACCTTTGGGTAACATAGAAACCATAGAAACCAAAATGGCGGCCGCCAGTATACAAAATGGACGACAGAAACACGTATCACCCTAACAACATGTGCTGTGCATGCACTCTAACACCACGTATCACTATGGGTTATGACAACACAACATGGTGCCACTAGATCACGTGACATGACGTCACTTCTGGGGTCCTGCAAACTGTACCTCAAAACCACATTACATACTACTGAGGTGATATGTGTTTCCGTCGTTCATTTTGTATATCAGAGCCACTATATTGGTTTCTATGGTAGCACCTGGTTGCTATGTAACCCAAAACCTTCTTATAGGAAAGCGGTGCATTTGGAGGGTGTGTTCAATTGAATAGGAGTAAATTTAATTATAACAAACAATCCGACAGTCCCTCTAAATAATCCATAACTACAGAGACGGATTTGGCAAACCACCATGTGGGGCTTATAATAGTAGGACATAGTGCTATATGATAGGAGATCTCCTGTAGATAAGTTCAAAGTGAACTAGAATACATCGAATTACCACAAACAACCAGACAGTCCATCTAAACCATCAAAAACAACTTTATTTGGCACAGATTCCTCTATTTTGGGCCTAAAAGAGTAGCATGCAGTGCTTTAAGGTGCGTTTCCTGGTATGAGTAACTTTATTGGTTCGAATACTTTGTAGAATTACCCAAATAAATCCAACAATTATTTTACTAATGCGGATTTTCCCTGTTGTCCCCTAGAATTCTTCTTTTTGCCCAGCAATAGATGCATTCCTTTGTATAAGAGTAACTTTATTGTTTCGGATTTGCACCATAGTCTCGGCATTTTATCTATCCTGATCTATTCTGTGGTTTATCTTTCTGTTTCTTGGCCTGTTTTGCCTTTTACCAGTCCCATTTCTGACTATCCCAACAGTCTATTTTGTTTTAGCTGTCTGTTTTTACCTTCCCTTTGTATAACAAAGTCCTGTAAGATCCTCTAACCCAAAATACAATCAAGTAGGGGCAGGTATTATTCGAACATCTCGAATCTTATTGAGCAAATAAGCTTTCGAGCAGTTATTGAAAAAGTCATTGCTCGAACGACTCAAATCCCATCGAGCAAATGAGTATCAAAAGAGCTATTCCTTTTACGACTCTTATGCTCATCGGGGTATAGGAGGATACCTATGACATGATAATGTAGTACTGTAGGATACATTTTTGAGGCTATCTTGTGGAGGATACCCACCTGTTGATAATTTAGCTCCTAGTATCTGTCCAGTTCCCTGCATCTTGACCTCTCCATGATCCTCATATCTCTAACACCACTATTTCAAATATTGTCGTCGTCTCCTATGATAAGCAGTTTTACAGTAGTCACCAAATCCTGTAGTCTTCTTCCATCCTTGCAGCCTTGTGCCATTACTAGAACTAGTACAAGCTTGCTAACTATCTCAGATTGCTCGAACGACCAGAATCCCATCAAACAAATGAGCCATAGAATAATTGCCTGAACGAGTGACTCAATGTACAACTCTTTTGCTCATCTAGGCATTGAAGGATACTTATGACATGATGACTTAGCATTGAAGGATGTCTTTTGGTGGATACAGTTTGGAGGTTACCTGCCTGAAGATAATTATTGTTCCTAATACCCGATCAGCTTATGGTTTCTATAGCTCTAAGACCATCATCTGTCCTATGATTAGCTTCTTCTGTAGTCACCCAGTCCTATAGTCTTCTTCAACCCTAACAGCCTTATACCACTACTAACACTACTGCAGGTTTGCTACCTCAAGTTGCTCAAACGACTATAATCCCATCGAGAAAATAAACCATTAAGTAATTGCTCAAACATGTGACTACACAAAACCTCTAGGTATTGGAGAATATTTATGATGGGATGATTCATGATCAGCATTGGAGGATACCTACCTGAAGATAATTATGGTTTCCTAGTATTTGATCAGCTTCGGGTTTCTATAGCTCTAAAACCACTACTGTTGTATTACCCACAGTCATCATCATCTGTCCTTCAATTAGCTTAAACACACCGTATACTATAGTCTTCTACCACCCTTGCAGCCTTGAACCACTACTACTAATTTGTAGCACTATTACAGGCATGCACTCGACTCTGCCCTCAGTCAAGCCTTCAGCAGGTTCATTCAGATTACTTCATTTTCCTAGCCGATTCCTTAAAGTGAGATGAGGAAACACATATCACCTTGACATGCACACTAGAACCGCACATCACTATGAGGATGATATAATAAGATGGCCGCTCACGAGGGCTACCATGACAATAAAACATAACATAACTGGGTCACGTGGCTATGCAGGCTCGTCGGAACTGGTGGGGGTGGGGGGTGGGGGGGTGGGGGGGGGGGGTGTAGGGGGGAGGCAACCGATGTAATCTGAATAAAACTGGACATTACATTATTTAACTCAGATTAGAACCGTGGCAGTGGCATAGGAACCGGGGGGAGGGGGGAGGGAGATATTCCACCCCCACATCACCCACCCACCCCACCCCCCACCCCCACCCCCCACAAATTTGTCAAAAGTAGGCTTTACTGGGCTGGGTTTGTGGTTTCTCCACACAGGATGCCCACTGGTTACCATATTCCGACATTGCTGTTAATGATTACTGGATTGAGTGGGTTCCATGTGGGCTTTCTTCCACCAATAAAACTGACAGTCATGTTTTCGCCTAATTGTGGAAAGCGATGTTAAGTTAAACCCCAACCAACCACAGGGTAATTCATTGCATGTTCACTATTCCTTTCATTCTGCTCGGAAATCATGCTGAATTGATCAGAGAGCTGACATATTTCCTTATTGATGATGTATTTGCTCAGAGTCACTCAGAATGCATATTTGTACATCTTAAATTAAAAAAATTTCAGACCCCCTCCAACGAGACAGGGGAGGGGGGTAACCCCTCTCGTGCTCACCCCCACTCACCTCTTCGCAGTTTGGATGACGCTTCGCATCATAGGAATATACGATTTATTTGCTCAGAATCAACCAGAATGCATGTTTTTACATCTTAAATTCAAAACAAGACCCCCCACCAACGAGATGGAGGATACCCCTCTCGTGTTCACCCCCGCTCAGATGACGCGTCGCGTCATGGGAATATAGGTCCTACCCCCCCCCCCCCCTCCCCCCAATAAAATTAGCTTACTACGCCCCAGGATTAGAATTATGAACGTAATGAATGTATAACATGTACCTGCATATGTTGATGTGCAAACGTTTTGAGCAATTCCTTTGGCAGCTTAGAAGACCACAACAACCGTTGGCGTAATGATAAAACTAATAAATCCACCATAAGGCCTGACTGTTTTTTAGCATGACGGAATATGGCCACGGCCTGCAGGTGATCCCGGTGTGAGAACCGTCCCCAAATGTTATGGGGTTCTATTGGGATTTTTGAAACATTTTGTTAAAAAAACAACTTTTGCCGTTTAACAAAATCAAGAGGTTTTTGCTTCAAAAGCTACCAGAATGCTTCCTTTGATTGCCCTTTTCAAAAAATTTTCTGGGGGAGGTTGTGTAAGCGATAGGAATTTGGAGGGAGGGGGAGGAAGGGGTGGTGATCTGGGAGTCAGGTAGAGAGCGACAAAAAGGGCCCTTTCGGGAACATAATGAGCATACTACTCGTGCAGGATGATATGGAAACAAAAATACTTCACTTTGCTTTCCTTGGGTTTTATGGATTTCATTATATTACCTTAGCCATGCATCCACAAGACATCTTTCCAGGCAAGCATTTTCATAATGAAAATGTTGTTCAGCTTTAGTGGTTTTAGGATAGGCGCAGGGTCAGGATAATGGGAAGCATTGGTACTCCTTTTCATAGGAACTATTCGGCTACTTATTCATAAGAATTACAAAGGATAACATAGAATAAAAAGTACAACACTTATTATTTATTGGTAATTAGAAAAACAGAATATAATTAGTTTCACAAATATAAAAAGTACAGGTAGAAACTGGTTACAATTGAACAGTATTTATGCAAAATTGTGAGATGGTTCGGCATCACTATTCCAAGTGAGAGTGTTAAACATTTTTTTAAATGCTTTCTTGGACGGAGAGGAAATTAGTCAGTGGTGTAATGTAACACCTTCTTAGGTATGATACACATGAGGAAAAGAAAATCTCATGATTTGTGAGTGTATACCAGAAATAGCCCACGCTTCCCCACTGCAAATAGTGTATTTTAGCTCCTGAAAATAGCTCGCAAAAATAATGTTTCTCATGCTTCTTGCTGCCACTCATGAGATATCCCTTGTATCCACTCGGATATTGTTCTTTGGGTTTTCGGATTTTCAAATTTAATTCGTAAATTTAAAATAAGAAATGATTACAAGTAGTCTTTTTACCAGTTGTAGTATATGTAAGGCTTCCCTGATTCTGAGGTCTTGAGAAATAATACTAATAAAAAGAAAGCGTGTGAAAGCTTAAATTAATATTGCTATTTGTACCTCATATGCTTGAAATCTGATCCGAAAAAATAACAATCACCTGTGCTGCTTGTGTTATCGTCCACTTGGTATTAAAATGATATTGAAAAGTATCTGAAATTATCAGTTCACTAGTTTCATGAAACTTCAATTATTCACCGCATACTGTTGTCTTTCTAGCCATCCCAAAATTGCTGTCGCAACTATACTTTACAAAATTAACATATTTAAAATTTGTCTGGAACAGTTTAAAATTTTTAGCATTTTTGCCCACTCATCAGACACTTCAGTCTGAATAATCGATGACAAACTTGTCGACTTAACAGTTTTAAAAATCAAAACCTTTTAAATCCGTTCAATGAAACTGTTCTTCTTTCACTAAGTTTGGAAGACTTGGCACCCTGTGATAACAAAAGCGCACAAGCCATTTCTGTTGGAAAACATCAATCCAGTCTGCTGCTATCCATTTCTTTGCTGGGTGCACATTGTCACTATATGAAGTAAATTGCAGTCATTCCATAGCCCCCAGTTTAAAAGATCGAAACCCCACAGAAGATGCCCCTCCAAATACCGCAACGGTTGAAATCGTTGGGAAAAGGATAAATCACTGCTAGGAAGCCTATTTTCTGGGCATCGTCATTAACAAGAACCTGACCCTCAAGACGTCTTGTGATAAAATAACCAGCAGAGCAATAGCCCGCATGTGCCTTCTCAAAGGCATCCATGGTTCTAAAAGGAAAGAAGGAAAGATGGGGGGGGGGGGGGGGGGGGGGGGGGGGGAGGGGGGGGGCGGGTATGATAGAGTCTCTATTCTGAGGCTCTTCATGAGCTTTGTCAGGCCTTTTACGACTATGCTGATGTAGTCACACACACATAATGTGTTAGCCAGACTAAAGCACACAAGTCAACGGGGTACGAGCCCCCAACCTGGCTCTATCGGTGCTTGGCACACCCGCACCACTCAACTAAGAAGAATTGGGTCTTGAAACACTCCACGAGCGCCCCACCAACCTTGGGGAAAAGACCCTCTCACCTCTAATCGCGAACGATCTCATAAAAGGGTACCAAAAGCTTGATAGAATTCACCCCGGGTGGAGTGGTGTCTGGGAATGGGCGTGTCATGTGCACCTAGGACTTCGGGCCCGGTTGTAAACTAAAAATCACCTTTCTGGTTGTCGCCAGAACTGTTAAAGTGTCTGACATACGGCCTAAAGTTATTCATTCTCCTGCCCCCTTGCATGCCGGACACGCTAGTGGTATGTTATGTAACCAACTTATCCTCACCCACATCTGGATCACCCCCTCCTCCAGGACCCCGGCACCCCAATGTCCTGTTGCTAACTCAACAACTATAGTTTCAATGGCCAACTCTAGTTACATGGCTTTGTACAGTGCGCACCGCTTGCTGGTGTGGATGCTTAATGCACGGTGTATGTTAATGGAAAAACAGGTATCAAGAGTGGGAAACTGTTAGAGGAGCTATGATGCCGGCGACATCTTAGTGGGTGCACTGTTGTTGTTCACAGAGCTGAGTTTCAGGACGTTGTTCAGGCCCAGCGGTAGGGTAGCGGTTGAGTAGATCCGATCCTAGATTAGTACAACTGCTTTTGGGATGGGATAGCTGCGTTTGCTGGCTCACTCGACCAGGCTGAGTGATTCAAGATGCTCAATATCAACGGAATTAGTACACAAAAGTCTAGTGACTGACTTCCCTGATGACAATGTCAATTCCCTTCAGCACTCGGCGTGATGTCGCAGGAGCGGTCTAGGTCTGGACGTCGCAGCCTGAGTCGCGAGTGAAGGGCGCCTGTGGTTCGCTTTGGTGACTCCAAATGGTGGATGAGTATTGTGGTCTCCTCTCTCTTTTTTCTCCGTCTCATGGGTGGAAATTTGTGTCTTTGCGGCCTTCCCAGTTCTCTTGTTCCCGCACGTCTTGATTTACGTTTTTGCATGAAAAATATATATGTAATTTTGGATGTAATTGGAGCTCGCGCCCATATAGACGGCCATGTGCACCTTCATTGCGCTTAACCACCTGGGATATCTATGATTTTCGGTGATCGTTGGGAGCGAGATACGGGTGTGAGGGGTATGAGGTGAAGACTCCATGGGGTTTCTCCTCAAAGCCCTCTCATCCTCGTACAGGGAGGTGATCACTGATGATCACTAGTAACAATCACTTGCGATCGCCATAAGCGATCACCAGGCCTGATTGTCAATGGCTATCACCAATGAACATCTCCCCGTATGAGGATGTGAGGGGGGGGGGGGGGGTGAGGAGAGGCCTCAGTGTGGCTAGTACTCATAGCACTCGATCACATCTCGCTCCCAACAATCACTAGAGATCGCCATAGATGATCACTAGCCATTCCTGTCATCGCCACTATACCGATCACCAGTGGTCACATCTGCACACAACACACATTGACAGCATTTGGTTGAGACATTCAGATACAATTTGCTATTAATAATTGTATAATACAATGAATTAATTTGATTGCTCTGCTTGAAAATATTTTATTACATATTGCAACGTTTTTCCAGTCGATGTAGTTGCAGTTTGTAACATTTATTACATTTTGCAACGTTTTTCCAGTCCATGTAGTTGCATTTTGTAATAATTATTACATTTTGCAACATTTTTCCAGTCCGTGTAGTTGCATTTTGTAATAAAATTTCGAACATATATGAAACTCGTTCAAATACACATAGAAATGTGTATAATATACCCGAAGACAGTCGTAGAATCATAAAGACACAAATTTATAAATTTATTTTAATAACAACATGAATTAGTTTTTGATTTCCCCTTTGAAAAAAAAGTTTATTACATTTCGCAACGTTTTTCCCGTCCAAGTTGTTGCATTTTGTAATAATTATTACATTTTGCAACTTTTATTACAAAGTGGGTTGTAACAGGGCTTCTGTGGATCTGCTTTCCGGTGGGAACTGTCGATATCATAACACCAGGTGTTTAACAGGCCCACGCTGAAGAAGATTTGCAGGAGCTGTTGGCCCCTGTTGAATATTCACATGCTATTTAGCCCATCTTTGTTCCTTGATCGGGTTATCACAGGCCAAGCTTTGATAGCCATGATTTTGATGCACCGGCGTGTTTCCTGCAGGTGTGTCTTGGATATAATAGGTACATCTGTGGTAGCCAGATTGTTAATTAATATATTGCCACAATGGCCTGACTGTTCATATAGATTTCTCAATATAGTGAAATATAAAATTTTAAGGAATTTGTTTCATCAGGATATTGCAATGTCTGTGTGGGATAGCTTACAGGGTCATCACGAGGGGTTGGTGTTTTTTTATTGGCCATCTAGTGGATCAGGTCAACCTTCATCTTGGGAACTGACAACGTGATATAATAACCTTGGTTATTGAAATTGGAGTACAATCCCGCTCATAATACAACCTTGGTTTCTGAAAGTTTTGTTAAACCCTAATGAACTGATTTGCCATTGAATTATGATATTTTGTCAGTTTAAAAAAAAATGAAGGTTTGTTTTACTATATCTTGTCTCAAGTTTGATCCTTCCGCAATCTTTCTAAATTTCTTGATCGCCATATTTGTTGCTACATTAACATATGAACATACATGTGTGGTTCTGTGTTTATTGCATGTTGCTGAACAAGTTTTGGTAATTTGTTATACATCAGATAACCGCTGCTATTTCTGTGATATATACCATCTCTTTCCTGTAAAATTTTGCTTGGGGCCTGCAATATTTACTGAAATTAACAATATTGGGTATGCACCATTACGTGTCACATATTTTCATATTGGCCAAGTTCTTGCTCCTATGAGCAATATCCTGATGAATAGAGATGAATTCTTTGGAACAATAATGATGAATAGAGATGAATTCTTAGGAACAATAATGAGGCTGTGTTCCAGCAATTCATATAAAAATAGCCTAATCTTGGCATAGGCTTGCCGCAGAAGAGTATGGCATCCGTAAGGCTATAATAAAAAATATTCTAGATTTTCTTCCGTTTTTTTTTTTCAAAATTTGGGTTGGGGCTGGTTGGGGTGGCAAATTTTATTTTTATTTTTTATTTCTTCAGAATACAAAAATTTAGGCTAGATTGTAGCGAAAGTACGACATACAAGACCTTTCAAGCTTACAGTAGAAATAATGAATTTTATGTTTGATTTTCTTACTTATAATTGTGGAACTTTACCATGAGGTAATAATAACAAATTGAAGTTCGAACTTGGGGTACTGACTACTGGCAATAAAGTTGTATTGAGCAAATAACATTGTGGTTCTCATTTGTATTTTTCTATGAATTTACTCACATTCAAAATTTGTATATTGTTTCTGTATCTGTTATTTAACCAACAACCTCACCCAAAACAGAAAGAATTGAAAATGCACCAATGTTCATGTTAACAAAAAGTACACAAATGAATCATCAAAACCAATTTACTGAGTTTGTGAGAAATCATATTTCTTTCTGACCCCAGGTAATGAATATTTATGATGTAAGCAGGGCTGGAAATCTAGAAAATGCAGGAGGGCTAAAAATCAATTTGGTTTGGAGGCATTAGTCCTCCTAAATTTCAGCTCAAATGGAAATGTTGAAATAGGAGCACATATCCATAACAAACAACTGTTTTATGTTGTAATGTGTTTAACTGTTATAAGCCTTAGACACAACCCTCAACATGCTTAAGGTGGAATCTATAATTTTGGCACTTTTGTTTCAGATGTTATTTAATGTCCATAATGAATTTAAAAAATGGACTAGGTATAAACAATTCACCAAGGCGTGTGCGCGAATTAAACCTGACGAAGTTCTAACTATCTGTATCCGGACTTGTCACCTTACGTTATAAGGGGAGGCCAGTAACTGACTCAATCATTCAATGCCATTGCTTTTTCATACTGTAACCCCTCTAGAAACAGTTTGCACCGTACACATGCACAGTTGTTGTACTTATGTTGGATTTTCCTGACCTTGATCAGCACTTTCAGGAAAATCCAACATAAATATAACAACTGCACATGTGTACGGCGCAAACTGTGCTCTGAAATTCAGTCACAAATGAGTGATACAGATTAATTTGAGGGAATAAGTAAACTGAGGTAAGCAAACTTACTGTCTTATTTGTGTTTCAATTTTGCGAACCCTTAAAAACGAATGCATGTTGAACTTCAATGGTCCCTGCAAACACACAACATAACTACAACATTATGTTATGTTGCCACTGTGTCTGAACTGGAAACAGAACTTTGTCAATACAGTGCAATGCACATCAAGGGAGATAACACTCCCCACATGTTCAATGTGAAAGCGCCTGCTCAAAATTCCTGGTTTTATTCAATTATTTCTGTGTGGGAAATATAAAAAAATAAATAAATGAAGTTGCTCTCATATCTTTCCACCAAAAAAATTTCCACAACATGAATAAATACCACCATATGTATCTTATTGTATTATAATTGAGAAGACCAGTGAAGGCGTGGTTTAGAGATTATTGACAGGAGCTTACACAAAGCGACTGACTTATAAACAAGTTGTTGTTACATGAGATATTTCAATTGAACTAAATACATAATATTTACTTCATTGAATGTACGCCATTGGATAAAAGCAAACCCCCAAAACCCACAAACATTATCCAGTTCCCAATTTTAGCTGATGTGTTGAGTGGAATGTTGCAATAATTCCCCTGAGTTCGTTTTTATGGCCTGTGAATCTGACTTGTCCAACTTGTAAACTCGGAGAATGGGAGGTGTGAGGGCTAGGCAGGCTATAAAAAAAAGCCTGCCTTGGAAATTTTTTGTGTGGGTAGTTGGTGGGCAGCCCACCTTGAAAATGCCAGCCCTGCATAAGGTCATGAATGAGAATTGTGGCATATTGTTGACATTACGCTTCAAAGAAAATAAACATGTGGTTCTTTGTTTTTGGGGTTCTACACAAACAATAAACCCCAGTTTTATTTCACAAAAGTCATTCAGTGTTTTATTGATTATAATTATGTTAGTCTCAACTGTTTATTTGTAAAAAATAAGAAAATACATTATTGAATTATTCGAAACACTAATAACTGCAACAGAACCACATTCATCTGACAACTTTGTTCTATATTATTCCTCCTGGTAAACTTTTTGAGCTTCATTTTGGGAGCATAAAGTTACGAAAATTAAAAAAATCAGGGCAGGTATTTAAATTTGGGGTGGGTAGGGATGAAAATCTAGCATATTTTTTTTTATTATGGCCTAAGTTAATGTGAGTGTACTGGATCATTCAACTTGGCAAACATGTCATGTGACCCGATGAAAACTTGGCGCGACCCATTTTTCGTTCCTATGTTTTTCATTTTAGGTAACCTCCATGCGACCCAAATGGCTGTTCGCCTCATATCAAAAGGCCTGCCATAGATGCTGAATGTAACTGTAAATCCTTCTGTAAACAAGTTTCTCAGGTGAACGATTAAGACCCCTTGGAGCCTCTTGTTTACATTTGTGGTTGTAGAGTGGAATTTGGGGAGCACAGTGGCTCAGTAGGAAGAGGTGCAGGCTGCAAGCCGAGAGGTCCTCGGTTCAAATCCCACCTGCAGCAACCGTGTTGTGTCCTTGGGCAAGTCACTTCATCTCCATTGCCTGCATGGGGGCACGGTGGCATTGTGTACTAAGGCGTACTGCACGACAATGGTGCACTTGTCTTCAACCAATGCTAACCCTGCTTGTGTGGAGTTAGTATGTTGGAGAGCTGACAGTTGCTCGCCATTGCTCAGTGGTTCTCTCCAGGTTCTCCCGCTTCCTCCACCTGTAAAACTGTCACGGTCATGATTAGCCGTTGTGCATAAATATGTGACCTTAAACACCAATAAATAAATAAATAAAATAAATAAATAAATAAATAAATAAATAAATAAATAAAAAATTATAGAGTGGAATGTGACAGCAAGGTTGAATCCATGGAAATTGGACAAGGGTTTTTTGGGGGGACAATGGAGCCTATGACCATGTTTCTCACTGTGGAAGAAAATTTTACAACATAAAATGTAATGAGCTGGTATCTAGTATGAAGTTTCTTGAAATTGTTTAGCAAATAAAATGTGGAGTTTATTTACAATCATATTTCAGAGAAGGATTTTCTGCTTGTTGGAACATAAATGGCTATCATGATAATAACAGAGTCCTTGGTACATGTATGTTTTGTGAGACAGTGTTCTCGTCACAGTTGATCAGGTAAATTGATACTAAAACTTTTTTAAAAAACTCATAAGATGGAAGATCATGAAGATTTTGTTACCATTAATTCCTGTAACAGAAAACTTGTCAAGTCCAAGCAAAGTATTTCATAATTCCAGGGACCCCAAAAATTAATGACAAGTTGTCAGGTATCACTGATCTTTTGGAGTCCCATGAACTGAGTAGTTAACAGAAGTGGACATTTGTCAGACTCCCCAACGTACTAACTCCACACAAGCAGGGTTAACATTGATTGAAGACAACATCAACATGCAGTACGCCTTAGCACATAGCACCACCGTGCTCCCACATGGACAATTAGGATGAAGTGCCTTGTCCAAGGATACAATGCATTTACTCCTGGCAGGGATCAAATGTTGATCTTTTGGTTAAAGTCAAATGCCATGACCACTGAGCAACTGCACCCCAGAAGGGGACATTGAGATTGTCATAAAAAGTTCATAGTTTAGCAATTAGGCCTCACAAAGTAGGTCTTCTGTTTCTCAGGCCATTTTGTGTAAAATTGCATGCGGGCGGGCGTTTTTTTATTTTATTTTTTATTTTTGTAATTATTTCTTTACCATTAAAAAGTTCATGTTCTTGTTTGTTTTATGTTTTAGGCCTCATAACCTACAGAATAGCATGGGTAGTGATGTTTTACATCCCTTGAGTGCAAGAAGGCTTTGCAATGCTAAAGCATTGCAAAGCCGCCTTGCACTCAAGGGACAATTCTATTAACCTGGATAAAATATCAGACATAAACCATTTGATTTTGATTTTTTTAAGTTTGGATTGGTTATAAAAAGAGAGCATGCGGAAGCCAAAAGGACCATGCGGGAGGGCCTGAGAAACAGATTTGTATTTTTTTTAGGCCTTAACTGAATTTACTGAGAATGACAAGATGTGAACAATTTCATTTGGCATCCAGACCGGGCCAAGAAATGAAAGCATATTTCATAATGAGAATTTGTTATTTGATAAAGGCAATAGAAGTTTACCAACATGCATGCCTTCTCTTTCTGAGTTTTACTTTAACCATTAGGTCCTCATATAGCCACAAACTGCCACTTTTATATTGCTTTGAAAAAGTTGTCCCAAGTGTATTTTTCTTCAGAACTTATCTGGTTGGCTCAATTTATCTTGGTAGTTTTTGGCATCATTATTGGCTGCCCATATAGGCATCCAACAATGATGAATAAACGCTGTTAATGGGTGGCGTGCTAATTATTTTTAAAAGGTGATTTGTAAAATGAGTATTTTTTTCAGAGGTCCCATACTTGTGAATTTGTGGAAATAATTTCAAATGTAATAATAGAAAATTAATTGAAATCAGCTGATATAATGAAAAAGCTTATGCCTGGTATTAGGACCCCATCTGGTAATAAAAGTAGTGTACATGTAAGACTGATTTCTGTAAATACATCCATTTGAACTTTTCAATACAAGCCTTTCTGCAGGTGTTGGCTGCGTAACTGAGGAACAACCAACAGGTGGTACTGGGCTTTATAGGATGGGATGTCACATGATAGAAATAGCTGCTGTACATGACCATAATTCCTAATTAAAAACAAAATCTATACTGGTGATGCTTTTTGGCTTTACATGTAGTCACTGTGCTTCTTATACCTGGTATAAAACAATAAAATTGATGATTGTAAAGTAAGCATTTCTAAATTTCAGAACTACTGATAATGGCAATGAAGTTAAAATTTAACATTGCTCAACACTTTACACACTTAAAAGACTGCCTTCGGAGTTCCATACACAAGAATACAGTCATTACATGCAGTAGCTACATAATTCAATAGTAACAGGAGAGTGCAATATCATACCAGTTAGTGCATTGAGACCATTTCATCACTCAACATAACTCGCCTAACATGTTAAGTAAGATTGTGATCTGTTACTATTAAATTTACTGATCAAGAGGTCTGAGTATGCTACCATTAATGTAAAGCTGACCACACTTCAACTTGGCTAATCGAAAATAAATCAGCTTCTATGGGATATCTGAAATATCCAAAACAAATTTTTCAAAAAACTTTTAAAAAACACTTTTAGCTCAACTTTGACGAAGTCAAATTTGAGCTATTGTCATGGCCCGTCGTCCGTCTGTCCGTACGTCAACAATTGGCTATGGCTCGGGCTAGAGGTCGTATTTATGAACCGATCTTTACGTAACTTCTTGTGTACCTTTGTTATGACCCTGGGACGGGAATGAGTGTTTTTGGGTGCGGTCCGAAATTCAAGATGGCTGCCAGCGGCCATTTTGTACCGATGATGCAAAAATCAGTTTTTTGTACAGAACTTCTGTATGAAAGTTCTGATTTGAATAAAGTTTTGTATAAATGTTTAGTACCATGGGATACATAACATATAATACGGGGTTTTTTCTTGTGCGTAAATTGTGCAAATTAGACTAATTTTGATGTTTTTTGGTGTTACTTTCAGCACTGTAAGTGCAAATGCCAATACGGCTCGGGCTAGAGGCCGTATTTATGAACCGATCTTTACGAAACTTCTTGGGTACCTTTGGTACCACCGTGGGACGAGAACGAGTGTTTTTGGGTCCGGTCCGAAATTCAAGATGGCAGATGGCAGCCATTTTGTACAAAATTCGGTGCAATCCGATTTTTGCACAGAACTTCCATATGAAAGCGCTGATTTGAATAATTTTGTGTGTGAATGTTTCGTACCATGGGATACATCACATATAATACAGGTTTTTTTCTCGTGCAGAAATTATGCAAATTAGATGAACTTTGATTTTTTCATTGCGACTTACACACAGTAAGTACACATGTCAATACGGCTCGGGCTAGAGTCTGTATTTATGAACTGATCTTCACGAAATGTCTTGGGTACCTTTGTTATCGCCGTGGGATGAGAACGAGTGTTTCTGGGTGTGGTCCGAAATTCAAGATGGCCACCAGCAGCCATTTTGTACCAAAATTAGAGCAATCAGTCTTTTGTACAGAACTTCTGTATGAAAGTTTTGATTTGAATAAATTTTTGTATGAATGTTTAGTAACATGGAATACATCACATATTGTAAGTTTTTTTTTTTTCGTGCAGAAATTATGCAAATTAGATGAACTTTGATTTATTCAGTGCTACTTACACAATGTAAGCACACATGTCAATACGGCTCAGGGTAGAGGCTGTATTTATGAACCGATCTTCACAAAACTTCTTGGGTACCTTTGTTATCACCTTGGGACGAGAATGAGTGTTTCTGGGTGCAGTCCAAAATTCAAGATGGCTGCCAGTGGCCATTTTGTACCAAAATTTGGTCCAATCAGTTTTTTGTCACAAGTTCTATACAGCTCGTATTTATGAACTGATCTTCACAAAACTTCTTGGGTACCTTTGTTTTGACCTTGGGACAGGAACGAGTGTGTTTTGGGGTGCCTTTGTTATCACTGTGCTATGAGAACAAATATTTTGGGGTTCAGTCAGACCCACTCTGGGACTCAGCTTTCTTTTCTACTTTAGCATCTGACTGTAGCCCACATTTACAGTACTTTACCTATACATTTGTTACAGGCAACGGTCAGTATTTATGTACAGACCGTTACAATACCTTTGTTATCAGGTCATTACCTAGATGTTTGTCATTGCTGTGTCACATACTATACATGTACATGTCTTTGTCTTGACAAGTTGAGCTACAGTGTCATTGACACTTTCATTTAACTTAACTTGGCAATGTCAAGTATGAGCTATTGGGATGGGTTGTGATCCATCATCCATCCGTACGTATGTGCGTACATATGTTCATCTGTCCATCTACAATTCCTTTAGCACACCCTACAGGCCACAGCTCTCTCCCAATCAGTTCCAAATTTCATATGTGGCTTTGGAGCAATGTCCAGATGGGAGCTATCAATTTTTTTCAAATTTTGTTTAAAAGCATGGCCGCCATTGGCCATCTTGGGTTTGGATATAAATTATCCAATTCCTTCAGCACACACTACAGATCCGCAGCTCTCCCCTGATCTGTCCCAAATTTCATATGTAGCTTTGGGGCAACGTCTAGATGGGAGTTATTGATTCTTTAGAATTTAATTAAAAAAATGGCTGCCAGTGGCCATCTTAGGTTTGGCATATAAATTGTCAACAATTCTATTAGCACACCATACAGGCCACATATCTCCCCCAATCTTTTTCAAATTTCATATGTAGCTTTGGTTTGATGTCTAGATATGAGCTATTGGATTTTTTTTAATTTTGTTGAAAACATGGCTGCCAGCAGCCATCTTGGATTTGGATATAAATTGTCCAACAATTCCTTTAGTACACCCTACAGGCTATGGCTCTCACCTGCCTGATCAGTCCCAAGTTTCATATATGGCTTTGGGGCAATGTCTGGATGGGAGCTATTGATTTGTTTTTAATTTCGTTGAAAAACATGGCCAACAGTGGCCATCTTGGATTTGAATATAAATTGTCCAACAATTCCTTTCGCACACCCTACATGTCGCAGCTCTCACCTAATCGGTCTCAAATTTCATATGTAGCTTTGGGGCAATGTCTAGATGGGAGCTATCAAATTTTTCTGAATTTTGTTAAAAAATATGGCTGCCAGCAGCCATCTTGGATTGGCATTTGAATTGTCAACTATTCCATTAGCACACCCCACAGGCCGCATCTCTCACCCAATCTTTTTCAAATTTCATATGTAGTTTTGGTGTGATGTCTAGATGGGAACTATCAAATTTTTCTGAATTTTGTTGAAAAACATAGCTGGCAGTGGCCATCTTGGATTTGGCATACTAATTGTCAACAATTCCATTAGCAGACCCTACAGGCCACACCTCTCACCTGATCTTTTTCAAATTTTATATGTAACTTTGGTATGATGTCCAGATAGGAGTTATCAAATTTTTCTGCCCACCGGCAATTTTGGATTTGACATATAAATTGTCAATAATTCCTTTAGTACACCCAACAGGCCCCATCCCTCACCTGATTTTTTTTAGGTTTCATTTGTAGCTTTGGTGTGATGTCTTTTCTGTAAAAACTTGAGTGAGTGACATGTTATTACTGGATCTTTCTATTCAGTTCAGTCTCTTCTTGGGCAAGTTGAGCTGCAGTGTCATTGACTTTCATTTTTTATTCCTCTCATTCACACAATGACATGTTTTAATTTTGGTACATTTTTAATCTATTAGTGTCTTTTTCAACTAATGATCTCCTGATCATTTTTGCACAGTTATTCAACTTCTCACGAATGTAATGGCAGACATCTGATGGAGTTCTTGCTGGAAACTGTCCAATCACCACGTCTCAAATGAGAACCAAATGCAATTCTCAGTAAACTCATTCCCTATCAGTGATGACTGTAGATATCATGCTTTGTGTTCCATTATGTATAAATTAAGCCATAGAATTTATGAAAGTAAAGAGGTGATCGAGTAATTTTAAATTTCAAATCGTCTACCTAAAGGCAGTAGGTTTGAAGTTGCTTACCCCCTTTTGCTTATTAGTGCTGTGCAGTATTGAACTTTTATGTTCGGAATTGGTAAATTTTTATACTGTACCAATGACCCAGACATAGCTGGTGCTAACTCTTAAAATATAGGGCCAAACACAAATTTTGCCCCCCAATCCCCAAAATTTGCATCTAAAACCAAAGAAAACATGTCCTGAATGGCCCTCCACACTTCACCTCTACTGCGCATGCGCAGTGTCAAGGACGTTCTGAAATTGGCGCCATTAATCATTCTAAGTTTCGCCGTTCATCAGTTAACATCTGACTGATCTTTGTGCTTGTAAATCTCAGTTTAAATGATGCCAGACACATAAATATTAGTGAAATGGTGATTCTAAGGAGGATAGAGGAGGAGAGGAAAAAAATGTGTTACAGAATATTATCAGGGCTGTAACTTAAAATTTTTTACTGAAATTATGTTAAGTTACCTATTTTCGAGGCAGCAGCCATTTTGTTGTCATTCTGATTATTTAGTTACACTGTTTTTTAAGTGTTTTCCTCTCTCCCTGTCCTTTAAGTCCCCCCTTGCTATTCTCCCATGCTTTTGGCATAGTTTTTGTAATTATTATTACTAAATTTTCTTGGGAGTTTTAGCTGAATAACAGAATGAATTCTGTTCTTTTCTCCATGTTTACGTCTTCACCTACGGGTGGTTAGGCGTTGTGTTCTGCATCTACCATCTGATGTTCTGCAGTTTCTTCCCTGGAAGTCTCTGTTTTGCATCAGATAGTGTATTTTTGGTAACTGATTTCGGGCCTGGGTGCCTGGAGTCTTATTTTAGTGTTTTTACACTCATTGTTTACATTTACAACAGCCCTCTGTGTGAGGGGGGGATTTCTGGAAAATAATATCTTGATGTTATTTTAATCATAACTAGATACATTATTATTGTTCGTAAGTGTTGAATAAATTGTTTAAAATATTTTTAAAATTTTTGTTCACACTTAGGCTTGGGATCCATTGGGGCTCAACGTTACTTTTCAGAAATTTGGGCTGTTCTGAAAAAATATTTTTTCAAAATATTTTGATTTCAATTATTTTTTCTATATTAATGGATCATATTATTATTATGTATTTTGATTGCCAGGGGTTAGTGCGAGTACCAGGACTTGTTTTCTTTTCACATTGAAAGGATATTGATCAATTGTATTAAGAGGAAGTCTTCCTCTGACTTTATAATCATTCTATATCTGGTCAGTGTACTCGCATTAACTCCTGTTCTGTATCTTATGATTTCGATGACAATATGGGAAGCGTATGTCACGGTATGTTATTGGGGATTTGGACACTCCGGTCCTTTCCCCGCAGGGTCACTCAACTTTATCAATTTCTATTTCAGACGATCAAGATTAGGGTGATGTATCTGTGATGTCTTCCAACAGTGTGCCTCCGTCGTCACAATTAATGAAGGGCTAGCGGAAAAGTGCTCATGTGAATACGCCAATTGCCTAAGAGGACCCTAGTAGGTTCGACGGCCTTTGACGTCTGCTAGCTCGCCCGGTGTAGCGTCCATTCACCGAATGGTTCGGCAGCCGGGTTCGTCCGTTGCGGTCTAGAAGGAATTTTGGGGTGATGCGAGCACTATAAATTAACCTAATGCACACCCAGTGACGGCGGATCGGAGGGAGAACGGAGGAAGCCTTTTAGTCCGGTTCATAGCTCGTTCCGGTCCATCCGGACGGCAAGCGAGAGAGGCCCCTCTCTCGTTCAACAACATCTGGCCCCAGATGTTGTGGTACAAAATGTGTCGCAAGCGGAGCATACGTCCGTCGCTCGGGACGCTCCGTTGTATAGGCAGTCCGCGGAGACTGCTAAGGCTTCCTCTTCTCGTCAGCGCACACGACCGCACCTTGGCTGCATGACCGCCGATATATTACCAGCTTCGCCGTACAAGGATTCTTCGGCGACCAGGTCACACCATCCGGTAGCCAGGGACACGAGGCCTGCAGACTCCGGACGTTCGCATAGGAAGTGTGCGGGAGTCAACGTTCACGGAGCTTCCGGCGGCAATGCATCGTAAGACCGCTACTGCACAGGCCTCGGGAACGGACGTGCTTTCCTTAATAGCACAGTTTATCGCAGCATCCCAGCATCAACTGAATCTGTCGCATACATTTTATCCGACGATGCTGGGGCGGGACGCTCCGCGGAAGCGGGTATGGACGTCCGAAAGTTTCATCCGGTCCGACGGGATACCGAAAGGGATTTGGAGGATTTCGAGCTTTCCCTTTCGGAACAACATATGCTGTTGTGTATGTCATCTGACTTGGTCTTCTACAGCTTCTTTCGTCGGACCAGAATGCTGCGATGCCGGATAAGAAACTGATAGCGTCGGTGGACTTGGAAATTTTTGGTTCGGTTCAGGGACATCGTCCCTCAGTTCCGACACAGTCCAATAATGTCACACAAACTTTCGAATTATTGCACGACGCTATATATATTATTATTTTATGCTTGCTATAACCAAGCATTTCTGGTTTCTTGTTCGCAGAGTTATGGAGATGTCTTTCGTAAGTGTGCCTCTGTCGTCATAGTTAATGAAGAGCTAGCGGCAATAAGTGCTCATGGAATATGTCTATCGCCTACAGAGTGACATTCGCTAGCTCACCCGGTGTAGCGTACATTCATCGAATGGTTCGGCTGCCGGGTTCATCCGTTGCGGTCTAGGAAGGAGATTTGGGTGATGCGAGCACTTTAATTACTTTAGTACTCACCCAGTGACGGCAGATTGAGGACAGATCGGAGGAAGCCTGTTAGTCCGGTTCCTGGCTTGTCCAGGTCCGTCCGGGCTGTGAGCGAGAGAGGTCCCTCTCTCGTCCAACAACATAGGGGACCGCATGTTGTGGTTCAGATATTTTACATTCGGAGCATATGTCCGTCGGTCGGGACGCTCCGTTATATTGACAGTCCGAGAGACTGTCCTTAATGCTTCCTCATCCTCACAGCAGGGCACACGACCGCACATTGGCTACGTGACCTCGAGTATCCGATCAGTTTCGTCATTCAGTGATTCCACGGCGAATAGGTCGCGCCATCCGGTAGCCAAGGGACATGAGGCCTATACACTCCGCTCGCATATTGGTAGTATGCATGGGGTAACGATCATGGAGCTTCCAGCGGCAATGCATTGTAAGACCGCTTCTCCTCAGGCCTCAGTGACGGACGTGCTATCCGAGTTAGCACAGTTGTTTCGCAGCATCCCAGCAATTGACAGTTTCTCGGTTGAATCAGGAATTATCCGACGGCGCTGGGTCGGTGCGGTCCGCGGTTGCATCAGCTACGGACGACCGAACACTTTATAGGGTCCGACAGGATGGCGAAAGGGATTCGAAAGATTTCGAGTTTTCCCTTTAGTAGTATCGGAAGCTGCCTTTCATATCTTCTGGCATTATCTTCCAGTGATTGTTATTTCGGACTTCATTGCTGCGATCTTGGATAAGAGACTTATAGCGTCATTGGACTCGGATTTTTCGATCGGTTCAGGGACATTGTCCCTGACTTACCGACGCAGTCCAATATTGTCATTACAACATGTGTTTTATTTTTCGACGCTATATATATATATATACAAGCCTGCTACCAAGCATGATAGTTTAGTTTCTTGTCCACGTTGCTCATTTCTGCCATTTTATCTTTTATACGAATAGTTTATTTTGGCAGAGCAGGGCATACCGAGCGTTCTTATGCGTCTAGACGGTGTGGTTAAAGACTGCATATATTCTTTTTCGCCGTTTATGTCTTTTCCAATTTCAATGTTGGAAACGACATGATGTATAGTAGACTTAACTTAGACGCTTTATCATACGTAATCCACCTTACTGAGGCGTTATCATTACGTCTTCAAGAAAAGATTTACGGGATATTATTCTCAATGTAATTTCTTTTGAGGGCAGTAGTTTGTTCACGTATAACTCCGCCCTTCAGTGGCTGATTGGAGTTGGTTAGACGTGACGCAGCCCTAGCTACATCCACACGCGTGGATAGTAAGGTTAAGAACTCTCTCAGAGTCGCTTCGTTCTCGGAGGAGCTTCTCTTCGACGGCAACTTTTCGGCAATCCATGATTTGCTCGATTTACACGTTCTCTTGTCTATCTAGTGTTACAAGAGATTCAGACTGGGGCAAACATTCGGTGGTTGACTCAGAGAGTGCCACCGCAGTTGCCGGACCCGAGTGTGGCTGTTATGACGGTTGCCAGTCAAACAGATTGGGATATAATACTGATCCCTACGGATTCGAAGTGCCAGGGTCTTTGGGTTCCGCAGTCTCTTAGCAATCAGTTTTCTTCCACGGAATAATGTTTTTTAGGCTTGCTTTATGTCATTGCATGAACATTATTCAGAAACGCATGCCCAAATCCTGTCCGTTAATTCGACAGTAGTGGCGTATCTCCGGAACCAGGGAGGCACTCTTTCGTGTCCGTTATTCAATTTAATGGAAAGAATCCGTCTGTTGGTTATAGTACACCAAGTTCTGTTTTGGTCCGTCATATTCCGGGTAGTCTGATTGTTTTACCGGACTCCCGTTCTCTTACGGGTCGCTTGTTGCTGTCAGAATGGACTCTCAACAAACAAGTATTCAATCAGATTTGCTATCTGTGGGAGCGCCCAATGATGATTTATTTACGACACAGTTTGCTAATCAATTGCAGACGTATGTGTTAGCTTGTCCAGATCTCTGAGCTAATGTTGTTAACGCTCTATTGATCTATAGGACGGAATGATAGGATACGCGTATCCTCCGGCGCTGTTGTTTCAGCAGGTATTGCTAAGATAAACAACTACAATACATTTCTGTTGATAGCATCTCTATCTTCACAGAGATCATGGGTAATTTACTCTCTTGTCTACTGTGGGTCTTAACGTGAAATCTTCCTCTATGTGAGGATCTTTTTTCACTGGGTAAATCGTGTCATCTTTATCACAACCCGCAAGGTCGCAACCTTCATGTATTCCGTTGTGTGGTCCGTATTGCATTGTATGCACTGTACTGGACGAGCTTTGGACGCGATTTCTTACTATAGGAGATCCTCTTCTTCGCTATTCTATGCGGCTAAAGTGGAGGCTCTTCCGTCGTGGTGTAGGGATCATTATGTTCATATTGTTGATCCCTCCATACTACTCATTGCAATTTTTTAGTATACTTGTTTCACAAGATCTACTGCAGCCTGTTATTATTTAGGTTATAGGTTTATGTTACCTCATACCTATGCACTCTTCGATAGTTTACAATTGAGTCTTTTGTCTCTTTATCTAAGTCAGTTAGTAACTTTTTGATAAATAGACTTAGAATCTTTAGATTAAATTCCTATATGGATTTTAACTTCGGTTCTTATTTAGCTAAGTAATCATTTGAGCCTCTGGAAACAGTAGTTTTCAAATTCTGACCTTTTAGACAGTAATTCTGTTGGTTTCTCTTTTACTGTAGAGTCAGTGAGTTTCATGCACTATCGATGGATGATTTTCACTTTCGTAGTTTCGGAATCACTACTTCCGTTACTATTTAGGTTGGATTTTCGCATAAGAGTTAGGCTCCTATTATCCGGAACCTATTATTTTAAGGTCCTTCCGTCTTCGTATGGGCATAGGCCTTTACTCTTTCCGGGTACAGTTTATGTATTTATAAACAGATATCTGTTTATTACTATGGGCGTAAGCTTCTTCTGTCTTTGATGCCTAGTAGAAGGACGTTACGCTCCATTTTATTGTTAATGGATTCTATTTACTATCGGTACTGCTTATAGTATATCATTGACTTAGCAGTTGTGCTTATGATTTCGGCTCATGAAGTAAGAGCTCTTCTACTTCTTGGGCTTACATTAATAGTGTCGCTATTATAGATTTTTGAAGGCCGCTCATTGCGCTCAGCCATCCACATTCATGAATTTTATCTCAGAAATATCGAGTCCATTTCTGGAGGCCTCTATTGTCAGGTCTATTATCTACTGCTCAGAATGTCATTCACTTAACAGTTGCTACTATAGCTAGGTAGGCTGTCTGTTTCGGCAGTGTCTCCGTTCTGCTGCCCTCTTCGCTCTGGGCTATTTGACCCAGGGCAAGAAAAAGGGGGGGGGGGAGGGTGTTCCCTTGGGTCACCTGTTTTACTATGAAAACAAGGGGATACCTCCTCCGGAGTTAGTTATTCTGAGCTGTTATTGGGATGGTTGTTTAGTGAGAAGTTTAGGTTTTTAAAATTCATTCAAGTCTTAGTTTTTAAAGTATAGCTTTTGAATATTGCATATGTCAACGGACATGATTATGCAATCCTCAGACACTTTTAGGAGTATAAGAGTCTCTATTCTATAGACTTACTTTATTTATTGGCTTACTTTAAAAATTATTAGTATAAGGATTATATTGGATATTAATAGAGTACATGGATGTATTAAGCTCAATTTTGGAAGGTGTTGTATCTTTCTAATTTATCATAAATAAGAAAGATACATGTAAGGCCTATTACTTCTTTTTCCCTACAGGGGATGACTCTATTTTATTTTATTGAGCGTATTCCATTTTGCTCTATGTCCTTGGCCCTCCAGCCTTTTTACTATTCAGCTATGTCTGGGTCATTGGTACAGTATAAAAATGTTAAAAAATTTATACTAATTTATATATTTTTTATACTTACCAATGACCCAGACGGGGATGGCCCTCCCAGGAGTTGGGAACTCTTGCCTCCCCGCTGAGTACATAGCGCTTACCAGGCACTGGTTATTAGAATGATTAATGGCGCCAATTTCGGAACGTCCTTGACACTGCGCATGCGCAGTAGGGGCGAAGTGTGGAGGGCCTTTCAGGACATGTTTTCTTTGGTTTTAGATGCAAATTTTGGGGATTGGGGGGCAAAATTTTGTGTTTGGCCCTATATTTTAAGAGTTAGCACCAGCTATGTCTGGGTCATTGGTAAGTATAAAAAATATATAAATTACTATAAATTTTTTAACTTTTCAGGCAAATACCTCTGTTTCGGAAATGCTGTAAACTGTTGTATTTGAAATATTTCTTTTACTTCAGTTTTCTCGATCAAGAAAGTATTGTGAAAGCTACAAACACACTGGACGAAATAATGGTTGACAGTGACTATGTGCATTAACAGCATGTTTTCCGAACTGCACATGTAACAAGGCCATTTGCTTGAATAGTTGCAAATGGAGCAACAATGGAACTAACCACATCATGGCACATGCAAATAGGAATGGGTCGATATGCCCATGCAAAGATACCATAATAATCTTGATGCAGTGGTTGCAGTGTGATTGCATATTGCGATACACATTCAAAACTGATTTGTGTAGCCATTCAACATTTTTAAGAATAGTACCTACTTGCAGGTGCATGCTTCCTGTGCAATTAGCACAAATGTTTGCTGATAAATCCACATTCCAAACATGGGTCTGACAGCCAGTCTTTTAAATTTTCTGATTTGCACTCCTGAATAAGGAGTCCAAATCAGAAATTTTAAAAGACAGGCTATCAGGCAAAAATATTTCAGATTTGGACTCCCTAATAAGTAGTCCAAATCTGAAATTTTAAAAGACAGGATATCGGGCTTGTGTTTAGATTATTAATTCCAAGAACTATTGTCTGCAACAGTGTTACTTTAGTGTCTCAGCCGGTTGATGTATCTTGACATGGTGAATCGCGATACACCGGTTAACCGGTGTATCTTCCGATCCCCACATGCAAAGTCTTTTCTCTTGTCCATGTTACTTCACTGAGGTTTTAGCTGGCCTCTCAACTGAAAGTTTGCTAAAACAGTTGTAACCAGACTTTTGGAAGGCGAAGTCGAGTTCACCTGATAGCGGCCTGTTGGAGTTCATATTGCAGGAAAAGTAAATTACCACTGAGTGGTTATCCCAGCGCCACAGGCTCGAGTCCATTCAAACATAAGTGTGGTTCTGAATTTATTACACACCCAACCCTGAAAAAGAATTCACTGTAATTAATCACTCGATTTGAACAGTTGAAAGAATTTTAGAGAGAAACAGAGTATTTTGTCTTAACCAGTCTTAAGTCTTTGACCTTGCCACCTGTAGAATCGCTGTTGATTCATTTTATTCGCAAACAAATGTCGGCCCAAACACTCAAAACTCAAAAGATTGTGTTCAACATATCAGACATCACAAATTATGAGGTTTGAAATGTGTTTTCAAAAGTGTGTGTGTTCAGGCATCATTATATCTGGAGGATGGAAAATGTACAGCGATTTTAATTTAAATACGGTGCGAACTGGTCGCTCTGTTTAAATTTCGTGCTTTTTAAACAAAACTAAAATAGAAGTTTGAACTCGGCTTGACAGTACATGCACTACTGCCACAAAGCTTTCTCATGTGGACATCGGTCATTTCTGTTCTGCACTGTAACAAAAGTATACACTGGACGAGAAAAGACATTTTGTGCAATAATTAACCTTCCCGGGCATTCATTCGATTGTTTAGAGTAACTGAGGCAGATTGAGATTCCATTCTGAGTGAACTATGCAGTCTTGGTAAGTTAGCACTTTATTTTTCAACATTCTATAAAGTTTCTGACTTGAAATTTAGCCACCTTTTTATTTTACCTCAAGTTTTGATAACCTTTGTTTGAAATGGGCTGCACTTACAAATAAAGGCTTTAGGTTGTCCACATTTACTACAGATATACAAAGGGAGAAATATATTGCATGATAACTGCAAGAAAATGTCATGTCTTGTCTCCACAAGTAATTTAGTTTGTACACCTTTTTTTACACCCCCAACCCATCTGTAACCTGACAGCATTTTCTCATATGCTCACGAAATGAGTATCCAACAGTCTTAGTCAGAGGCTGAAAGAGAAATAAGGGGACAGTGGTGGTTGGGGGTGGGGTGGAGGTGTTCTCACCAGTAAGCTCCAACTTATTTTGATTGATAATATTTTCAAAGATTGATTAATGTTTACATTATTTTGTACTGGTACTATACTTCACCAGTTTGTTATCTGAACGGTTCTGTCAATATTTTTTTCTTGGTATCTGGTTCGAAACGAAATAATTTTTTATTTCTCTGCTCCAATATCTTGTCAATCATAAACTTGGAATTTGGTATTTTGAATTAGCATTTAGTAAGTAGTTTTAAAGAGGACTGTGACTGATGGTAGGCTTTTGGAGGACATTTTCTTGGGGATAGGTGCTGACCTCAAACTGCCCTGAACTATTGTTTCAAAATCAAAATGCAGGCCCTTGCCTCGAATTTGCCTATGAAAATGCTCTGCCCACTGCCCTAATATTTGCCAAAATTATAAAAATACCCCATCCCCCTGAACAGTCTGTTCTGAAAATACCAGTCCCTTTCAATGAAAACTGCAAAATTAGCTGCTTATTGGTGAAGGGGGATGAGAGTGCTGCAACCCCCACCCCATCTCATACACCCCTGTAGCTAAGTCATATATGTGATATTCGATTTTGTTGCTGAGAGTTAAAGCAAAATAATATCCTTGTATAAAACAGAAATACAAGCAAAAATCGTTAATTAGTCATTTAAAAATACACATCAATCTGTGTCTGGAAAATATTGTCATATTGTGTATGTTTTAAATATTCTAATAATTATTTTTGAATTTCATGGAAGTCATCTCATAAAAGTGGCAATAAATTGCATTCATCAGACCACATGTATTTACCACCCCTCCCCTCTTCGTGTTCTCATTCCCATTCTACTCAAGACATTTCAGAATTTCAGTAGTGGGTTGCTGGTAACATTTTTTAATTTCCCCAGTACAAACTCTAGAAAGTCATATTTTAGCAATAGTACATCCCCCTAAAAAAGCCCCCCCCCCCCCCCCCCCCCCCACAAAGAAAAAATTAAATAAAATAAACCTGTTGCCCCAACACCCACTAGTACGTAAAAAAAACATTGGTTAAATGTAAACTACTGAGTTTTTCTTATAAAACCAGGCTTTTCATTCTTCTGAATTTATTTTCTTTATTCAGCTGGTGTGGGCGGAGGGGGGGGGGGGGATCTAGTAAGGGTGGAATTGGTGTTAATCAGTAACTGCATGTACCAGCTGCCATACATCTGCAGGCACTGTCGGCATGTCGCCGTCTGTTTAGTTTTCAAGATTGATTTAGTCTTGCTTCCTGAGAACTTCTTCAACTAAACATGCTCTTCAAAGGTTGGCAAACGTGCTTCTTCATTGCTGAAAGTATGAATCGAATAGGATTATACAGTAGACCTTGTTCGACTTGTCGGCAGCACGCAGCGGTGAGGGCAACATTGTAACAAAATTTTACAGGAACTGTACTAGTGGCTGGCTGCAATATCAAACCCAGTTGGACTTTTTTGCCCTAAAATTAATTAAGTTTTCCTCGGTTTTCAATAACGAAAGCAAAGGTTGAGTTTCACTGTTCAATTTCTTGGCAGACATCATGTGTCTTTCATGACTTTCGATAGTTTTTAGCATAGTTGTGCATCAAACATTTTGTAATGAGAATTCCGACAGATAAATATAGCTGATGGTTCTCATTGGTTATATTCCACTGAATGCTGCAAACTATAAGAACCAGTCTAACGAGAGAACTTGTGCACGCGAAGGGTACTTTTTATCGGATCACACTAGATCTTTCAGGTTAAAATTTCCGCATGCCCCTAAAATCCATGTGATCATGACAAATACAGTTACGGGTGTGTAATAAACCATAAGATTGCCTTTCAATAGATTTCTGTTCGATGGTTAAGTAGCCTATTGTTGAAAGCCTACAATAGAACTACGCTACTGGTGCAAATGGCTATTTTTTTAATATCTTGACCGATTACTTCTCAATTAACACCAATTCATCTTTAGCTTAACTTGACATAGTCAAGCTAAGCTATTGCCATCACGCATGCGGAAGTCTGTGAGTCTGTTCACATTTTCCTTTAGCACGGGCTACACCCCGCAGTTCATGTCTGATCGTCACGAAATTTCATATGCAGGTTTGGGGGCATGTCTAGATGAGAACGCCCCCTTTTGGTCACGATCGGGCAACCGGTATGGCTGCCGGAGCCCAAAACCCGAAAACCATTAGCACAGTCTACAGGTTGTATTTATGAAGGGATTTCATTGTAACTTGGTAGGATGCCTCTGTATAAAGCCTAGATGAGAACGTCCCCTTTTGGGCATGATCTGTCAACCGTGATGGCTGCCCGAAACCCAAAAACTTTTAGCACAGTCTGCAGGTCATGTTTAATATGGAGGGATTTCATTGTAACTTGGTAGGATGACTCCTTATGATCTCTAGATGAGAATTTCCCCATTTGGGCGTGATCTGCCAACAGTGACGACTGCCCAAGCCAAAACCCGAAAACCTTTAGCACAGTATACAGGTCATATTTATTGAGGAATTTCATTGTAACTTGGTGGGTTGACTTCATACAATATCTAGATGAGAAAGTCACCTTTTGGTCCTGATTGGGCAACTGTGACAGCTACAGGGGCCTGAAGCCCGAAAACCTTTAGCACAGTGTACAGGTCATATTTATGAAGGGATTTCATTGTAACTTGGTAGGATGACTTCAAATAATGTCTAGATGAGAACATCCAATTTTGATCGCGATCATTCAGCCTTGATGTGTGCCCGAGCCCAAAAACCTTTAGCATAGGCAAAAGGTCATATTTACGGAAGGATTTCATTGTAACCTGTTAGGTTGACTCCATATGATGCCTAGATGATGACATCCCCTTTTGGTCGTGATTGGTCAACTGTGATGGCTACAGGTGCCCAAAGCCCGAAAACCTTGAGCACAGTCTACAGATCATATTTATAAAGGGATTTCAGTGTAACTTCATAGGATCACTCCAGATGATGCCCAGATGAGATTGTCCCCTTTGCTTGCGATCATTCAACCATGATGGCTGCCCGAGCCCGAAGCCTGAAAACCTTTAGCACAGTCTACAGGTCATATTTATGAAGGGATTTCATTGTAACTTGGTAGGTTGACTTCATATAATGTCTAGATGAGAATGTCCCCTTTTGGAGATGATTGGGCAACTGACGGCTACAGGGGCCCGAAGCCCGAAAACCTTTAGAACAGTCTACAGGTCATAATTATGAAGGGATTTCATTGTAGCTTGGTAGGATGATTCCAAATAATGTCTAGATGAGAACATCCCCTTTTGGTCGCGATAATTCAGCCTTGATGGGTGCCCGAGCCCAAAAACATTTAGCATAGGCAAAAGGTCATATTTATGGAAGGATTTCATTGTAACCTGTTAGTTTGACTCCATATAATGCCTAGATGATGACATCCTCTTTTGGTTGTGATTGGTCAACTGTGATGGCTACATGTGCCTGAAGCCCGAAAACCATGAGCACAGTCTACAGGTCATATTTATGAAGGGATTTCATTGTAATTTCGTAAGGGAGCGTGGTGGCTCAGTTGGTAGAGGTGCAGGCTGCAAGCCGAGAGGTCCTGGGTTCGAATCCCACCTGCGGCAACCGCGATGTGTCCTTGGGCAAGACACTTCACCCCGATTGCCTACATGGGGGCACGATGACGCTGTGTACTGAGGCGTACTGCACATCGATGGTGCACATGTCTTCAACCAATCTAACCCTACCTGTGCTGCGGTGCAGAGTTCAGAGTTACGATGTTGGGGAGCTGACAGCTGCTCGTCGTTGCTCGGTGGTTCTCTCTGGGTACTCTGGCTTCCTCCACCCGTAAAACTGTCACGGTCACGATTAGCCATTGTGCATAAGTATGTGACCTTAAACACCAATAAATAAATAAATAAATATTGTAATTTCGTAGGATAACTCCAGATGATGCCCAGATGAGAATGTCCCCTTTTGGTTGCGATCATTCAACCATTATGGCTACCCAAGCCCAAAGCCCAAAAACCTTTAGCACAGTCTACAGGTCATATTTATGAAGGGATTTCATTGTAACTTGGTAGGTTGACTTCATATAATGTCTAGATGAGAATGTCCCCTTTGGACGCAATTGGGAAACTGATGGCTGACCGATGCCCGAAAACCTTTAGCATAGTCTACAGGCCATATTTATGAAGGGATTTTAATGTAACTTGATAGGATGACTCGTTTTGGAATAATTTCACTAACTTGGTAACTTTTGTTGATATACGTTAACTGTGAGGGCCACATACATTAACTGTGAGGTCATATTAACCCACCCCTCAGCTCTTTAGTGCAGTGTACACCTCGTATTATTTTTTATCAAAAACATAGCATACAGGGAACAGAAATGAACATATTCCCAATTATCACAATTCTTGTCTTATTTCATAATCCTTTCATAAACACTGAACATTATCCTTTTCATCAGACACAACACACAGGTTAAGCTACAGTGTCATTGACACTTTCATTACTGACCCCTAATGGTGATGGGGGTGAGGGGCACCTCATCAGATCTCATATTTTAACCCCACACTTTTGTTGAATCTGATGAATTCTTAAATCAATATTTAATTGTTATTTTAACCCCTGCCTTACATAAAGGGAAGAGCACTATAGCCTACATGTACTGAAAAAACCCATACCTTTTACCTCGAAAACGTAGCGTATGGACATGTATTCATTGGAACTTGCTCATTTCAGTAAGTAGTCACAGCCAATATTTTTGAGGGAAGAAGTGGAAAAATAATTAAATTAGAATAGCGAGAGAAGGTAATTTAAAATACCTTCCAAGCTTCTGGAGAGGGTGCGTACCCCCTAACACACATACCATTTCATACTCCTATGAATAAAAATGCTCATCAATCACTTCGGACACAAACACAGCATCAGGGTTCGTATGCGAGTCTAGAAAAAGTATGGAATTTTTAAAAACATTTTCCAAGCCTGGAAAAGGTATGGAAAACGATGTTTTTGTGTAAATAGTATGGCAAAGTATGGAAATTTAATTGAATACATCAGAATCACTTTTCTGTTCATGAAATTCAAATTTCTTACTAAATTTCTTTTTATTTTAGCTTTTATTTCGTTTTGAATCAAATTTCGAAACTTGTAAAATTTAGACGTTTGTAACCCAATACGGAAATAACCAATCTGACACGAGCATTAACGACCATTAATCGATCCGTATATTTCCATGATCAAAATGGCTGTGCCCAGTGATAAGGCCAAACAAAATTAAATAATTGATTCTCAGGCATTTCAAAAAAAAAAACGAATGAGGAAGAGCGTTTTTTTTTTTTTTTTTTTTTTTTTTAAAATTGCAGATGGAATGGTCACAGATGCCTAAAATCCAATTGTGAGAGCCGAAATTAACTACTAGAGTTTCCATGTTGATTTCACCGATTTTCTTTTTGTTACAGTGATCACGCAACACAAAATCAATATAGAGCAACTAAAATGGAGATAAAAAATAATAAGGAGTTTTTTAACTGATTGAGGGCTAGAAGCCACAATCAGGCCTTTCAAAAATGAGGGTACCAGTGCAAAAGTAACATTTTCTTTACACATGTTTCGTATTCAGTTAAAAGTAAATAATTGTTTGTTTATCGCAAATTTGTTCTATTGCAAATTATTGGAGAGTGCCTGTTGGCACTCTCTAATAATTTCTAATAGAACAATATTTGATGAACAAATTCAGACCACCAAAAATAATCTAGTCCTCAACCAGTTAAATAATTATTTATTTTGTATACATATGAGAATCGGGTCACATTTCGAAGAGAATAACAATACTGTATCAATGCACACAAGATAATGCATCACAAATCATGATGTGATGTCGCTGAAATCACATAGTAGTTTTGTACATTTTGAATTTTGCCTCCGAAAGGAAAATGACGAACGCGGGCCGAAAAAACGAATGTGTCGGTGCCTGAGAATCAAAAGATTAATTTTCTTTAGCGTAATGTGTTTATATTGTGAACGTCAAGAAAAACAACACACAAACTTGAAAGTTTGAGCTGCTAAGGTGGGGCATTGTGTAATACTGTCAACGATTAAAGTGAAAGAAAATGGGGAAATGTTTGTTTTTAGAAACGTGGTTAGAAAATCCTAAATACACACACTGGATTAGCAGGAACACGAAATTCAAAACAAAGTCAAAGGCAAAAATGGCAAGTGTTTTGACGTCTCAAATACAGGGGAAGTGGCATTAACAAGACATGAGGCCTCCAGAAAACATACTATATTTTTATACTGTACCAATGACCCAGACTTAGCTGGTGCTAATCTCCTTAATTCAGGGCCAAACACAAATTTTGCCCCCCCAATCCCCAAAATTTGCATCAAAAACCGAAAAATACATGTCCTATATGGCCCTCCATACATCGACTCCTCTGCGCATGCGCAGTGTCGAGGAAGTCCCGAAATTGGCGCCAATTATCATTCTTAGTTTGGCCCTCAAAACAGTCACACTTCTCTGTTATTTGTGCTTTCAAATCTCAATTTTCATGATGCCAGACACATATTCATGAGTGAAATGGTGGAAATAAAGAGGATACATTAGGAGGAGAGGAAAATATTTAGTGCAAGAAAATGTTCAGGGCTGTAACTTATAATTATTTTATGAAATTATTTCTAGTTGCCTTTTTTCAAGGCATGGCCCTGATGTTATCATTCTTGCTATGAAGTACCATTGTTTGATCAGTGTTTCCTCTCTACCTTCCTTATTCCCCCCTAGCTTTTCTCCCATGTTTTGGCTTAATTTTCTGTAATGTTTATTACTAAAAATTTCTTGGGAGTTTTGGCTTGGTAACAGATTTATTTCTGTTTTTTCCCCATGTTTACGTCCTCACCCTAGGGGTGTTTAGGCGTTTTGGTCTGCATCTACCATCTGATGTTCTACAGTTTCTTCTCTGGAAGCCTCTGTTTTGCATCAGATAGTGTTTTAATTGGTGACTGATTTCGGGCCATGTTTGTTTCAGTGCCTGGAGTCATGTTTCCGGTTTGTTGACACTTTTGCTTAGGTTGACAACAGTTACTGCTGATAGTGATTTTTTGTCTTCTGCATCTCTTATTCATAGTAAGATACATTATTATTGTCCGTAAGTGTCTCATTAATTTTTTTTCAAAATGAATTTAAATTTTTGTCCACACTTAGGCTTTTTTGGGATCCATTGGGCTCAGGGTTCCCGTTGGGAACTTGGGCTCTTCTGAAAAAATTTTTTTTTGGATTCTTAAAAAAAAAAAATTTTTCTTTTCAGATCATTATCTATTAATGAATATAATGGATTGCTGTATTATGTATCTTTATTTTCAAGGATTAGTGCGAGTACTTTGATTGTTTACATTTCACTATGAATGATTATTGTTCAAATTGTAATAAGAGGAAGTCTTCCTATGATTCTCATGATCTCTGTATTAATTGTTCTCTCTGTACTCGCACTGATCTTTGTTCTGTGTGTTTCAAATGGGATGAAAAACGTTGGAAACGTGTGTCACGGTATGTTGTTCCTGGAGAAAGGTCCATTCCGGTTCTTTCTCCTCAGAGTCACTCTAGTGTTTCACTCTCTTTTTCAGAGGAACAAGAACAGGGTGATGTTTCCGTGATGTCATCCAGAAGTGTGCCTCCGTCGTCACATACAAGCGAAGAGCTAGCGGCAAAAGTGCTCATGGAGATTCGTCAATTCCCTGAAAGGAGCCCGAAGGGGTTGACGTCCGCTAGCTCGACTGGGGTTGCGTCCATTCACCGAATGGGGCAGCACTCGGGTTCATCCGTTGCGGTCCAGCACAGAGAGTCGGGTGTTGCGAGCACTATAAAACATCCACGTGCACACCCAGTGACGACGGAAAGGAGGATGGATCGGAGGAAGCCTGACAGTCCGGTGTTTAGCTTGTCCAGTTCGACACGGGCTGCAAGCGAGAGAGGTCCCTCTCTCATTCAACAGCATCTGGGACCAGATGTTGTAGTCCGTAATGTTACGCAGTCGGAGCATACGTCCACCGCTCAGAATGCTCCGGTATATAGGCAGTCCGCCGAGGCTACCTATAAGGCTTCCATATCCTCTCAGCAGCACACTCGACCGCACCTTGGCTACGTGACCAGTGAATTACAGTCAGCTTCGCCGACCAGGGATTCCTCGGCGACCAGGTCACGCCATCCGGTAGCCAGGGACTCGAGGCCTTCTTCGTCCGGACGTTCACATAAAAGATGTATGCAAGATGCAACGTCCAGGGAGCTTCCGGCGGCTAAAACCAGTAAGACCGCCGCTCCCCAGGCCTCTGTAACGGATGTGCTATCACAGATAGCAAAGTTAATCGCAGCATCCCAGCAACCGTCAGAGCCTCTGTCGGAACATGAAATGTCAGAAGATGCTGGGTCGGTAGGTTCCGCCGCTGGATCCGGTGCGGACGACCGAGATTTACATGATTTACATGAGGTCCGGCAGGATGGCGAAAGGGATTCTGATGAATTGGATATTTCTCTTTCGGAACAACATAAAATAGCCGTAGAATTCATCCGGTGTTATCTTCCAGAAGTTGTTCCGCCAGACCAAAATGCTGCGCAGCCGGATAGGAGGGTAATAGCGCCACTGGACACCGAGTTTTTTAATCGGTTTAGGGACATTGTCCCGGAATTTCCATCACAATCCAAGAATGTCTCTCGGATTTTTGAGTTATTGAATGACGCTATTGATAAACTTGCCAACAAGACGGGCAGGTCAGCCTTCCTACCGGCTTCTGCTCTACAGCTGCCGTTTATTAATCAAAGGAACAAGTTTGATATGGCAGGTCAGGGCATCCAGAGAGTTCCTCTGCGTTTAGACGACCAGGCTGAAGACCTTGATATATCCATGCCGTCGTCTATATCACTTCCGTCGTCTACGATGGAAACGACGATATCGTCTAACAGAGCTAGTTTAGACGCTCTTTCCTACGCAGATCACCTTACTAGAGCGTTGTCATTACGCTTTGAAGGACCTGAATTTCAAGACTTACAAACGTCTTTAAGAGTTCTGTCCAGGGCCATAGCGTTTTCCACTTATAACTCCGCCCTTTCAGTGGCAAATCTGGAGTTAGCTCAACGTGACGCGGCCTTGGCTACTTCCACACGCGTGGACAGTAAGGTGAAAAACTCTCTTAGAGTCGCTCCGGTCTCTGGAGAGTTTCTCTTCAGTGGCAAGCTTTCTGATATATATGATAAATTAACAAAGAAAGCTTCGGACTCTCTGCTTTTTAAGTCTGCTTCCAAGAAATCGGAACCAGCAGACAGGAGTAGGCCAGGCACTTCCGGGACGAGTTCGTCCAGGGGAAGTTCCTATAGAGGTTCCTATGCGTCCTCTAGGTCTTACTCTAGAGACCGGCAGAGTAGCGACTCGACTAGGGGCCGTTATGCTGGCCGAAATAACCGGTCAGATGCCCCTAGGCCGACGGGGCGAGGTGCGGGTCGCGGAGGACGTGGTTTCTCCTACCGCAAGCCTCGCGGATCCAGGAAGTGATGGTCTAGACCTCTGTCGCGTTCCGGTGGGCGGAAGACTGTCGAGTTTCTCAAGCAATTGGGAATCAATTACGGAGGACCCTTGGGTGCTAGGGGTTATTTCGGAAGGACTAAAACAAGCCTCCATTAACTCGGAAGTCCAAGATGGACTCAGCTTCCGTCAAATTGTCAGAAAAGAACCGCACTTCTATCAGTCCAGTCTGTTTTAACGAAGAACGCGATAGAGGTCGTAGAAAACCAGGAATCTCCAGGTTTCTACAGCCATCTTTTTCTGGTTCCGAAGCCAGACGGCTCGTTCCGTCCAGTGATCGACTTAAGCTGGATAAACAAGCTGATCGTGGCTCCAAAGTTTTATATGGAGACCATTCGATCGGTCAGAGCGAGCATTCGAGTGAACGACTATGCTGCGAGCGTAGACCTCAAGGATGCATACTTTCACGTCATGGTACATCCGGCGTTCAGAAAGTATCTTCGCTTCGCTGTCCTAGGTGTTGTTTATCAGTTCCGAGCGATGTGCTTTGGTCTGAATCTAGCGCCCTGGGCATTCACTCGAGTAATGAACTCGGTAATGACTCATTTCCGAGCTCATTCGTCTGCGGTAACGTCGGCTTACCTGGACGATATTTTTCAGAGATACGGCAACGAGTTAATGCTTCAGAACGACATGCACAATCTGCTTCTTTTGCTCCGACGTCTCGGTTTCATAGTAAACGAAGAGAAGTCGGATCTGGTGCCGTCCAAGTCATTTACCCACCTGGGAATGAGCTTCGAGACGCACAACAATCTCGTTCGTCTGCCATTAACCAGAGCGAAATTAGTCAGTTGTTATGCTCGCTATTGTCTTCACTCAGACAAAGTGTCAGCGAGGGAATTCATGAGACTAATTGGTCTGTGCGGAGCTGCCTCGGATCTCATTCCGATGGGGCGGCTACGCACCCGTCCTCTCCAGGTCTATCTGACTCAGAATTGGAGAGTGAAGATTCATTCACTCGAAACGGACATACTCTTGTCAAGCCAAGTGAAACAAGAGATTCAGACTTGGGCAGACATACAGTGGTTAACTCAGGGAGTTCCACTGCAGTTGCCAGATCCGAGTTTTACGATTATGACGGATGCCAGTCAAACAGGCTGGGGTGCGACACTGAGCCCATCGGATTTGAAGTGCCAGGGTCTTTGGGATCCGCAGTTTCTAAGCAAGCACATCAACATCAAAGAGATGATGTCGATTTGGCTTGCTCTACGTCATTGGATAGAGGTTATTCAGAATGCACACGTGCAAATTATGTCCGACAATACGACAGTAGTTGCGTATATTCGGAACCAAGGTGGCACTCATTCCATTCCGTTGCTCAATCTAACGGAAAGAATTCTTCTGTTTGTATTAGAACATCAGATTCTTCTCTCCATCCGTCATATTCCGGGTCGTCTGAACGTCTTAGCAGACTCCCTTTCACGGAGGGGTTGCCTGTTGCCGTCAGAATGGACTCTCAACAAGCAAGTATTCAATCAGATTTGCTACCAATGGGAACGGCCAATGATAGATTTATTTGCGACACATCTCAACAACCAGTTGCAGACGTATGTGTCACCTTGTCCGGATCCTCGAGCGTTTGCAGTAGACGCTCTCTCGATCTCTTGGGACGGAATGATAGGATATGCGTATCCTCCAGTGCCGTTGATTCAGCAGATATTGCTCAAGATAAAACAATCGCAATGCAAGATTCTGTTGGTAGCATCTCTGTCTCCACAGAGACCGTGGATAAATCTACTCAGGTGTCTGTTGTGGGACATGCCGAGGAAGCTTCCTCAACGGGAAGATCTTCTTTCGCAAGGGAAATCGCGCATCCTCCATCACAATCCGCAAGGTCTAAACCTTCACGTATTTCCATTGTGCGGTCCTTCTTGCACGGAAAACATTTTACAGGACGAGCAGTGGACGCGATTTCTAACTGCAGGAGGACCTCCTCTTCGCTAAACTATGCTGCTAAGTGGAGGGTCTTTTGTCAGTGGTGTGAGGATCATTCAGTAGATATTTATGATCCCTCCATTCCAGACATAGCAAACTTTCTAGTATACTTGTTTGATGAGATTAATTTGCAGCCTATCACCATTAAGGGTTATAGGTCTATGCTATCTGATACCTATGCACATCATGATAGCTTGAGGATTGGAACTAATGTCTCTTTATCTAAGTTAGTTAGAAATTTTTCGATAAATAGACCTAGAACCCTTAGATTAATTCCGAAGTGGAATTTGGCCTGGGTTCTTCTTAAGCTAAAAGAAGCGCCTTTTGAGCCTCTTGACACAGTTGACTTCAAATTCTTAACATATAAGACAGCTTTTCTCTTAGCTTTCTCTTCTGCTAGAAGAGTTAGTGAGCTTCATGCACTATCTGTGGAGGATTCTCACTACCGTAGTGTCGGTAATACTATTACCTTTACCACTAATGTTGGATTTTTGGCTAAGAATCAGGCTCCTAATAAGTATCCTGAACCTATTATTATTAAGGCCCTTCCATCATCTGATGGGCGTAGGCCTCTACTGTGTCCTGTTAGAGCAATACGTATTTACAGACGTAGATCTGAGTTCATCAGAAAGGGACGTAAGCGTTTCTTTCTGTCTTTGATGCCTAATAGAAAGGATATTATGGTTCATTCTATTGCTAGATGGATTCAATTAACTATTCGAACTGCTTATGAAAAATTATCTTCTTCTCAGCAGTCGGCACTCAAGATCTCAGCTCATGAAGTAAGAGCTCTTTCTACTTCTTGGGCCTATGCTAATTGTATTGCTATTACTGATCTAATGAAGGCTGCATATTGGTCTCAACCTTCCACATACACTAATTTTTATCTCAGAAATATTGAGTCCATTTCTGGAGACCTCCATTGTTTAGGTCCGTTATCAGTTGCTCAGAATATCGTCCACTAAACAGTTGCAACTATAGTTATGTAGGCTTTCTGTTCCGGCAGTGACTCTGTCCTGCTGCCCTCTTCGCTCTGGGGTATTTGACCCAGGGCAAGGGGAAGGGGGGGGGGGGGGCGGGTGTTCCCTTAGGTCACCTGCTTTATAGTGAAAAGCAAGGGAATACCTCCCCCAGAGTCAGTAATTTTGAGTCGGTACCGGGATGGTTTTAAAGTGTAAGATAATGTTTAATCATCCATGTAATATTTTTAAAGTGTAGCTCGGTGTGAAGCATTTGTATATGTCATGTGTCAAACGAGCGTTAATATACAATCCTCGGACACTTTTAATGAATATAAAGAGTCTCATTTCTCTGGACTTCCTTTATTTATTGGCTTACCTTTAAAAATATTAGTATAAAGGGTTATACTGGATGTTAATAGAGATCATTGATTATTATGCTCAATTACTGATCGGTGTTGTGTCTTTCTTCTTTATTATAAATAGGAAAGATACATGTAAAGCCTATCTCTTCTTTTCTCCTGGAGAGGATATTCTTTTATACATAATTGAGCTTATTGGATTTTCCTTTATGTCCTAGGCCCTGTTACAACCGATAATGTTACACCAACCAATAATGTATCATCAACGCATAATATTATAACATAATGTAGTAAACAACCGATAATGTTGCAAACGCCGCATAATGTTATAACTTCAGTCAACGCGTTTTGTAGCAAAAATCAACGCATAATGTTATAACTCGAGTCGGCGTTTACAACCGATAATGTTACACCAACCAATAACGTATCATCAACGGTCCACCAGTCTGAAGGTAGGGTTCATTGCCCCGAGGGTTCATAGCTCCGAGGGTAGGGTTCACTGCTCCGAGGGTTCATTACTCCGAGGGTTCATAGCTCCGAGGGTCCATTGCTCCGAGGGTTCATTACTCCGAGGGTTCATTGCTCCGAGGGGTCATTACCTCGAGGGTTCATACTCCGAGGCTTCATTACTCCGACAGGGTATGTGTGTGTGTGTGTGTGGGGGGGGGGGGGGGGGGGGGGCGGTGACGATTATTGTTGGGCCGGATGTATGTGTGTGCGTGTGTGGGCGGACACACACACACATACACACTTTGGGCCCAACCATAATCGTCACCGCCGTGAGGTTCATTGTTCCGAGGGTCCATTGCTCCCAGAGTTCATGGCTCCTAGGATTCATTACTCCGATGGTTCATTGTAGCAAGGGTCCATTACTCCAAGGGTTCACTGTTCCGAGGGGTCATTACCCCGAGGGTTCATACTCCGAGGCTTCATTACTCCAACGGGATAGTATAACATGTATGACTTGTCCCACATTCGGGGGACCTCGGTGGGGGACCTCGCCTATTGCGCATGCGCGAGGCTCTTGTTTACAACACTGTAACATTTATATTAGAAGTAGTATAGCATGTACCTTTCGCCCCTCTTTCCAGGACCCAGGAAGAAGGTTCTCATTTGCAAGACTCTCATCACGTGACTATATCATTGGGTAGCCATGGTAACTCGTCATACTGTGACGTCATCACCATGTTGCCACGCCACGTCTCCTGTGCGTGCGCGCATGTGCAAATATGGTGTTATATTTAGATTGGGGAATGTTACCTCCCCTCTACACACCCCATGTATCCATCGCTCCGAGGGTCCGCAATACCCATCGGGAGGTTCCGGTCATTACCCGATGATTCCGATGATTTCTGACCATTGTCGAGTCGATTTCGGCCATTCGATATCACGAAAATAGGAAATAGCGATTTTCCCGCAAAAACAAGTAAACATACCTCGTCTTGTTGGACGAGCTTTGGAAAACAAGATGGCCACCCACCAATGGCCACCATCCCCACTCAATATATTCATCGTAACATCAATGGGAAATTCCCCAATCTAAATATAAGACCCTATGTCTTGAGTGCATGCGCAGGAGAGGGGACGTGGCAACATGGTGATGACGCCACAAGATGGCGGGTTACCATGGCTACCCAATGATATAGTCACGTGATGAGAACCATCAAATGATAACCTTCTTCCAAGGTTCCCCAGCGGGTTCCCCTGAAAGAGGGGTCTAAGGTACAAGCTACGCTACTAATAGAATTTCAAATTAATATCCTAATGCTCTCAATCTCCCTCTCTCGCTCTATATCTCCATGCACCTTCCCTCTCTTCCCCTCTCCTCTCTCTTTCTCGTTCTGTATCTCTCGCTCACTTTCCCCCTTTCACTCCCTCCCATCTCTGTCTGTCTGTCTGTCCGTCTGTCTGTCCGTCCGTCCGTCCATCCAGCCGTCTAGCCATCCGTCCGTCCGTCCGTCTGTCTGTCTCACACACACCCTCTCCTTATCTCTCTCCTCTCCTTCGCTCTCCCACCCTTCTCTCTCTCTCTACCCCCACTAATCCTCTATCTCTACCCCCTCTCCACCACCCCCATCTTCCACTCGATTCCTCCCCTCTCTCCCTCCCCTCTCTCTACTTTTCTTTCTCTACATGTATCCCCTTTTTCTCCCCGCTTCCAATTTCTTCCCCCACCCTCTCTCCTCTCTCTCCGTCCCCACTCCTCTCTCCCCTCCCTGCCACCCCCCACCTCTCTCTCTCTCACACACACATACACTCTCATTGCCTATGTTTTAAATTTGCTAAGGGTTAATTTGTTATTAACTTTGTCCGTCATTGTGATTGTGTTTCAAGCACAGACTTTGGAAATTGTTTTCAGGTACCGGCAGTTCGTATAAGAAATTTACATAGCTCTGTATTTCAAATAAATGACATCCGTATTGCTGCGTATTAGGATGTTGATTTCAAAGGTCTCTGAGGACACGGAATCCTCTACCAATGGCTTTCATTTCGCAAAGGGCTTTTTGTTTTGTTTTCCTTTGATATTAGCATGCTGGGTATCGTATCGGCATAGGCATGCCACAAAATTTAGTTTTCAGTGGTCAGTCAAACAGCCATGAAGCTCTACGTCTTACTGGTTTTGTGTATATTGGTATGGGTTTCACTCATAAGATACTCAATAAGTTATGGCACTCGCCCTATGGATGACGACGTATATGACATTATTGTGAGATGCATGACGGGCAATTTTGTTGTGCCTGTCAAACGGCGCACAAGAGTGCAGAAGGCAGCACTTGTCCGTTTCTACAGAAACAGAAATGCATACAGTATTGCCGAAGGTGGCCATTTGCTTTACAACGGCAAAAAGGTGTTACGAACAGGAGACATTGCAAACCAAGTAAAGGCGGCACTGAAGAAAAGCAAAGGGTCAGGCGCTAGAAAACTCAAGCACAGGCTTGGTAGCCAGTTTTGCGGCATCAGTGAACGCTCTGTGTACCGATATTTGGATAAATCCACATCTTACCACCTACTGAAAGCTAAGTTTTCTAATCGCTGTGCGCTCAAGCCAATACGAGCATCATCTGTGCAACAATGACATCAAGTTGATATAATGGACATGCTGAATTGTAAGGTGACATATAATCGGAAGACATACAGATATGTTCTGTCCCTGATGGATATCTTTAGTCGATATGTGTGGCTACGGCCAATGTCGACTAAAAGCAGCAAAGAAGTCGCACGCTTCTTAGAAGATATATACATAGAACACGGTCCACCCAGAGTTTTACAGCACGATAGAGGAGGTGAGTTCCTAGGTGCGGTGAAACGACTTATGCAAAAAATGGACGTACGAATAATATCGAGCTCCCCCTATCACCCACAGAGTCAGGGGAAAATTGAGAGGTCCCACAGAGTCCTTAGAAAAAAAATTATGTATGATCTGGTAAGCCTTAAAAAACGTGGTGTGAACTGGGTGAATCGCCTTCCCCAGTACGCTTCAATCTTGAACGACGACGTACGTGAAGAACTGAACTGGAAAACACCGTTTGAGATTTATTTCGGTCGGCAAAACCATCGACTAACATTTGCTAAATTTTCAGACGACAGTGTTACAATCGAAAATGTATCAGCTAAAAGACAGAATGAGCTACAGCCATTACCCAAAGATTTGCTCAATTTTGAAACAAATAGAGGTAAAGTCCGTGCCGCAGCAGCTGCAGCTACTTCACGCTGCATGAGGAGAATGATAAGACGTGAGCTTGGCAAAAATCCGTCATCACTCTATAATGTGAAACAAAATGTTCTTGTTCGCATAAGAAACGCTAAGCACCACGAACCCCGTCGACTTTATGTTCTTCGCGGCACCATTCTGGAGAGAGATATAAAATTTCATCGTTATCGAGTGAGGTATCTTTCGCCCAAAGACAATACTGCAGTAGTCAGGTGGTTCTCCGTAAATGATATAACCAGCGTGACAGCCGAGGCTGAGAAGAAGAGGCGAAGTCGTTCCCACAAAGCTATACACCGTAGTAAATATTATATTGTGCTCACCCACAAAGAGAAACTTGAAGGAACAGGTTTTGCTGTCCAATTAGACCCACCCGGTGATGGTAATTGCCAATTTGCCGCTCTTGCAGATCAGCTAGCCCATATTGGTATCTATAGATCACAAGAGACCTTGCGATCCGAAATTGTGTCCGACCTTCAGAGGAATCCTTATAACAGTCTTGGTGATTATATGGGTGATTACGTGGAAAACGGTGATTTTGGACGGTACATTACAAACATGGGGCGTGATGGGACATATGGTGACCATATCACTTTACAGAGAGTAAGTGAAATTTACCACGTTCAGATCTCTGTCTCCTCTTCGCTTGGTGCGGGCGGAACACGCCTTCTGTCTCCCAATGGACAAATCAACGGTAACTTGCCCACATTATATTTAGGACACATGGCCGAAGGCCATGGTGACCACTATGTTAGCATATGTCCATCAAGCATGAATCGATCGAAAATATTGAACAACATACAGACCTCGACTTGCAATGTCCGTCAGAATCAAATACCTGCATCTGATTCGTCTGATATTTGTGATCGGGCGAACCAGATAGGTAGTGACTCTGATGACAATGCTAGTGGAAGACATGATACATTGGAACGGGACCTTGTCTCCCCGAATCAGTCACCTATACCTGATTCGTGTGATACTCGTGATCTGGCGAATCAGATGGGTGGTGACTCGGAAGACAATGTACCCGGCAGACAAGATGCAAGAGAACATGGGGTTTTACCTGTTTTGCCAGTAGAAATTCTGCAAATAATTATTTCAAAAGCACTCTTTAGAGATATGACGATGCTAGGCGCTTTTAACAGGGTGTCGCAGCAGTTCAAAGAAATAACATCTAGATTTTACCCATTTCTACACATTTCCAACAATTTAGCCACATCAATTGGTATTCGTGAAAGCGGCAACAGCATTATTAGTGTCAGGCGCCTCTATTGTGCATCTGGGAAAGGGAGTGGTATAGCCCATCGTATTCGGGAACTATTTGGTGGTACTGCAAACTGGTTCAATGCTTGGTTGCTGTTGACTGCTTCTCAGTTTTCCAGATATATCGTTAGCGATATATTCTGGAAATAGGTTGCTACAGAAAGTTTGCAAAAGCATACAATGCCGCTGGAAATAAGTTGTCACATTACCGCATAATTTTACAATACGTACCTTTCATTTTAGGCACAAGTCTTTGGCACAACTTCTAGGGAAGCTCTTAGAAAGAAAGATTCTCTAGAAATTCTACCAAGAGCTGTTGCTTTCAATGAATCGGTACTGCTTATAAGATTAGTTAGCGTTAATATGGCAACTTATTTCCATCGGTGCAGTAATTATTCCTAATTTACTTTAATTTTTACTGGACGATAACTTTGAATTTTTCACATTTATAGCACTGATCACGGATCACGTGATAAAGCAGCGGTGACAGCTGGATCTTTTTTATTTTATATATACGCTACAGGTAAACCAGGCTAGCTCATAAACAAGGCCAATCCTTAAAGTGACATTCTAACATTTAACATTTTTTGAACAATTTCTAAAGACGATTTATAAATTTCTGACTGTCTGATATATACGGTATGTCTATATTTGCTGTGATGACGTAAATATACTGCCTATGTGACTACGCGAATCGTCGCTTCAACATAGAATTTAAATGCATTTTGGATCCAAAATGAAATTAGATTCTATGTTGAAGCGACAATTTATGTAGGTACAAAACCACTATATTTAAGTAATAGCAGCGAATATAGACATGCCGCATATATCGGACACTTTATTTTGGGACATTGATCATTTCTAATTAGTCTTTAAAATTGTTCAAAAAATATTTAGTGTTAGAATGTCTCTTTAAGCGGGTGTCCGTAATTACTAACTAGGCAAACACCGACCGGGTGACCACCACCACCCCCCCCCCCCCTCCATTCAACTATCCAACAGCCACGTATACTGTAAAAAATGCAATTGTAGGGAACAACCAGGCGACGTATCAACAATATATTTGTGTATAGGTCACTGGGTATATCCCGGTGATCCATACACAAAAATATTATTGCCAGTTACTATTTTGGAAATGACAAAATGAAAGTTAATATGTCAAATTCCCCACGGTTAGTGAAATCAGTCGAAATTACTCCTTTAACATTGGGTTTCGTTGCCTTTTATTTTATGTACTAGGTAGTGCCATGTATTACGGTCACCAATTTCTAACGCACTCCTGTTTAGACAATAAATATCTTTCGTACAACGTACGACGACGATTACAAAACACGGATAGGGGTCTCACTAGTTACTGGGTGTAACTGAATGCAACTATCTGTAACCTACTTCGCAGACATATCGAATCAAAATTAATTTTGTCTCAGAAACATATCTTATGGCCCCTCATTGGAACGAGCGCGATGCGCTTGTTCCAATGGGGGGGGGGGGGTGCATAAGAAATGTTTTTGAGACGACAAAAATGAAGGTATTTAGTTATTGTAGAATGTGCTTCGCAAATTAATGTCGTCTGCTTCCCATGTTGGGTAAAGGGATGATTTATATTTCCGGTAAACATCTTACAGGGGAGCTTGGTGGCCCAGTCGGTAGGGCATTGGACTCGTGATCCGAAGGTTCTGACAATTGCGGGTTCAGTTCCAGGTCTGTGCGACCGAGTTGTTTCCTTGGGCATGATACTTCATATCCATGGCGAACAAGTGCTAAGGCGTATTGCACGCTTGTGGTACACAATCCTTCAGCCAATGCTAACTCTGTTGAGTTGGTATGTTGGAATGTCTCGCAGTGACTCGCCGCTGCTCGGTAGTCCTCTCGGGTATTCCGGCTTCCTCCACCCGTGACACTGTCCGACACGATATGACCTGATGTTAAAGTGTCGTAAAACACCAAATAAATAAATAAATAAACATCTTACAGAAAGTTTATTAGGATTAAATGTTAAATAATAAATATATTTTAATATTCAGTTACATCAGTAAGTAGTGAAACCCCTATCCGTATTTGTAATCGTCGCCGAACGTTTTATGAAAGGTATCTAATGATGAAATAAATGGTATCAGATGCAAAACTGTAAGGCAGACAGACTGACAGGCAGACAGGCATACAGACACGCACACAGAAGGGAGAGACAGTCAGAGAGAGCAGAGTGAGTGAGAGAGAGACATATAGAAACACACAGACTGATGGAGAGACAGACATACCGACAGTCATCAGTTAGAGAGAGAGAGAGAGAGAGAGAGAGAGAGAGAGAGAGAGAGAGAGAGAGAGAGAGATGGTCAAAAGTACTGCCGCATATAGATACAACACTGACAACTTGTCATGTTTACTGATGACTTCGCTATACGAAAAAAATTATTCATTCCATTCTTGGCTCCATATACTTGGCATACAATCAAATAATTTTACAATATTTTTTCTATTAGGCCTACTATCTGGATTGTTCTGTTTATACGATGCGAACATGAAACAGCTCTGTTATTTTGGCTTTCTATAATGCCCGACGAATTTTATTTTTCCCGATCTGATTTGTGTCAGAATGGTACATGGCGTGATTTGGAATTTTACAATTGGAATCTACGCAGTCCGCAAAATCTTGAATGACGTCATGTACTATTTTAACACAGATCAGATGGCCACTCAGCAAAATTAGGACAGATTCGCATTAAGCTATTGAAATTTTCATGTACGGTCAACAATCTAGCCTGGATACACGCAGATTTCTGCCAAAATGTTTTAATTACACACATGAAGTATATAATGCTGTAAGATTGTCATATTGCGGGGATCCTAGGGACTAAATATCACGATGACATCATCACCAAGTATGTGACGTTATCACCAAATAGTGATGTCATCATCAGAACAGTTACGTCATCTCCAGGATAGGGGCGACATCACCATGGTTTCAGGAGCGCATCTATGATGTCACACGTTTTCGCAGGGGCGGTTGTCAGAGAAATGACGTCACAAGATGGCGTCCATGGACCAACAACGTTTTCACTGAATGGAGTGATCTCCACTGCCCTAGGCGACATCGAATTACCGAACTCGAGTCGAAAATGATCGGAAAATCTTGAGAAACGATTTCCGTGGCCACCGGAACCTCTTAAACGCATCCCGAGCATCGAAGCGATGAAGTGAATGAGTTGGGAGTGATCTCACCTTTCCTGTACGTCGTTGAATCACCAAACGCGCCACGACAATGGCTTTTCTCCCGATGTTTCCATAGTATCAACACAATCGACCCAGTGAGAGTACCAGGTATGTGTTCATGTTCTTTTGTGTACCAGCACCTTGTGGTTTGGCACATGGACACAATGTCATGTGTCTTGGGATAACACCAACGATGACGGGAGAAAAGCCATTGTCGTGACGCGTTCGGTGATTCGACGTCCCATAGGAATGGCAATATCACTCCACACTCATTGACTTCACCGCTTTGCTTCGTCTGGGATACGTTCGAAGGTTCCGGCGGCAACCGGAATCCGTTTCCGAAGATGCTCGATCATTTTCGGGTCGGTTTCGGTAATTCGATGGCACCCAGAGCAGGCGAGATCACTCCGTTCAGCGAAAACGTTGCTGGTCCAAGGGCACCTCCATCTTCTGACAACGTTTATACGACAACCGCACCCTGCATTCGGCAGAAGCATGTGACGCCTTAGGTACGTACATGGGCACTTGATACCACTACGATGACGTGATTATCCCAGTGATAACGTAGCTATTCTGATGATGGATGTCATACCCTTGGTTATGACGTCACAATTTGGTGATGATGTCACGGGATGAAGTATGACCTCTGGATCTCCCGAATATGGAAAGCTTTAACTGGTAGAGTGCTGAAAGCCCAAAATTGGGCTCTACTTCGATATTTTTCACTGCTACATACTGGATCAGTAGTTTTAGGATCGGCTTCTGACAGGGTTAAGATTAAAAACTGTCCAATCTACCAAAATTTGCCTTGTTGGAATATAAGGGAGAGTGCCTATAGGCACTCTCCCTTATACCCCAACAAGGCAAATTTAGGCTAACCTATTCAGAAGCCCAATATAATTCAGCACTCTACCAGTTAAGAACGATATACAACTCACACATGTCGCTTTGTGTGCTTTAGCTTTGATACACAAACGCGAGCACAAGAGACTAATCGTGTTTTTTTTGTTGGGGAGGGTGGTAGTGGGGGTGGGTAATCACAATACCAATAGGTTATTGAAGGAACCCAAATGACTAATGATTTCTAAGGAGTGTGGACACGTAGGATATCACCCACCTAATTTTGAAATGCTTGGAAATATTGTGCTGACATTTTGGCAAAGAAATGCCTAACATTGTTAAATTAATTGCGAAACCGGAGTGAGGGCGTGTTTGAGAGAGAGAGAGAGAGAGAGAGAGAGAGAGAGAGAGAGAGAGAGAGAGAGAGAGAGAGAAACAGTCTTATGTTTTTATTATATTAAAATTTTGCAATGAACATGATAATCATTTCTGAAATAAAAAAAGTTATGAAAGTCTTTTTATTATTTACTAAACTTCTAATTGTAGGTTTCAATGGTTCAAGCCATGCATGAATCCGCACATGTAGTTTCCGAGACCTGCAATTAACGGTGGAGATGAATAAGTAGTTTAAAATATGAACACTGCTTCATCTAAGCAGCAGTGTTCAGATTTCAAACTGCTCATCTTTTTGCACCTGTGATTGCCATAATTTATATAATAATTTGGTATTAAGTGAGATGTTTGAGGCATGGTGACTATACTTGCCATTCATAGGGTAGATAAAGCGAATACATCTGGTCTGACCACAAAGATATTTAATTATTAGTTTCTTTGGTGCTTTAGTTGTAAGACTTTAACATCTGAGGTCATACCGTGCCAGACAATGTCACGGGTGGAGGAAAACGGAGTGCCCTGGGAGAACAACCGAGTAGCGGCGAGTCAATCTCAGACACTCCGACGTACTATCTCAGTAAATTTAGCATTGGTTAAAGGACGCATACCGCCAGTGTGCGATACACTTTAGCACATTTTCGTCACCATGCCCCATACATGCAATGGAAGTGTAGTGTCTAGCCCTAGAATACAATTCGGTTTAACCGTCTGGAAACTGAATCGTATCCTCGGGAAACTTTGACACACGAGTACAGTCCCCTTACCAACAAGGGAACGGTCTCGCTTTATTTTTTCGAAACACTTCTTCAACTCATCATCATGCTATGCCATCCCTATACATCAGTACATCACCAACTATCAATCACTTCTATTGAACATAAAGTCCGCTGGGCTTGTGAAACGGATGGGGTCCGCACCCCCACGACGCTGACGATTATCGTTGCGCCCTGTCTGTGCGTGTGTTTGTGTGGTGTGTGCGTGTGTTTATGTGTGAGCGTGTGTGTCTGTGTGCGTGTGTGTCTCTCTCTCTCACACACGTACACTATTTTAATGACCTGTACCGTATAATGCCCGGATTGGACCCATTGACGCCTCCCTCCCTCTGGAATCGTGAACGGATACGGCCCAGATGTGCGCTACCTCACCCACGGCGGTGACGATTATGGTTGGGCCCGATGTGTGTATGTGTGTGTGTCCCCCCCACACACGCACACACATACATCGGGCCCCAACCATAATCGTCACCGCCAGCCCCCCCCCCCCCCCCCCCCCCCCCCCCACACACACCGTCAGAGTAATGAAGCCTCGGAGTATGAACCCCTCGGGGTAATGACCCCTCGGAACAGTGAAACCTTGGAGTAATGGACCCTTGCTACAATGAACCATCGGAGTAATGAATCCTAGGAGCCATGAACCCTGGGATCAATGGACCCTCGGAACGATGAACCTCATGGCAGTGACGATTATGGTTGGGCCCGATGTGTGTATGTGTCCCCCACACACACGCACACACACCATACATCGGGCCCAACCATAATCGTCACCGCCGCCCCCCCTCCCCCCCCACCCACACCATCACACCAATGAAGCCTCGGAGTATGAACCCTCGGGGTAATGACCCCTCGGAGCAATGAACCCTCGGAGTAATGAACCATCGGAGCAATGAACCCTCGGAGCTATGAACCCTCGGAGTAATGAACCTCGGAGCAGTGATACCCCAACCTCGGAACTATGAACCCTCGGAGCAATGAACCCTACTTCAGACTGGTGGGACGTTGATGATACGTTATTGGTTGGTGTAACATTATCGGTTGTAAACGCCGACTCGAGTTATAACATTATGCGTTGATTTTTGCTACAAAACGCGTTGACTAAGTTATAACATTATGCGGCGTTTACAACATTATCGGTTGTTTACTACATTATGTTATAACATTATGCGTTGATGATACATTATTGGTTGGTGTAACATTATCGGTTGTAACAGGCCCTCCAGCCTATTTACTGTTCAGCTAAGTCTGGGTCATTGGTACAGTATAAAAAATGTTGAAAAATTTATAGTAATTTATATATTTTTTATACTTACCAATGACCCAGACGGGGATGGCCCTCCCAGGAGTTGGGAACTCATACCTCCCCGCTGAGTACATAACGCTTACCAGGCAACTGGTTGTAAGAATGATAATTGGCACCAATTTCGGGACTTCCTCGACACTGCGCATGCGCAGAGGAGTCGATGTATGGAGGGGCCATATAGGACATGTATTTTTCGGTTTTTGATGCAAATTTTGGGGATTGTGGGGGCAAAATTTGTGTTTGGCCCTGAATTAAGGAGATTAGCACCAGCTAAGTCTGGGTCATTGGTAAGTATAAAAAATATATAAATTACTATAAATTTTTCAACTTTGGATAAAAAAAACCCAGCACAATCAACAGTTGTTGATTGACTTGTTACTGAAGAATTTTAATAGTTTTGGTTCATCAGTTGTGATGATTGGTGGTAAAAAATTCAAGAGAACTGGCACTGGCAGTGAGTTAAAACTCCATTGTGTTTTGTAAGATATATTTTTGATTTATCTGGTCACCCTACAGACTAAAAAAAAATGCTTTGATGACTGCGAAGGGTATGGAAAAAATAGAGGATGGGACAGTTTTAAAAGTCTAAGGCCATTTCTATGGAATGTCGAAGAGATCTGGAACAGTAGCAGGTTGAAACCAGGAATCTGTGGTCAAACTCCAAAACTGGATTCCGCAAACAACTGAATACAAAACTATAAGAAAAAACACTCTCAAACCTCCAGCATGAAAAGATATTATACATCTACAATACACGTAGGCCAGTCATTTATTTGCATTTCTGTTCCACCTACAAATGATTAGCAACCATGTTGAGTTTTTTTAGCTTGATCCAGAAATCTAACTCGCGTTTATTAATTATTATACCCATGTTTATTTATTATTATATACAGGGCTTGCATTTTGACCAGGCCGATCGGCCCCAGCCTAGTAATCATCCGCAAAAATAATCTGACGAGGCCTATCAGTCGGCCCCATCATCAGTCTATTGTTTTCCCAATCTCAGCGAATCAAGCGACAAGCGATTTTGTAAAACAAAATAACTTCTGGCAATGGGACTAATCGATCAGGCGATTCTGGGTTTATTCGTTTACTTCCGCCGGGGATGTACTATAAGACGATCGCAGATGAGCGTAGAAAACGCGAGGGGTGGGTTTGTCAAAAATAAGGGCAGAAACAGGTTGATACTGACCTTACAAACCATGGTGTAATGACATTGAATCCCTTTTTTATTACCACATTCCATTGCGATTACTGTTTGATTGCCTGGCACAAGTTTTATACATATGGTGGGAAAAGCCATACGAATATCATTGGCATACTTTAAAAAAAAAAAAAAATTTGTGTGCGATTGTCAACACAACCATGTGCATCCATTATAATAAAAGAGGATAAACATAACCTCTGATTGATTGGGCGTTTATTCTGAAATCTTTGCACAAGAGTTTGTAATTTCTGCATCTTATATGGATTTCCTCCTCCCCTCCCTCCAAACTGTCTTTGAAAATGAAAGTGTCAATGACACTGGATTCCCTCCTCCCCTCCCTCCAAACTGTCTTTGAAAATGAAAGTGTCAATGACACTGTAGCTCAGCTTGTTTAAAACATGTACTTGTATAGTATGTGACACAGCAATGACAAACATCTAGGTAATGACCTGATAACAAAGGTACATGTAAAGTATTGTAACGGTCTGTACATAAATGCTGACCGTAGCCTGTAACAAATGTGTAGGTAAAGTATTGTAAAGGTGGATGACAGTTAGATGCTAAACTAGAAAAGAAATCTTTCAGTCCCAGAGTGGGTCTGACTGAACCCCAAAATATTTGTTCTCAAGCACAGTGATATCAAAGGCACCCAAAAACACTTGTTCCTGTCACAAGGTGATAACAAAGGTACCCCAAGAAGTTTCGTGAAGATCAGTTCATAAATACAGACTCTAGAATGAGCCGTATTGACATGTGCACCTACTGTGTATAAGTAGCACTGAACAAATCAAAATTCATCTAATTTGCATAATTTCTGCACAAGAAAAAAACCTGTATTATATGTGATGTATTCCATGTTACTAAACATTCCTACAAAAATTTATTCAAATTAGAACTTTCATATAGAAGTTCTGTACAAAAAACTGATTGCACTAAATTTGGTACAAAAAGGTTGCTGCCGGCCATCTAGAATTTTGGACCGCACCCAAAAACACTTATTCTCGTCCCACGATGATAACAAAAGGTACCCAAGAAGTTTCGTAAAGATCGGTTCACAAATACTGCCTCTAGCCTGAGCCGTATAGAAGTTGTGTACAAAAAACTGATTGGACCTAATTTCGATACAAAATGGCCACTGGCAGCCATCTTGAATTTTGGACCGCACCCAGAAACACTCGTTCTCATCCCAAGCTGATAACAAAGGTGCCCAAGACGTTTCGTGAAGGTCTGTTCAAAAATACAGACTCTAGCCCGAGCCATATTGACATGTGCACTTACTGTGTTTTAGTAGCACTGAATAAATCAAAGTTCATCTAATTTCCATACATTTTGCACGTGAAAAAAACCTGTATTATATGTGATGTATTCCATGTTACTAAACATTCATACAGAAATTTATTCAAATCCGAACTTTTATAAAAAAAGTTCTGAACAAAAAAATGATTGCACCAATTTTGGTACAAAATGGCCGCTGGCAGCCATGTAGAATTTTGGACTGCACCCAAAAACACTCGTTCTCATCCCAAGGTGATAACAAAGGTGCCCAAGAGGTTTCGTAAAGATCGGTTCATAAATACGGCCTCTAGCCCGAGCCATATTGGCATTTTCAGTTACAGTGCTGAAAGTAACATTAAATAGATCAAAGTTAGTCTAATTGGCATAATTTATGCACGAGAAAAAAAACCTGTATTATATGTGATGTATTCCATAGTACTAAACATTCACACAGCAAATTATTCAAATCTGTACATTCATATGGAAGCTCTGCGCAAAAATCTGATTGCACCTAATTTTGTACAAAATGGCCGCCAGTGGCCATCTTCACTTTCAGACTGGACCCCAAAACACTCGTTCTCGTCCCACGGTGTTAACAAAGGTACCCAAGAAGTTTCGTAATAAAGATCGGTTCATAAATACGGCCTCTAGCCCGAGCCGTATTGGCATTGGAAGTAACACAAAATAAATCAGAGTTAGTCTAATTTGCATAATTTACGCACGAGAAAAACCCGTATTATATGTGATGTATCCCATGGTACTAAACATTTATACAAAAAATTATTCAAATCGGAGCTTTCATATGAACATTCTGAGCAAAAATCTGATTGCACCTAATTTTGGTACAAAGTGGCTGCCAGCGGCCATCTTAAATTTCGAACTGTACCCCAAAACACTTGTCGTTCTCGTCTCACGGTAATAACAAAGGTACCCAAGAAGTTTCGTAAAGATCGGTTCATAAATACGGCCTCTAGCCTGAGCCGTGTGTATGGCACGACGGACGGATGGACAGACGGACGACGGGCCATGGCAATACCTCAAATTTGGCTTCGCCAAAGTTGAGCTAATAACCCATCACAAAACAAAGCAATTACCATTGATTTGGAAAAATATACACTGAACACGTACTGGTTCACGCGTTAATTATTCATGAGTGATTTATATTATTGGCGTTTTTAGGGAATAATTGACAAGTGAGAATGCATGCATGATGTCAAGTTGGTTGATATTCAGCAAAGTGAATTTGTGAAAATAAAAACAACACCGTCTTTGCTTCAGAATGAATTTTATTTTAATAAAATAAAATCCATTCACCTCATTTTGACATATCAAGACAGACAACAATCCATTTCTTGAACGTCAGATGAAAAAGGAAATCTGCATCATCCGCTGGGTAATGACAACACATTTCTACTCACCTAATTTCGCTTCAGATTCACCTGCGTACCACCGACTTTTAAAGTCTTCGAAACTGAGGGAGTAGGCTTGGACACAAATAGGGGACCTTGTTTTGAACATGCAGAAAGGTGAGGTGTGGTGTTGGGGGGGGGGGGGGGGGGGGCTAAATCATGGATATGTGCCAAGACGCAAGACACGGATCAGCATGAAATTAATATTGCTTGGTTAATAGCCCATAGCATATTAATAAAGGACAATTAGGTTGGAATTATTAATCTTTATTCATAAATCATCAAATAACACAATATACATGAAATATCAATATAATATGCACACGCAAGTATAAAAAAATAAATCAATCCCAGTGAAGAAAAATCAGCCTGGTCAACCACTTCACCAGGCCTATCGATCAGCCTGGTCACAATTCTAAAATGCAAGCCCTGTATATATGTCGTTTTTGTCTGTGTAATTAGATAATTTCGGTGTTGCTAAACTACTTCCGACTTGTAGTGTATGTAGTGACAAAAATGTAGTTAAAAATACTAAACGTTATTATTAAATAAATATTAAATAATATTTTAAATTAAGGGAACCCTAAATCGTTTTCTCAAAAGACACAACTGATTTTTAATTTCTGTGCAGAAACCTTAGGAGGGTTAATAAACTACTGGAAGAAAATGCCGATTGTATAGGTAAAGGTGTATAAAAACTGACACTGTTGGCCAATCCTGGTGTTTGTCGGCTGAAATAATATTCGTACATTTTTAGCTCAACTTTGGCGAAGCCAAATTTGAGCTTTTGTCATGGCCCGTCGTCCGTCTGTCCGTACGTCAACAATTGGATACGGCTCGGGCTAGAGGCCGTATTTATGAACCGATCTTTACGAAACTTCTTGGGTACCTTTGTTATGACCGTGGGACGAGAACAAGTGTTTTTGGGTGCGATCCGAAATTCAAGATGGCTGCCAGCCGCCATTTTGTACCAACGATGCAGAAATCTGTTTTTTGTACAGAACTTCCATATGAAACCTCTGATTTGAATAATGTTTTGTATGAATGTTTAGTACCATGGGATACATCACATATAATACGTTTTTTTTTCTTGTGCGTAAATTGTGCAAATTAGACTAATTTTGATGTTTTTTGGTGTTACTTTCAGCACTGTAAGTGCAAATGCCAATACGGCTCGGGCTAGAGACCGTACTTATGAACCGATCTTTACGAAACTTCTTGGGTACCTTTGGTATCACCGTGGGACGAGAACGAGTGTTTTTGGGTCCGGTCTGAAATTCAAGATGGCCGATGGCAGCCATTTTGTACAAAATTAGGTGCAATCAGATTTTTGCACAGAACTTCCACATGAAAGCGCTGATTTGAATAATTTTTGTGTGAATGTTTAGTACCATGGGATACATCACATATAATACAGGTTTTTTTCTCGTGCAGAAATTATGCAAATTAGATGAACTTCGATTTTTTCAGTGCGACTTACACACAATAAGTACACATGTCAATACGGCTCAGACTAGAGTCTGTATTTATGAACTGATCTTCACGAAATGTCTTGGGTACCTTTGTTATCACCTTGGGACGAGAACGAGTGTTTCTGGGTGCGGTCTAAAATTCAAGATGGCTGCCAGTGGCCATTTTGTACCGAAATTAGGTCTAATCAGTTTTTTGTACACAACTTCTATACAGCTCAGACTAGAGGCCATATTTATGAACCAATCTTTACGAAACTTCTTGGGTACCTTTGTTATCACCGTGGGATGAGAGCAAGTGTTTTTGGGTGTGGTCCAAAATTCAAGATGGCCACCAGCAGCCATTTTGTACAAAAATTAGTGGAATCAGTCTTTTGTACAGAACTTCTGTATTAAAGTTCTGATTTGAATAAATTTTTGTATGAATGTTTAGTAACATAGAATACATCACATATTGTAAGGGGTTTTTTTTCGTGCAGAAATTATGCAAATTAGATGAACTTTGATTTATTCAGTGCTACTTACACAATGTAAGCACACATGTCAATACGGCTCAGGGTAGAGGCTGTATTTATGAACCGATCTTCACAAAACTTCTTGGGTATCTTTGTTATCACCTTGGGACGAGAATGAGTGTTTCTGGGTACTGTCCAAAATTCAAGATGGCTGCCAGTGGCCATTTTGTACCGAAATTGGGTCCAATCAGTTTTTTGTCACAAGTTCTATACAGCTCGTATTTATGAACTGATCTTCACAAAACTTCTTGGGTACCTTTGTTTTCACCTTGGGACAGGAACGAGTGTGTTTTGGGGTGTTATCACTGTGCTGTAAGAACAAATATTTTGATGTTCAGTCAGACCCACTCTGGGACTCAAAGATTTTTTTCTAGTTTAGCATCTGACTGTCACCCACCTTTACAATACTTTACCTATACATTTGTTACAGGCAATGGTCAGTATTTATGTACAGACTGTTTCAATACTTTATATGTACCTTTGTTATCAGGTCATTACCTAGATGTTTGTCATTGCTGTGTCACATACTATACATGTACATGTCTTTGTCTTGACAAGTTGAGCTACAGTGTCATTGACACTTTCATTCTTAAACCTAAATTGGGAAAGCAAAAGTGGAAAATGCTGATTTGAGTGGGCTCTAGACAGGACCGTAATTCACAACATTTTTGGGGGAGGGGTGTTGGTGCCCAACGGATCTGTCATATCGCCCAACTATTTGGAACATACCTAATTGCTTTTATAAAAAGACAAAAGTTATGTGCTACAAATTGTCAAATGAAATGTACTTTCCATTGAATTATTTATTTATTGGTGTTTAACTGTTTAAGGTCACATATTTCTGCACTGTGGCTAATTGTTATTGCAACATGGAGATAAAGTCGAGTTTATCAATCATTCAATACACATGTTGCCCGTTTTAGAGGACTTCCACCACAAGCACTGGGGACTGAGTCCTATTTAACCATAAAACAGAGCTTATTTACATGGTAAACAAGCACCACTTCACTTCCCAGGGTTCCCAGGAAGGGGAAAGGGGGCGGCAGGGACTTTCCATTGATAAAATACTTACATGGCAGGGAACTTTAAAGATTAGTTTTATGATGGTGCTGTCAATTCCACACCAGCTAGGTAGAAGTGCATGACCACCGGGGTGCGATTAATAGGTTGTGGTCATAAATATCATTTGTTATTAGTTACTCTCTCCATGGGTGTGGAATTCTACTGATATGGTATCATAATATACTGAGTCGGGTACTCGGTCATTTATTGCATTTTGTAATCTATGTATATTTTTGCCGGGCAGGCAAGAGATTTGCCCAGCTGAGTATTCCAATGCAAATGTATAAATTATATAATTTCTCCAGGAAGCAAGGACGTCTGCCCAACTTGGTAATGATAAATGGTATTTCATAATTTCTTGCCCGACGAAACCCATGATTGGGATTTTTTTGGTTGTTTTGTTTTGGTGGTTTTTTTTGTGAAGGGGTGGGGGGGGGGGGTGGGGGGGGGGGGTGGGGGGTTCAGATGTAAACTAATATTTTTATACTGTACCAATGACCCGGACATAGCTGGTGCTAACTCTTAAAATATAGGGCCAAACACAAATTTTGCCCCCCAATCCCCAAAATTTGCATCTAAAACCAAAGAAAACATGTCCTGAATGGCCCTCCACACTTCACCTCTACTGCGCATGCGCAGTGTCAAGGACGTTCCGAAATTGGCGCCATTAATCATTCTAAGTTTGGCCCTTCATCAGTTAACATCTGACTGATCTTTGTGCTTGTAAATCTCAGTTTAAATGATGCCAGACACATAAATATTAGTGAAATGGTGATTCTAAGGAGGATAGAGAAGGAGGAGAGGAAAAATGTGTGACAGAATATTATCAGGGCTGTAACTTAAAATTTTTTAATGAAATTATGTTAAGTTACCTATTTTCGATGCAGCAGCCATTTTGTTGTCATTCTTGTTATTTAGTTACACTGATTTTTCAGTGTTTTCCTCTCTCCCTTTCCTTTAAGTCCCCTCTTGCTATTCTCCCATGCTTTTGGCATAGTTTCTGTAATTATTATTACTAAAATTTCTTGGGAGTTTTAGCTGAATAACAGAATGAATTCTGTTCTTTTCCCCATGTTTACGTCTTCACCTACGGGTGGTTAGGCGTTGTGTTCTGCATCTACCATCTGATGTTCTGCAGTTTCTTCCCTGGAAGTCCCTGTTTTGCATCAGATAGTGTATTTTTGGTAACTGATTTCGGGCCTGGGTGCCTGGAGTCTTATTTTAGTGTTTTTACACTCATTGTTTACATTTACAACAGCCCTCTGTGTGAGGGGGGATTTCTTGAAAATAATATCTTGATGTTAATTTAATCATAACTAGATACATTATTATTGTTCGTAAGTGTTGCATAAATTGTTTAAAATATTTTTAAAATTTTTGTCCACACTTAGGCTTGGGATCCATTGGGGCTCAACGTTACTTTTCAGAAACTTGGGCTGTTCTGAAAAAATATTTTTTCAAAATATTTTGATTTCAATTATTTTTTCTATGTTAATGGATCATATTATTATTATGTATTTTGATTGTCAGGGGTTGGTGCGAGTACCAGGACTTTGTTTTCTTTTCACATTGAAAGGATTTTGATCAATTGTAATAAGAGGAAGTCTTCCTCTGACTTTTATAATCATTCTATATGTGGTCAGTGTACTCGCATTAACTCCTGTTCTGTATCTGATGATTTCGATGACAACATGGGAAGCGTATGTCACGGTATGTTAGTGGGGAATTGGACATTCCAGTCCTTTCCCCGCAGAGTCACTCTACTTTATCAATTTCTATTTCAGACGATCAAGATTAGGGTGATGTATCTGTGATGTCTTCCAACAGTGTGCCTCCGTCGTCGCAATTAATGAAGGGCTTGCGGAAAAGTGCTCATGTAAATACGCCAATTGCCTAAGAGGACCCTAGTAGGTTCGACGGCCTTTGATGTCCGCTAGCTCGCCCGGTGTAGCGTCCATTCATCGAATGGTTCGGCAGCCGGGTTCGTCCGTTGCGGTCTAGAAGGAGTTTTGGGGTGATGCGAGCACTATAAATCAACCAAATGCACACCCAGTGACGGCGGATTAGAGGAAGAACGGAGGAAGCCTTTTAGTCCGGTTCATAGCTCATTCTGGTCCATCCGGACGGCGAGCGAGAGAGGCCCCTATCTCGTACAACAACATCTGGCCCCAGATGTTGTGGTACAAAATGTTTCGCATTCGGAGCATACGTCCATCGCTCGGGACGCTCCGACATATAGTCAGTCCGGAGAGACTGTCAATAAGGCTTCCTCATTCTCATGGTAGCGCACACGACCGCTCTTGGCTACGTGACCTCGGATATCCAGTCAGCTTCGCCAGTCAGAGAATCATCGGCGACCAGGTCACACCATCCGGTAGCCAGGGACACGAGGCCTGCAGACTCCGGACGTTCGCATAGGAAAGTGTGCGGGAGTCTACGTACACGGAGCTTCCAGCGGCAATGCATCGTAAGACCGCTACTGCACAGGCCTCGGGGACGGACGTGCTATCCTAAATAGCACAGCTTGTCGCTGCATCTCAGCAACAACTGAATCTGTCGCATATGTTTTATCCGACGATGCTGGGTCGGGACGCTCCGCGGAAGCGGATACGGACGTCCGAAAGTTTCATCCGGTCCGACGGGATACCGAAAGGGATTCGGAGGATTTCGAGCTTTCCCTTTCGGAACAACATATGCTGTTGTGTATGTCATCTGACTTGATCCTCTACAGGTTCTTTCGTCGGACCAGAATGCTGCGATGCCGGATAAGAAACTGATAGCGTCGGTGGACTTAGAAATTTTTGGTTCGGTTCAGGGACTTCGTCCCTCAGTTCCGACATAGTCCAATAATGTCACACAAACTTTCGAATTATTGAACGACGCTATATATTTATTATTATATGCTTGCTATTACCAAGCATTTCTGGTTTCTTGTTCGCAAAGTTATGGAGATGTCTTTCAAAAGTGTGCCTCTGTCGTCATAGTTAATGAAGAGCTAGCGGCAATAAGTGCTCATGGAATATGTCTATCGCCTAAGAGGTCCCTTGTAGGATCGACGGAGTGACATTCGCTAGCTCACCCGGTGTAGCGTACATTCATCGAATGGTTCGGCTGCCGGGTTCATCCGTTGCGGTCTAGGAAGGAGATTTGGGTGATGCGAGCACTATAATTACTTTAGTACTCACCCAGTGACGGCGGATTGAGGACAGATCGGAGGAAGCCTGTTAGTCCGGTTCCTGGCTTGTCCAGGTCCGTCCGGGCTGTGAGCGAGAGAGGTCCCTCTCTCGTCCAACAACATAGGGGACCGCATGTTGTGGTTCAGATATTTTACATTCGGAGCATATGTCCGTCGCTCGGGACGCTCCGTTATATTGACAGTCCGAGAGACTGTCGATAATGCTTCCTCATCCTCACAGCAGGCACATGACCGCACATTGGCTACGTGACCTCGAGTATACGATCAGTTTCGTCATTCAGTGATTCCACGGGTCACGCCATCCGGTAGCCAAGGGACACGAGGCCTATACACTCCGTTCGCTCGCATATTAGTAGTATGCACGGGGTAACGATCACGGAGCTTCCAGCGGCAATGCATCGTAGGACCGCTTCTCCACAGGCCTCAGTGACGGACGTGCTATCCGAGTTAGCACAGTTTTTTCGCAGCATCCCAGCAATCGACAGTTTCTTAGTCGAATCAGGAATTATCTGACGGCGCTGGGTCGGTGCGGTCCGCGGTTGCATCAGGTACGGACGACCGAACGCTTTATAGGATCCGACAGGATGGCGAAAGGGATTCGAAAGATTTCGAGTTTTCCCTTTCGTAGCATCGGAAGCTGCCATTCATATCTTCCGGCATTATCTTCCAGTGATTGTTATTTCGGACTACATTGCTGCGATGTTGGATAAGAGACTTATAGCGTCATTGGACACGGAATTTTGGATCGGTTCAGGGACATTGTCCCTGACTTACCGACACAGTCCAATAATGTCATTAGAACATGTGTATTATTTATCGACGCTATATATACATATAAGCCTGCTACCAAGCATGATAGTTTAGTTTCTTGTCCGCAATGCTCATTTCTGCCTTTTATCATTTATACGAATAATTTATTTTGGCAGAACAGGGCATACCGAGAGTTCATATGCGTCTAGACGGCGTGGTTAAAGACTGGAAATATTCTTTTTCGCCGTCTATGTCTTTTCCAACCACAATGTTGGAAACGACAATGATGTCTAATAGACGTAACTTAGACGCTTTATCATACGTAATCCACCTTACTGAGGCGTTATCATTACGTCTTCAAGAGAAAGAATTACGGGATATTATCCTCAATGTGATTTTTTTTGAGGGCAGTAGTTTGTTCACGTATAACTCCGCCCTTCAGTGGCTGATTGGAGTTGGTTAGACGTGACGCAGTCCTAGCTACATCCACGTGCGTGGATAGTAAGGTGAAGAACTCTCTCAGAGTCGCTTCGTTCTCGGAGAAGCTTCTCTTCGACGGCAACTTTTCAGCAATCCATGAATTGCTCGATTTACACGTTCTCTTGTCTATCTAGTGTAGCAAGAGATTCAGACTGGGGCAAACATTCGGTGGTTGACTCAGAGAGTGCCACTGCAGTTGCCGGATCCGAGTTTTATAATTATGACGGTTGCCAGTCAAACAGGTTGGGATATAATATTGATCCCAACGGATTCGAAGTGCCAGGGTCTTTAGGTTCCGCAGTCTCTAAGCAAGCACTTATCTTCCACGGAATAATGTTTTTTTAGGCTTGCTTTATGTCATTGGATGAACATTATTCAGAAACGCATGTCCAAATCCTGTCCGTTAATTCGACAGTAGTGGCGTATCTCCGGAAAAAGGGAGGCACTCATTCATTTCCGTTATTCAATTTAATGGAAAGAATCCTTCTGTTTGTTATAGTACACCAAGTTCTGTTTCGGTCCGTCATATTCCGGGTCGTCTGATTGTATTACCGGACTCCCGTTCACTTATGGGTCGCTTGTTGCCGTCAGAATGGACTCTCAACAAACAAGTATTCAATCAGATTTGCTATCAATGGGAGCGCCCAATGATAATTTATTTACGACACAACTTGCTTGTCAATTGCAGACGTATGTGTTTGCTTGTCCGGATCTCTGAGCTAATGTTGTTAACGCTCTATTGATCTAATAGGACGGAATGATAGGATATGCGTATCCTCCTGCGCTGTTGTTTCAGCAAGTATTGCTAAGATAAACAACCACAATACATTTCTGTTGATAGCATCTCTGTCTTCACAGAGACTGTGGGTAAATTTACTCTGATGTCCACTGTGGGACTTAACGCGAAATGTTCCTCCATGAGAGGATCTTTTTTCGCTGGGTAAAATCGTGTCATCTTTATCCCAACCCGCAAGGTCGCAACCTTCACGTATTCCAGTGGGTGGTCCTTATTGCATTGTAAGCATTGTACTGGACGAGCTTTGGACGCAATTTCTTACTATAGAAGAACCTCTTCTTCGCTATTCTATGTGGCTAAAGTGGAGGCTCTTCCGTCGTTGGTGTAGGGATCACTATGTTGATATTGTTGATCCCTCCATACTAGTCATTGCAACTTTTTAGTATACTTGTTTGACAAGATCTACTGCAGCCTGTTATTATTAAGGTTATAGGTTTATGTTACCTCATACCTATGCACTCTATGATAGTTTACAATTGAGTCTTATGTCTCTTTATCTAAGTCAGTTAGTAACTTTTCGATAAATAGACTTAGAATCATTAGATTAAATTCCTATATGGAATTTAACTTCGGTTCTTATTTAGCTAAGTAATCATTTGAGCCTCTGGAAACAGTAGTTTTCAAATTCTGACCTTTTAGACAGTAATTCTGTTGGCTTCTCTTTTACTGAAGAGTCAGTGAGTTTCATGCACTATCGGTGAATGATTTTCACTTTCGTAGTTTCGGAATCACTACTTCCTTTACTATTTAGGTTGGATTTTTGCATAAGAGTCAGGCTCCTAATTAATATCCGGAACCTATTGTTATTAAGGTCCTTCCGTCTTCGTACGGGCATAGGCCTTTACTCTGTCCGGTTAGAGTTTATGTATTTATAAACAGATATCTGTTTATTACTTCGGGCGTAAGCTTCTTCTGTCTTTGATGCCTAATAGAAGGACATTACGCTCCATTCTTTTGCTAATGGATTCAATTAACTATCGATACTGCTTATGGTATATCATTGACTCAGCAGTTGTGTTTGAGATTTCGGCTCATGAAGTAAGAGTTCTTCTACATCTTGGGCTTACATTAATAGTGTCGCTATTATAGATTTTTGAAGGCTGCTCATTGCGCTCAGCCATCCACATTCATGAATTTTTATCTCAGAAATATTGAGTCCATTTCTGGAGGCCTCTATTGTTAGGTCTATTATCTACTGCTCAGAATGTCATTCACTTAACAGTTGCTACTATAGCTAGGTAGGCTGTCTGTTTCGGCAGTGACTCCGTTCTGCTGCCCTCTTCGCTCTGGGCCATTTGACCCAGGGCAAGAAAAAGGGGGGGGGGAGGGTGTTCCCTTGGGTCACCTGTTTTACTATGAAAACAAGGGGATACCTCCTCCGGAGTTAGTAATTCTGAGCTGTTATTGGGATGGTTGTTTAGTGAGAAGTTTATGTTTTAAAAATTCATTCAGGTCTTAGTTTTTAAAGTATAGCTTTTGAATATTGCACGTGTCAACGGACATGATTATACAATTCTCAGACACTTTTAAGGAGTATAAAGAGTCTCTGTTCTCTAGACTTACTTTATTTATTGGCTTACTTTAAAAATTATTAGTATAAGGATTATACTAGATATTAATAGAGTACATGGATGTATGATGCTCAATTTTGGAAGGTGTTGTATCTTTCTAATTTATCATAAATAAGAAAGATACATGTAAGGCCTAATACTTCTTTTTCCCTAGAGGGGATGACTCTACTTTATATAATTGAGCGTATTCCATCTTGCTCTATGTCCTTGGCCCTCCAGCCTTTTTACTATTCAGCTATGTCTGGGTCATTGGTACAGTATAAAAATGTTAAAAAATTTATAGTAATTTATATATTTTTTATACTTACCAATGACCCAGACGGGGATGGCCCTCCCAGCAGTTGGGAACTCTTACCTCCCCGCTGATTACATAGTGCTTACCAGGCACTGGTTATTAGAATGATTAATGGCGCCAATTTCGGAACGTCCTTGACACTGCGCATGCGCAGTAGAGGTGAAGTGTGGAGGGCCATTCAGGACATGTTTTCTTTGGTTTTAGATGCAAATTTTGGGGATTGGGGGGCAAAATTTGTGTTTGGCCCTATATTTTAAGAGTTAGCACCAGCTATGTCTGGGTCATTGGTAAGTATAAAAAATATATAAATTACTATAAATTTTTTAACTTTCCTTACCTATATATACCTATCTTCAGTTTTACTTTAACTGCCCCCACACCCAAGCAAAAGAAAAAAACATCCATGTGCTTGTGACTGACAACAAGTCGGTGGGGGCGGGGGATTAAAACACGTCAATGCAGAGGAAACCAATGCAGAATACTTTACCAGGGTACTAGGGAGTCCATAAACTCTCCATGACTGAGGGGTTATACATTTTAATTTTGGCGAGGGGGTAGTTAATCATACTAAATGGCTTCTTCCCAGAGTATGCCACTGATAGTGGTCCGCCCGCCCCCAGTTATACTACTACTGTTCTCAATTTAATTCAGTGTCAGCACCAGGATTTCAATTTGGAGGGGGGGGGGGCTAAGTAAGATATGGGAGTCTCCTGAAGAAAATGGGCCTGAGCTGGGAGTATGGGGGGCAATTTGAAGGTTTATTTGGTGTGGGGGGGGGGGGGGGGACTAATTTAATTAGTTAAAACAGGCTGCCTTTTAGCACTGTTTTAATTTTTTAAAAATACTCACCAGATATTTTCTGCTCCTACTTCCACACTTTGCACAGACTATTTAGCAAGAATGCGCAACTTCACAGTTGCAAGATCAAGCATCGGTACGACATTGTCCCAATTTCCAAACTCGGTTCATCTTTGAAATTGAAGCTGGTTCGAACTTCCAATAGGCCAACATGTATTGTTGCTTCTTGACTTCAATAATGCTGTTGATCGCCCTCATAATCAAAATAATAAAAATGTTTATAACCATGCCAAAGAACACTTGTGTGCTGTTTAATTGTCATCATGTTCAGATTTTTTCGTGTAAGACTGGGAGCACTGGCAAAGCGAGACCTGTTCTCGTTAGATCACCAAAGTTAAGCAACGTCGAGCTCTGTTAATCCTTGGATGGGTGACCATTCGGCGATTAATTTGGGTGCATCCCGTAGTAGTGGCTGGTGTGCGATCGGCGAAGTTTGTGTGATTCTGCGATGTTGCATCACATGCCATCTGTGTACGCTGGGAATGTTCACCAGTACTACACAATCCCCACCGTACCTTGGTGTAAAATAGGGACCTGTTGAGGTGCTTGCCTTGTGTGCCCGTCTGTGGAGCACCGGCCGTATGCTCTGTTGAGTTGAGCTGAGAATGTCATAGAATGAACAAATCGTGTTAACACCTGTGATACAGGGTAACAATGTAAGTCAGAGAGCACTGCGGTGGATTCTAGACGTTAACATTGCATTATAACATTGCATTATAAGACTGGTAAGACAAATTTTTAGACAAATTAAAACAAATATTTACAATAGATGCAAAAACTTTGAAATCAATCATCTGACAAAATTAGCATTTGAATCCTGATGTCACAAAATGTCACGCATGTTCAGGACTGATATTTTTTGTTCTGTGTGTTGGACAATAATGGGTCATCGACGACGTACAATATTTTCAACAACTTTTTCAAAACATACTTTGCACAAGTTCAGCTTACTAAAGTGAAAGGTTATAAGCTATATCTTTTTGAGGCTCTATCCATCCATGTTTATTTTAATATTAGTGACATGTATGGTGTCTTTTGATGTAAATAGGCCTAAAGTCAGCAACAGCACAATGAATATAAATATATTTACACACTCGTAAAGTATATAAAACATGCAGATACATGCAGGCAAAATTATATACATTTGGTTTGTATTTACTATGTGAATGGGAGATGTGTGGAGTATCAGCGAGTCATACATATGTGGCATTTCATTTTTTAACTACCATGGTAAATCTTGCAAAACCATGGTAAAAATTTTGAAGTCTCAAGTACCATGGTAAAGTTGAAATGTACCTTGGTTTACCATGATGCTCCATGGTTAACAATGCTAAATAAAAAATTTACCATTGTATATCATGGTTTACCATGGTATACTATGGTATTACCATGGCATCTTATCCAAAATACCATGCTTAATCCAAGATGTACAATGGTACACCACGGTTTATCATGGTATACCATGATACTTTTTTTTAAGGGTTGTGTCATTTGGAGCCTATTTCCATTAAACTTCATGGTAAAATATTATTTTCTTGGGGCCTACTGTACTCAAAAAAACCTTTAGGGCTGATTTTGTGGTCTTTCAGCCTCAACCCTGACAGAATGCAAGTTTCTGGTAAAACTCTTGACATGATATTACCACGCCATTGAAAGTGTCATTAAACCCCAACAAACAAACACACAAAAGCCTGCATTTCATATTACAAGGTCCTATCTAGAAGTTTTATTGAGAGACTGTTTGCCGGTTATAGTGAAGGAAAACATTTTGCAGTGGGTAGTTTGGGCGGCCGAAATACATACAGAGTTGAATACCATCTTACTTGCTGAGAGTGTATGGTAGTTTTCTTAAAATTCTTAAAAATCTTCAAAATTCTACCCATGTGAAATAGTGTTTTATTTTGTTAGACAAATTCTATAAAATTTTGCTAACACTTTATTCTTTGAAAGCATAAAAGTGTCAACTGCGATGTTAAGCCACCTTACAGTTGGCAGCTTCTTTCTTTCAAAGGAAAAGCAGTCTGTTTCCAATTAAGCGGAGGCCATAAATCAGTCTAAAATATTTGCTAGATGTGGCCCTGTGACAAATATATGTTTGAAATTTATTGGAGAGATCATCACCTGTAAATATGTAATAAATTATAAGAAAAAAAGAAAATTTTCATGACCATAAACTTCTGTTCAGTTAAGTAAATAACCAAATAAAGGAGGCCGGGTGCACTGACGTGATAATGAACAAACTGGAGATTCCTCTAATTCAGGTACAATGGGATGACCCATGGACCCTCTGTGCTGACCATGGTTTATCCCAGAGTTTGAAATTTGACAATTTGACGTAATTTCCTGGCTTCTGGTGTTGAAATATACAAAACAAGAGTGAAAGTGTTTCATTTTTACCCATCCATTAGCAGATTGAAACTGAGATTAACCCTCTGAACATGGATGGCAAAATATCAAAATTTTAAGAAGTTGCAAATTTTTTTCATAATGCAACAAGGAATATAACCTGTTCATGTTTGTTTGGCAGATCTCATGAAGTTCTGTCAAACAAGATTGAATTGATTGAATTTCTGTTTACATTTTGAGAAACCCTTGAAGCTTGAAATAACAGTAATTTGACATCAGAATGTAGAGCCTGGGTTAATGACATTTTTCACTAACTGTGCTCCAACTTAAAACTTCTCAAATGAGATTTTCTCTGAATGTTATAAATGTAAAGCATCTGCTGGGAGGAGTCATGGACATGCTATTCTATATTTTGTGTGTTATGTCCCTGTGCCAAAATGGTGATTGCTTTTTTTCATGACATGCTCTGCACTTCTGAATAGACTGCTCCACAAAATTGATTCTGTAACTCTTAAATTTTGAAAAACAAGGATTCCTTGTATAGAAATTAGATCAATGAACTTAATGCAGGTTGCATCCAGGATGTGCACCCTCATCACCAGTTGAGAACAATGGGGATCAGTATTTGACAGAGATTCACATTTATTGAAATAAAATAGCATAATGGCCAATTCGATCTAACCATTGACAAACACCTGCCAGGTGCATGCACCCCATGTACCCCAATGGGTTAAATTATAGGCTGCATGTGTAACAAACACACCCTTACCATAACTCTAATCCCAACCTAGAACAATATATACCTAAAATGTATGCATTTATCAGTCATGAGTTTAACAAAATTGTTCAATTGTTTATTGAGGTTTAATGGCACTTTCAGCACCCAGCGCCATATCTTCCCGGACCGTTTTATGGGTGGATGATGCCAGAGAGAGAACCACTGAGTTGTGGTGGTCTATAATAATCAAATGTATATTTCTGCATTATATACATCCTCAAATTTGTGTTTGAGCATTATGGAAAACAGCAATGGCAGCACCAGATTTTTGTTCAGAGAGTGGGTTGGGGTAAGAGTGGAACATTTTAGTTCTCCATTGTGGGGGTAGGGGGTTGATTGGTGTGTGTGTGTGTTGGAAAGAGTAATGCCTGCTTTCTTGAAGAGTGGGATGGGGGGGGGGGGGGGGGGATATGAATTAATTTTTGCCCTGTAAAATATTTTCTTGAAATTGTTATAAAATCAAGTTATGACGATTGGAAAACAAAGCAGCCATGTTTTGATTATTTGATGAATTAATGAATAAAGTTTGCCTTCCATAACTCATTGACAGGAAGACTACTCCTATTTATAGTGGTACATTCTGTAAACAGGAGCCAGGAACACACTTCCATTAGTGACTTTTGTACTGGTCAGGAAAATTCACTTGCAATAAGCAAAGACTTAAATCCCAAATGTGTTTTTTTGGCATCTGGTTCATGGCTCAAAATTCATGCAAGAATCAGAATCAATTCTCCTATGTGATTCCCAACAGGGAAACAATGAAAATCAGCTTTGATTCTCAAAGAATGTTCGTTTGATTCTGCTCATAAATTTGGAAAGTGTCATTAACTCCTTGATGCTACTGACAGATATTCCTGCCCAGGACATGATTTATTTTGTCGCAGAAATATGTATAATTTGGGCATATTTAATCCAGTTTCTTCCCTGTAAATTGAAATGCATTTTTTAATCAATGATTTTTGGGGTTAAACTTACATGAATTTTTCATCAGATCTTGTCATGGCTGATTAAGAGCAGCCATGACTAGATTTGATGAAAAATACAAAAAAAATACTCTGCGGGTTAAGAGTTATAGGCCCGGAGAATTCTAAATTTTGTTGCTCCCTCATAATATGGTAACATTTTAACTGGGAGCGCGGTGGCTCAGTAGATAGAGGTACAGGCTGCAAGCCTAGAGGTCTTCTGTTTGAATCTCACCTGCGGCAACCGCATTGTGTCCTTGGGCAAGACACTTCACCCCCATTGCCCATGTGGAGGCACTGTGACGCTGTGCACTAAGGCGTACTGCACGTTGATGGTGCACCTGTCTTCAACCATGGCCAACCCTGCTTGTGTGGAGTTAGTATGTTGGGGGCTGACAGTTGCTCGCCGTTGCTCGGTGATTCTCTCCGGGTACTCTGGCTTCCTCCACCCGTAAAATTGTCCTGGTCATGATCAGCCATTGTGCAGAAATATGTGACCTTAAACACCAATAAATAAATAATAAATAACACTTTAACTTAGCAGTGATGTCTAATGAAGTCTTGACTTTCTATACAGGCAGCCAAGACTTCACTAGAAACCACTGCCAGGCACTGTAACTGCCATCATTCCATCAGAAAGACCACCAAAAATGCCTTTCTGTTGAAACATGTGTTTTACATGTACATGTAAGACAAGAAACTAACCAATATTTGAACTAGGCCCTTAAGGGTTAAGCAGCTGTAGCAAATACACAAATGTGAGGTTTGTGTTTACTGTGGAATATGTACGGGTTGCACTCACAAGGGTTTTACAGTGTTCAAATTCTAAATTATTTAAGAACTTAAAATTAATTTTTGCAACAGGAGTTCATTAGAATTGAAACTGATTCACACAAATTTTAAGGCCTGGGGTTTTGCACTGAATCATTTTAAAACTTGTATATTTTCATTGTATCACAAGCTTATAGCAATGGTTAGTTAAGAATTTGTGCATGTTAGTTATTTTTTTAGTAATTTATTGGAGAGTGTGTCACTAATAAGTTTTAAGAAAAATCATTTTTATTTTCAGAAATTTTTAAAGAAAACAAAAACAAACAACCTACTCTGTCTGAAAAAAAGTACCATAGTTATGGAAAGAGGAAAGCCTTACAACAGACCTGATAACCTGAACAAGAAACACAATCTGTATTGGTCTTGTGAGAAGAATTATCTTTACTTTAACTCTTTGCATTCTGCTGGCAGATATTCCTGCCCATCACATGGTTTTCTCTTGTCACTGACATACAGGCCTGAAAATAAGCAGTCTGACATTTGCAGAATGAGGTGCCCAGAGGGTGAATTTGATAATGCTATCCCATACAGTGGGCAAATTTATCCTCTGGGTACCTCTTTCTGTTTAGTTTTGAGACCCTGATCCAGATTGAAGTTCACAGAGGGTAAATTTAGTGATGCTACCCTGCTGTGCAGGGTAGCATCACTAAATTCACCCTCTGGGAACCTCATTTTGCAGATGACAGATTATTTTCTGGCTTGGTGTAGCCAGAAATCTCCTTCAGTTTGGGAGCATCTATAGTAAAGCAATGATGTTATCCCCCAGCACTGGATGATGGTGTGCCCAATTAAGAGTATGATTATCTCAGTAAATGACCATGAGACTTATTAAGAACAGCTGCTTGGATCAGTCCAATGAGCAGAAGGATTCTATTGGAGGGGGTGGAAACAATGGATGACTGTGTTGACTAACTTGTGAGTAATGCAAAGAACTCTTAACTCATGAGGCAGGACCTGCCACAAGCTGGTTCGATCAGACAATCGAACATCGTATTCCGAAAGAGAAGTCTCTAATAACATCTGCAGAATTATCTCATTTTATAAATATGTCGTTCTACACCCATGAGACAAAGTCCAACATTGACAGTGTAGAATAGAAATTTCAGCCAACGAAGAAATCCAAAGCCTATGGAAATGTACTAAAGAGGAAAGGTACACTTAGAACCACCTCCCCACCACCGCCCCAGCCCCTACCCCAGATATATATAATTGAGTTCTAAAGAACTTAAGGCAAACTGAAATGCACACAAACATATTGTATAAAAATACCGAAAACTAATACCAAACTCAAAATTCCAATACCATCCATCTCTAATGGACACTTCCAAATAGGCCTGAAAATAAGCAGTCTGACATTTGCAAAATGAGGTCCCCAGAGGGTGAATTTGATGATGCTATCCCATACAGTGGGCCAATTTTTCCTCTGGGTACCTCTTTCTGTTTAGTTTTCAGACTCTGATTCAGGTTGAGGTTCACAGAGTGTAAATTTAGTGATGCTACCCTGCTATGCAGGGTAGCATCACTAAATTCACCCTCTGGGAACCTCATTTTGCAGATGTCAGTCTGCTTATTTTCTGGCTTGCTGACATAAGTATAATTTGGGCATATTTAAACATATTTTCCCCTGTAAATTGAATGGATTTTTTCACCAATGATTTCTTGTTATATTTAGATTAATTTTTCATCAATGGTAGACATGGCTGCTTTACAGCAGCCATGATTAGATTTGATGAAAAAAGATCTTGAAAATACTCAGCGGGTTAAGAGTTAAGCCACAGCTTTCTTTCAGTATTCTTTTGTTCTGTGGGTTTTCAAGCATACAAATATAATGGCATATTTATTGTATTGTAAATGGCAATGGTGAGAAACTCAGATATTTGTACTGTTTCAGATATTTGGATGGTACTAATATCTGCACTGTAGACCATTGTTTGCAAATCGGGATAAATTTTAAGGTCTGCGTGGACAACATTGAATTGAATGTATTGAAGCCAAAGAGGTCTGTAAAGCAGAAGAATTGAGTGATTATCAAAATAAATTTTCAATAAGTTTTATTTTGTGTTCAATTAACAGATATTTATTCTGTAACCTATATGCAAATTCAGATCAATTTTATACTAAAGGCATAATAAATGGTTTAGTGTTTTAAATGTATATGCATTTAACAGGGTTTTCCATCATGTAATATCCAGTTTAGTGGGTCCCTCTGTATTTGCTTTGCAGCATATGTCTTCAGCAATGGCTAACCAAGTTTCAAATTGAATTCTAATCAATTGACACCATCCAGTAAATTGAAAGAAAACACTTTATCATGAACAGGAACTTTTGTCATGTGAACATTTTTTACTTTAAAAATTATATTAAACCCAGACTTGAGGCTTTGCCTGTCTGCCTGTCAGTTTTGTCAACAACAGGTCGAAAAATACAACGGTTGCATGCAGCAGGTCAGTTGATTAATTTTTATTTGTCTATGTTATATAATTATTCCAAAAACAACAAAATGATGCATCAACTCTTGTGTGAAAAAAAGACTGTACAAGCTAAACTCAGTTACTTCAAAAACACATTTGTCAGTTTGTCATTTGACAGGTATGTTTACAGTATGGTAGATTCAGAAGGAAAAATTTGTAAGTGAAGTGAATCCATGGAATGAACACTGTTCGATGCCTGGGGATGCTAAACCTTGGAAAACCTGGGGTGTCTTGGTTATGATCAAGCATTGTCAAACACGATATAATGGAATAAATGGGAGCGCGGTGGCTCAGTAGGTAGAGGTGCAGGCTGCAAGCCGAGAGGTCCTCGGTTCGAATCCCACCTGCGGCAACCGCGTTGTGTCCTTGGGCAAGACACTTCATCTCCATTGCCCGCATGGGGGCACGATGACGCCGTGTACTAAGGCGTACTGCACGTCGATGGTACGCATGTCTTCAATGAATCTAACCCTGCCTGTGCTGCAGTGCGGAGTTACGATGTTGGGGAGCTGGCAGCTGCTCGTCGTTGCTCGGTGGTTCTCTCCGGGTACTCCGGCTTCCTCCACCCGTAAAACTGTCACGGTCATGATTAGCCATTGTGCCTAAATATGTGACCTTAAACACCAATAAGTAAGTAAGTAATGGAATAAATACTAGGTTTTTCCCGAAAGTGTAGGCAAAATACAAAATACTGGTCAACTGAATATTCTTAACTTAATAGTTTTAATTGGAAAGGTGTAAGTACTGTTAGTTTGTTTATTTGACATCAGTAATTAATGGATGATCCATGGACCCACTGTGCTGACTATGGTTTATCCCAGAGTTTGAAATTTGACAATTTGATGTAATTCCTCGCTTCTGGAGTTGAAGTATACAAAACATGAGTTAAAGTGTATCATTTTCACCCACCCATAAGCAGATTGAAACTGAGATTAACCCTCTGAACACTGATGGCAAAATATCAAAATTTTAAGAAGTTGCAAATTTTTTTCATAATGCAACAAGGAATATAACCAGTCCATGTTTGTTTGGCAGATCTCATGGAGGAGTTCTCTCAAACAAGATTGAATTGGTTGAATTTGTATTTGCATTTTGAGAAACCCTTGCAGCTTGAAATAACAGTAAATTGACATCAGAATGTAGAGCCTGAGTTAATGACATTTTTCACGAACTGTATTCCAACTTAAAACTTCTCAAATGAGATTTTCTCTGAATATTATAAAAGCAAAACTTCTGCTGGGAGGGGTCATCAACAGGCTATTCTATATTTTGTGGGTTATGTCCCTTTGCCAAAATGGTGATTGCTTTTTTTCATGACATGCTCTGCACTTCTGAATAGACTGCTCCACAAAATTGATTCTGCAACTCTTAAATTTTGAAAGACCAGGATTCCTTGTATAGAAATTAGATCAATGAACTTAATGCAGGTGGCATCCAGGATGTGCACCCGCATCACCAGTTGAGAACAATGGGGATCAGTATTTGACAGAGATTCACATTTATTGAAAAATAAAATAGCATAATGGCCAATTCGATCTAGCCATTGACAAACACCTACCAGGTGCATGCACCCCAATGGGTTAAATTATAGTCTGCATGTGTAACAAAACAAACACACCCTTACCATAACTCTCATCCCAACCTAGAGCAGTATAAACCTAAAATGTATGCATTTATCAGTCGTGACTTTTAACAAAATTGTTCAATTGTTTATTGAGGTTTAATGGCACTTTCAGCACCCAGGGTCAAATCTTATCGGACTGTTTTATGGGTGGATGATGCCAGAGAGAACCACTTAGTTGTGGTGGTCTATAACAATCAAATGTATATTTCTGCATTTTATGCATCCTCAAATTTGTGTTTGAGCATCATGGCAAACAGCAATGGCATCACCAGAATTTTGTTCAGATAGTGGGGTGGGGTAAGAGTGGAACATTTTAGTTCTCCATTGTGGAGGTAGGGGGTTGATTGGTGTGTGTGGGAGAGGAGTGATGCCTGTTTTCTTGAGGGGGGGGGGGGGGGGGTTGAATTCATTTTTGTCCTGCAAAATATTTTCTTGAAATTGTTATAAAATCAAGTTATGACTGTTGGAAAGCAAAGCAGCCATGTTTTGATTATTTGATGAATTAATGAATAAAGTTTGCCTTCCATAACTCATTGACAAGAAGACTACTCCTATTTATAGCGGTACATTCTGTCAACAGGAGCCAGGAACATACTTCCATTACTGATTTTTGTACTGGTCAGGACAATTCACTTGCAGCACGCAAAAGACTTAAATCCCAGCTGTAGTAAATACACAAATGTGAGGTTTGTTTTTACCATGGAATATGTTCTGGTTGCACTCACAAGTGTTTTACAGAGTTCAAATTCTAAATTACTTAAGAACTTAAAATTAATTTTTGCAGCTGGAGTTCATTAGAATTGAAACTGATTCATGCAAATTTTAAGGCCTGGGGTTTTGCACTGAATCATTTTAAAACTTGTATATTTTATTCATTGTATCACAAGCTTATAGCAATGGTTAGTTTAGAATTTATGCATGTTAGTTATTTTTTAATAATTTATTGGAGAGCGTGTCACTAATAAGTTGTAAGAAAAATCATTTTTATTTACAGAAATTTTTAAAGAAAAAAACAAACAACCTACTCTGTCAGAAAAATAGTTCTACAGTTATGGAAAGAGGAAAGCCTTACAACAGACCTGATAACCCAAACAAGAAACACAATCTGTATTGGTCTTGTGAGAAGAATTATCTTTATTTTAACTCTTTGCATTCTGCTGGCAGATATTCTTGCCCAGGACAGGGTTTTCTCTTGTCACTGACATAAGTATAATTTGGGCATAATTAAACATATTTTCTCCTGTAAATTGCATGGATTTTTTCACCAATGATTTCTTGTTATATTTAGTTTAAGTTTTCATCAATGCTAGTCATGGCTAGATTTGATGAAAAAATATCTTGGAAATACTCAGTGTGTTTAGAGTTAACCCACAGCTTTCTTTCAGTATTCTTTTGTTCTGTGGGTTTTCAATCATACAAATATATTGGCATATTTATTGTATTGTAAATGGTAATGGTGAGAAACTCAGATATTTGTACTGTTTCAGATATTTGGATGGTACTAATATCTGCACTATAGACCATTGTTTACATTTTTTACTTTAAAAATTATATTAAACCCTGATTTGAGGCTCTGCCTGTCTACCTGTCAGATTTGACAACAACAGGTCGAAAAATACAATGGTTGCATGAAGCAGGTCAGTTGATTAATTTCTATTTGTCTATGTTTATTCCCAAAACAACAAAATGATGCATCAACTCTTGTGTAAAAAAAAATTGTACTAGCTAAACTCTGTTGCTTCAAAAACACATTGGTCAATTTGTCATTTGACAGGTATGTTTACAGTATGGTAGATTCAGAAGGAAAAATTTTGGAGTGAAGGGAACCCATGGAATGAACACTGTTTGATGCCCAGGGATGCTAAACCTTGGTAAATCTGGGGTGTCTTGGTTATGATCGAGCATTGTCAAACAAGATATAATGGAATAAGTACTCTGTTTTTCCCAAAATTGTTAGCAAAATACAAAATTATGGTCAACTGAATATTCTTAACTTAATAGTTTTAATTGGAAAGGTGCAAGTACTGTTAGTTTGTTTGTTTGACAACAGTACTTTGCTTTTTTGTTCATTATCGAAAAGTAATAAATGAGAGTTCTCTCCCTTGGATAAGTGGCTGTAGTTACTCTGGCTGCAGACCTTGTTTATAAGAACCTTGAATATTGTCTGTTTGAAAATCCTTCCTACAAGTGTTTTAGTAGTAATCAACTCCTGTTCTGCACCTTATTTGAGTTATAAGGGTTTTGGTGTTATGCAAATCAACTGCATGGTGGTGTATTCCGTGCTTGAGTGGGACATGTTTGTGTTTTCTTAAAAGAAGTACACAACAGTTAGTCATCCTTATTCTACCCCTTCCTCCAATTGCTTATGGTCAGTCATATGATGCAAGCAGACATGTTAATCTCCAAAAACAAATATTAAGGTTGACTTTCAGGGAAATGGCATGGATTTTTAGGAAAAGTTTGTGTGACAGAAAATGCTGTATGCAACAAGTTGACAACTACTAAATCACCCTCAATGGGGTGGGAGTGGGTGGGTGGTGGTGTACTTCGCAGGAGATACTACAAAACTATTAATGCAGCTCACATATGTTGTATTACCAAATAAAAATATGGTCAAAATATATAAGTACAAATTTTAATTTTTCTACTGCTCATCTCATCTGGTTCTGTATCCTGTCTAATGGCTTATTCAAATTATATTCTATTCACAAACTTTGGAATCACAACCGTAATCAAGTTTCTACAAATCTCACCCATGCGAGAGCCCGAAACCTTCGGCACAGTCTACAGGTCGTATTTATAAAGGCATTTCATTGTAACTTGGTAGGATGCAGACATTTTAAATTCCAGAATAATTTTTCAGGTAACCTGAGGGTGATTTTCAGGGAAATTGGATGGATTTCACGGAAAAGTTTGCTTGGGAACAAAATAAAAGAAAAAACTTGCAAATATTTTTACACTGTACCAATGACCCAGACATAGCTGGTGCTAATTCTCAAAAATCTAGGGCCAAACACAAATTTTGCCCCCCAATCCCCAAAATTTGCATCTAAAACCGAAAAAATCATGTCCTAAATGGTCCTCCATACTTTCCCTCCACTGCGCATGTGCATTGTCAAGGAGGTCTCGAAATTGGCGCCAATTATCATTCTTTGTTTGGCCCTTCATCAGTTCACATCTGACTGATATTTGTGCTTGTAAATCTCAGTTTAAATAATGCCAGACACATAAATATTAGAGAAATGGTGGATCCAAAGAGGAAATAGAAGGAGGAGAGGAAAAATGAGTGGCAGGAAATAATCAGGGCTGTAACTTAATTTTTTTTTACGAAATTATGTTATGTTGCCTAATTTCGAGGCATGGGCCTGTTGTTGTCATTCTTGCTATAAAGTTACACTGCTTGTTCAGTGTTTCCTCTCTCCCTTTCCTTTAAGTCCCCCTTGCTATTCTCCCATGCTTTTGGCATATTTTTTGTAATATTATTACTAAAATTTCTTGGGAGTTTTAGCTGGGTAACAGAATGAATTCTGTTCTTTTCCCCATGTTTACATCCTCACCCATGGGTGTTTAGGTGTAGTGTTCTGCATCTACCATCTGATGTTCTGCAGTTTCTTCCCTGGAAGTCTCTGTTTTGCATCAGATAGTGTGTTATTGGTAACTGATTTTGGGCCATGGTTATCAGTGCCTGGAGTCATGTTTCTGGTGTTTATACACTTCTCGTTTACATTGACAACGGTTTCTGTTGAGAGGGATTTTCTTGTCTTTGTATTAGCTTAATCATAACAAGATACATTATTATTATACGTAAGTGTTGCATTAATTTTTTTGTAATATTTTAAAAAAATTTGTCCACACTTAGGCTTTTTGGGATCCATTGGGGGCTCAATGTTACTTTCAGAAACTTGGGCTTTTTTTAAAAAATATTTTTTCAAAAAATTTTTTTGATTTCAGTTATTTTTTCTATGTTAATGGATCATGTTATTATGTATCTTTGTTTTCCGGGGTTGGTGGGAGTACTAGGACTTTTTGTGTTCTTTTCACAATGAAAGGATATTGTTCAAATTTTAATAAGAGGAAATCTTCCTCTGACTTTCATAATCATTGTATTAATTGTAGTCGGGAGCGTGGTGGCTCAGTAGGTAGAGGTGCAGGCTGCAAGCCGAGAGGTCCTCGGTTCTAATCTCACCTGCGGCAATCGCGTTGTGTCCTTGGGCAAGACACTTCATCTCCATTGCCCGCGGTGGGGCACGATGACGCCGTGTACTAAGAAGTACTGCACATCGATGGTACGCATGTCTTCAACCAATCTAACCCTGCCTGTGCTACAGTGCGGAGTTACGATGTTGGGGAGCTGGCAGCTGCTCGTCGTTGCTCGGTGGTTCTCTCCGGGCACTCCGGCTTCCTCCACCCGTAAAACTGTCACGGTCATGATTAGCCATTGTGCATAAATATGTGACCTTAAACATCAGTAAATAAATAAATAAATTAATTGTAGTCAGTGTACTCGCACTAACTCCTGTTCAGTATGTGTCAATTGGGATGACAAACATTGGAAATGTGTGTCATGGTATGTTGTTAGCGGGGATAAGGCCATGCCGGTCCTTTCTCCGCAGGGTCACTCTAGTTTATCAATCTCTATTTCAGAGGAACAAGAACAGGGTGATGTTTCCGTGATGTCTTCCAAAAGTGTGTCTCCGTCGTCACAGTTAAATGAAGAGCTAGCGGCAAAAGTGCTCATGGAAATACGTCAATTGCCTAAGAGGTCCCTAGTGGGATCGACGGCATTGGCATCCGCTAGCTCACCCGGTGTAGTGACCATTCATCGAATGGCTCGGCAGCCGGGTTCGTCCGTTGTGGTCCAGGAAGGAGATTTGGGTGATGCGAGCACTATAATAAGACAAAGTGCACACCCAGTGATGACGGATCAGAGGAGAGAACGGAGGAAGCCTATTAGTCCGGTTCCTAGCTCGTCCAGGTCCATCCGGGCTGCGAGCGAGAGAGGTCCCTCTCTCGTACAACAACATCTGGGACCAGATGTTGTGGTACAAAACGTTTCGCATTCGGAGGATACGTCCGCCGCTCGGGACGCTCCGTTATATAGACAGTCCGGAGAGACTGTCGATGAGGCTTCTTCATCCTCACGGCAGCTCACACGACCGCACCTTGGCTACGTGACCACGGATATCCAGCCAGCTTCGCCGATCAGGGATTCCACGGCGACCAGGTCACGCCATCCGGTAGCCAGGGACACGAGGCCTGTAGACTCCGGACGTTCGCATAAAAGAAGTATGCAGGAGTCAACGTACACAGAGCTTCCATCGGCAAAGCAACGTAAGACCGCTACTACACAGGCCTCAGTGACTGACGTGCTATCCCAAATAGCACAACTTATCGCAGCATCCCAGCAAATGACAGAATCTCTGTCGGATCAGGAATTATCCGACGACGCTGGGTCGGTATGCTCCGCCGAAGCATTGGGTACGGATGACCGAGAACTTCATAGGGTCCGACAGGATGGCGAAAGGGATTCGGAGGATTTGGAGCTTTCCCTTTCGGAACAACATAAAGCTGCCGTAGATTTTATCCGGCATTATCTTCCAGAGGTTGTTCCGTCGGACCAGAATGCTGCGATGCCGGATAACAGACTGATAGCGTCATTGGACACAGAATTTTTTGATCGGTTCAGGGACATCGTCCCTGAGTTTCCGACACAGTCCAATAAGGTCACAAGAACTTTCGAATTATTGAACGACACTATTTATAAGCTTGCTACCAAAATGGGCAAGTCTGGTTTCTTATCCGCAAATGCCCTAAATCTGCCTTTCATCAATTCAAGGAATAAATTCGAAATGGCAGGACAGGGCATACCGAGAGTTCCTCTGCGTCTAGACGACGAGGCTGAAGACTTGGAATTGTCTATACCATCATCTATGTCAATTCCAACCACGACGTTGGAAATGACAATAATGTCTAACAGAGTTAACTTAGACGTTTTATCATACGCAGATCACCTTACTAAGGCGTTATCATTACGTCTTCAAGGGAAAGAATTCCAGGATATACAATCCTCATTGAGACTTCTTTCAAGGGCAATAGCTTATTCCACGTATAACTCTGCCCTTTCAGTGGCAAACCTGGAGTTGGTTAGACGTGACGCAGCCCTAGCTACATCCACGCACATGGATGGTAAGGTGAAGAACTCTCTCAGAGTTGCTTCAGTATCCGGAGAGCTTCTCTTCGACGGCAAGCTTTCAGCAATCTATGATAAGATAACTAAGAAAGCTTCAGATTCTCTGCTTTTCAAATCCGCTTCCAAAAAGCCGGATACAGCAGAAAAGAGTAAGACAGGCACTTCTGGGACAAGTACGCCCAAGAGAAATTGCTATAGAGGTTCCTATGCATCCTCTAGGTCTTATTCTAGAGACCGTCAAGGCAGCGACTCTCGTGGTGGACGTTCTTCTGGCCGAGATTACCAGTCAGACGTCCCTAAGTCGACGGGGCGAGGTGCGGGTCGCGGAGGACGTTTCTCCTTCCGCAAGCCTCACAGGTCCAGGAGGTGATGGTTTGAACCTCTATTGTGTTCCGGTAGGCGGAAGATTATTGAGTTTTATAAACGATTGGGCGTCAATCACGGTGCTGGTATATTGAAATGTTCTATGTGGACTGCCTATGGCAGGCCACATAGAGAATATTTCAATATACCTGCAGTCTATGCAATAAGCTCCATTTTGCCTTTTGGTCATTTTTACAAAATTTCACGTACCAACAGGTGTTGGGCTGCATCTATTTTGTTTGGGGGAGCCTCTAGGGGCCCCACCTGGAATTTTTCCTCTGTCTCTATCTCTTGAAAAATGTAGGAGAGACACAGGATAAATTTGTCTGTAGATCCTACCCATTTTAATATCATTTTTCAAGAAATAATAATAAAGAAGATAAAATAAAAACACTTCCAAAAGAAGCCTTCAACTTAGAATTAAACAAGAGGTGTCATCAGTTCAACTCCCAAACACTGGCTCGTTTGTTCAAAGATTTACATGAAAGAAAGATGTGATTCCCTGACAGATATTTTTATCACTAGAAATAAGTCGAAGGAACTTTCCCAGTATCTCCCAGAATTCAAAGTTAAAAATGGTGGCACCCACCAACTGAATTGTGATTCATGTTTTCTTTTCAATGTTCAAACACAGTGTTGTAGTTTGGAAAACAAAACTTGAGCACACTTATTGAAATGCAGGAAAAATATAATGAACACTATTGAAGAGGAGTTCTCTGTTGAAAAAACCATTTTTTTTTACAAACCAAACATCTGGAGGTGATCAGGTGTTTGAAAATAGCTAGTTCACCACAATGAAAACAGCTGATCGAGATGAATTTTGTACACTTTAAAAATAAAAGGGCCAAACATCTTTTGATTTTAATATTTATTTTACGATCATTTTAATGATTTTTGAACAGGGTAATGCCTTGACTATATATCTTTTGAAACTGATCACAAATCAACACTCAAATTATTTCAAAACTGCCAAATGGTTTAACTGATATTTTCCGGGATTTTTGGCCCAAGCAGATCTTTTTCTGGGACACCAGGAACAATGTTAAATTCCTGGGAATTTCACCTGAATTTCACAGAAATTCCAGGAAGGTTAACGTGTGGATACAAGCTTTTCTGAAGTCTCTTTCTTGAACTTAATGGAGCTTTGCACTTTATGCAGGGCTTGCCTTGAGTAAAATGGTTGGGGCCTAAAAAAAGTCCCCCAGATGTTGAGGTCGGGGCCTGCTGGGGGCCTGAAAAATTCCCCCAGATATTGAGGTCGGGGCCTTTTGGGGTAATTTTATGTTGTTACATTCTTTCCAATGGCGACCTTAGTTGATTATTTTTGCTTAGAAAAAAAAAATCCCGGGGACGAAACGACTTGGACCCATCATGTGGGTGCTGGACGTTTCGTACTTAGACATTTTGGATTTTTTGTTGATAAAATTTTAGGACATTTCGTACATATTGTGGGGCATGTATTTTCGATCCAAGGGTTGTCTCAAAGAAAAAAAAAGAAGAAAAAAAAACATTTCAGTTTACCGTTTAAATAATTTCAATCCATGAAAATTCCCCACAGCTTTGGATATTTCAGAAATGGAATGCGCCCCACCTCTCCACATAGACACAGGTACACATTTTATTTTATTTCGTACATTTATTTTGACGGCAGTTTCTGTGTCTCGTGTTGCATTTATTCAGATGTTAGGATCGGATATACCCACGCATAGTATTGTGGGATTGAAGGGAATTCCCCCATTCGTTGACAAGCGTGCTTTCGAAGTCTCGTAAATGTGTTCGTTTTTTTTTTTTGTTTAATCTTGGGATTTTCTCAGTTTTCATGCGGATTTAGGTGGATGTTAATTCGAATCAGAAAAAACAGTTTGTATTATTATTCTATCTGTTATTTGCTGCTTCTTCTATTGGAATCACACTTGCGTGAATGAGACGTGAATGGAAAAATTGATGTTACAAAATTTCATTGCCCAAACCTACCAACACTGAGATTTCGGGAGCAAAGACAGAAAAAAAAGTCGGGGCTGAAAAAAAAGCCCTGAGAAGGGGCCTCTCCGGGCCGATCTCGGGGCTGGGGCCAATCGGCCCTGACTCAAGGCAAGCCCTGTTTATGTGGTTTGTTTATTGAGGCTTAATGAAACTTTCAAGATCCAGAGTCACATTGTGTCAAATGGTTTTATGGGTGGAAGAAGCTACAGTATCTGTGGGAGAACCACTGAGCAATGGCAAGCAACTGTCAGATTCTCCAATGTACTAAGCAGAGTTGATGGTGGGTGAAACCCAGTATACCGTCGATGTGCAGTATGCCCTGGCACACAGTGCCACCATGCCCCCACTTAGGCAGTTGGAATTAAGTATCTTTCCCAAAGACACAACATGGTTATCGCTGGTCAAGATCAAACCATGAATCTTTTGGTTTGAAGTGTTCAATGCTCTAAAAACTGAGCCACAGTGCACCCCTGCATTTTATGTGGTATTAATGGGAATTATATATGCACTTTGTTAACAGAAAGATTTTTATGACAGTTAAGCAGTTCAGTGCTAGAACAAATTTTGACTGTTAAATAATACTATAGATGGTTCAATAAAATTCTTTCATTCATAGCCTGTGCTTGTTGTCCAGTGGAAAGTAACTGACATTACGTTAATGTGGATTTGTTTTCCTACAGTTTTTATACCCCCCACAAAACGAAGTCTACGTAGAAAAATTGAATGCCCCTTTTCAGTCACCCACACTAGGCGGTATGCCACGGTGGTGGTATACTGGGCAACAGACCATCTCTAGTTTGGAGAGTGCCTGTTTGAACTCTTCTCTGAAATTTAACAGAACAGTGATTGATGAATTAATTTTGTCTACCAAACGTAATCTAGTACCCAACCATGAACTGATGCAATCTTTTAAAAAAAAACTGAAAAATTGTTTAAGATGGTAAAAGATCACAAAATAATTAATAATGGATACATACCATTTTATACCCACTTGAACAAAGTTGTGTTTATTAGGATTAGCCCATCTGTGGACACAATTTTGTCCAGAGGTTTTTCTGTAATTTATGAGTCCATATTTTTTAACCTTGGCACAGAAAGGAACATGTACACTTGTGATTCTGAGATTGATTGGACATGTTGTTGCCAAATTATTGCACTTTTTGACATAGAATTTTGCATGAAAGCATGATTGAAATACAGTGTCTGTTTATCATATTTGTTTTGTAAACATGTAGTTTACTCTGTTCTGCAGAAAAAAAACTAAATAATATGTGGATGGTATTTATTTTTCAAAATAGGTACATTTTAAATAATTATTATGATAAACAAACAAAATAAAAGTCTTCCCCTCTCATTGATTTGTAAACTTAATTAATTGCCTTTGAACCAAATGTATTTTTGTTTGACTTTTGTGATCAATTTCTTTCAGTACTTGGTACAGACACTAACCAATATGGAAACCTGTTCACTTGTGATTTTGAGATCCATTGGACTCGTTTCACAGAGTTATTGATCTTTTTTGACTTGAGAGTATTTTTGCAGCCCTCATCAATTTTTCTCTGCATGTTTGATAAATTTTTAAAAACTTTATGCAGAGTTTTACCAGTATGGGAATTTTTGCGCCATAATTTTGAGATCAGCTGGACTCATTGAGTTATTGCCTATTTTGACTAATTGTATCTTTGCAACCAAAACAATGAGGGTAACAGAGCAGTATTCTTAGTCTCATTGCGACAGACACATCTAGTTTTGTCTGTGTAACACTTTTTCAAACATGTTTTTCTGTATTTATTTGAAAGGATATATGAAACAGAAAAGCCTTGATCCCCACCACAGTCTACTTTTACAGATATTGAGACCCTGACACAAGGATGGGAGGCAATTAAGCATTCTGAGCATTTTGATAAAATAATAAATAGTGATTTATCTTCTCATATTGCAATACACACATTGTAATGTGGCTTGGATTTTAACCTTGTTGTAAAACACAGACACCATGTATTGTGTTTAAGGTCACTTTTTGTATCTCTGGCTATATAATGATTGCAACACCAGTTTAAAGTCAAGTTTAGCCCTTTTTTATACCTATGCTGCCCACTTTAGAGGACCTCTACCCCAGGCTTTAGTTACTAGATCCTATTTCATGAATTGGATGGCGTTAGCCGCAGCCAGAAGGGTTAGTGAGATTCATGCCCTCTCGGTTGATCCGGCCTTTTTCAGGAGCTCCGCCAACAGTGTTACTTTTACCACTGATTGCTCCCTTCTGGTCAAGAATCAGATGCCAGAAGATACTCCACCAACTATCTGTATCAGGGCTCTTCCTTCTGCTGATGGCAATCGCCCTTTGCTCTGTCCGGTTTGTGCAAAATCGCATTTACCTCAACCAGATGCAGTTCATTAGGAAAGGTAGGAATCAATTTTTATGTGCACCCATACTATGTATGGTACATATAATGCCGGCATCCGGGTTGGCCATCCGTCGTTCGTCCATCCTTTGTCCGTCTGTCTGTCCATCAGTCTATCTGTCCATCTGACATGTGTATCCACTTCTTTGTCATTCGATAACTTGAAAAATATTGCTTGGATTGTCACGATACTTTATATTTGTGTTCAGGTTACTGATGTGCCAAGCTGTACAGTTTTTGGTGTAAATCTAATAATTTGATCCTGAGATATTAACCCTTTATCCTTCAAATTGAAAATTCCTCCAATCCCTTTGGCATTCGATAACTTGAAAAATATTGCTTGAATTGTCAAGTTACTTTATATTTGTGTTCAGGTTACTGATGTGCCGAGCTGTATAGTTTTTGGTGTAAATCTGATAATTTAATCCTGAGATATTAACCCTTTACCCTTCAAATTGAAAATTCCTCCAATCCCTTTGGCATTCGATAACTTGAAAAATATTGCTTGGATTGTCAAGTTACTTCATATTTGTGTTCGGTTTCAGATGTACCGAGATGTATTGTTTTTGGAGTAAATCTGTTATTTTGATCCTGACATATTAACCCTTTATCCTTCAAATTGAAAACTCCTCCAATCCCTTTGGTATTCAATAACTTGAAAAATATTGCTTGGATTGTCAAGTTACTTTATATTTGTGTTCAGGTTACTGATGTGCTGAGCTGTATAGTTTATGGTGTAAATCTGATAATTTGATCCTGAGATATTAACCCTTTATCCTTCAAATTGAAAATTCCTCCAATCCCTTTGGCATGAGATAACTCAAAAAATATCAATCCGATTGTCATGTTATTTTATACATTTATTCAGGTTAGTGATGTGCTGTGCTGTATAGTTTTTTTTATGTAAATCTGATAATTTGATCCAGAGATATTAACCCTTTATCCATCAAATTAGGCACTCCTCCAATCCATTTCTATATATACCCATACCATGTATGGAGTACATAATGTTGGCCTCCGTGGTGGCCCTCCGTCATACAGCTTTCTACTAGTTGCGCGTATGGGTACACATCTGATGATTTCATCGGCCTATTTTTTCTGTCTCTTATTTCAGGTCGACAGAAGATCTCTCCTCAATCCATTTCTCGATGCTTTTCGTGCATCCTACACCCGTCAAGCGACTGACAATTGTATTACCAATCTATTTTTGCCTACAAGGTAATGTGCCTTGTCTACCTCCTGGGTTTATTGCTAACTCTGTCAAGTTGTTGGATGCTATACAGGCTGCCCATTGGAGAAATGCTTCTACTTTCTTCACCTTCTATCTGTGTCAGTTGCAGGAGCAGTCTGAGGACCTTTTTTCCTTGGGACCTCTTTCTTCTGCTCAGTCTGTTGTCCACCCTAGCCATTAGACTTCTTACAAGGTCAGTTCCAGCCATGTGCGTGGTTACTGTCCTTTCTGTCTGTGTGTCACACAGAGCCATATGCCTCATATCTGATTGTCTTTTACTTATGTTTGTGATGCAATGGTTTTATCGGCCTAGGGAACTCCTCTTCTGTCCATGGTTCCAGTGCAGGTGGGTTGTGTGGGGTTGGTTATGTGATTCCCTCCTCCAATTGTCTATTCAGCCTGTTGTAAACAGTTGTAAGGTAGGTTGATAAAAAAGTTAAATTTTATAGTAAATTTTCTTTATTATACCTACCACAATTGTTTATGTGGAAGCCCTACCATCTTCTTATTTGGGTAGGAATCCTTCCTCCCCGCTGATCACATAACTCCAATGTTGGCGGATTCAAATAGAATTACACATTGGTTATGTGTCTGTGAACTGGTTCAGGAAGCTGTGGATTAGTACAAGGAGAAGAGTGTCCTCTACTGGGTGTGCGCCGGTCACACAAGACCCAGTTTTGGCTTATTTTTTCTTGGTGCTTTTACACCACTTTTCTTTCTAAAATCGCTTGGGAAAGAAGAAAATAGAGAGTATTTTTCTGAGTTACAGACTTCCACTGTAGTGCAAGCATATGCCTAAATGCTAGTGCACAATGAGTCACATCGTGCCTTTTCACATAAGCATATCCAGCATGTATCGATGTGCTAATGCTACTGCACAATGTGTCACATTGCGCCTTTTCACATAAGCACATATCGGCACATCCAGCATGTGCTTTTGTGCTGCATGTAATGTGTACAATAGAAGATAAACATGTCTAGGGAAGTCAGAATAAATAGAACAAAGAACTCATAACTGCTTGTAGATACATCGGTAGAAACCGAGAATTTACTGGGAAATCAGAGCCAAGTAAACACTTATGGGTATGTTTTTTTTTGTGGTAATTCTACGAAGTAAATATGGATTCTGTTGAAATCTGAACCAGAAAAACTACTCTAGTTCAGTGGAACTTACCCCGGGCCCCACCACGGTATGGCGGTCCTAAAAAGGATTTTAGGTACATTTTGGTGGTTTGGAGGTATTTTCGTGTCTATTTGGGTAATTCTATGAATCGGGGACTACTCTTCTACAAAGGAACATATCCTCTGAACATACCCCTATCCTATAAGAAGTCTTTGGGTAACATAGAAACCACATGCTACCATATGCTACCATAGAAACCAAGATGGCTGCCTCCAGTATACAAAATGGACTGCGGAAACACATATCACCCTAACAACACGTGTTGCGTATGCGCATTTACATCACATATCACTATGGGGATGACGTCACAACTTGGCCACTCACACGGGTTACCATGACAGCACAACATGATGCAACTGGGTCATGTGACTATGATGTCACATGAGATCCGGCAAATGTGGGGTGAAACATATGAAACATACTACTCCTGACTTTGATCCTTGGTAAGCTCTCTCAGAGAGCTCAACAAGGGTCATATGCAGGTGTTAATGGTCTGGGTTAGAATGGTTAACAGGCTTGTATACTATCACCGTAGATAACAAAAATAGTTTTGGACAAAAGTGGGAAAGTCCAGGATTTTTTTCCTCCAGAGGTACATGAACCCTGTCAGTAGGAACTTTTGGACCCCACATGTAGTATGATGACCTGTCATCCTTCAGCATGACATTTCCTTATTGGTTCCTCATATTTTTACTTGACTAGCAAGTGGGGATATGCACAGATGTACACCCTTTGTGAGACTATACACCTTGTAATTCAGTTAATGTCACAAAACTTGCTTTAATGGCGATTTACTTCAAAAATGTCAAAATGTGTACTTTGCACCATCCAAAGGAACAATCATGCAGTTTCCACAGGCCTGTGATGCAGGAAACTACAAAACATGTTGCAAACAAGATCCATTTTTAGCTCACCTTGACAAAGTCAAACTGAGCTATTGCCATCACTTCATGTCCATCGGTGTACGTACGTATGTACACAATTTCATTGGCACACCTCACAGGTCGCATTTATGATCAGATCGCTTTGAAACTTGGTATGCTTGTTTGGGATGACCTGTAGATGGAACCTATCAATTTTGTTCAATTTCCATCAAAAATTGTGCCACGGCCAACGTTCTTAGAACTTAGTTTAGTCAGACCTCAATATTTCCCTTTGGCACACCCTAGAGAGCACATTTATGATCGGATTGCTTTGAAACTTGGCATGCTTGTTTGGGGTGACCTCTAAATGGGAGCTATCGATTTTCCTCCATTTCAGTCAAAAAAAGTTGCCGGGGCCAACGTTCTTAGAACTTAGTTTAGTCAGACCTCAGTATTTCCCTTTGGCACACCCTTCAGGGCAAATGTATGATTGGATTGCTTTGAAACCTGGCATGTTTGTTTGGGGTGACATCTAGATGGGAGCTATCGATTTCCATCCATCAAAAAATGTTGCCGCTGACAACGATCTTTGAACTTAGTTTAGTCAGGCATCAATATATTCCTTTGGCATGCCCTACAGGACACATTTATGATCAGATAGGTTTGAAACTTTGTATGCTTGTTTGGGGTTACCTCTAGATGGGTGCTTTCGATTTTCTTCAATTTCCATCAAAAAATGTTTCCACTGGCAATGATCTTTGATGAACTTAGTAAAAACTTAGTGCAGTTAAGCACAATATTTGCCTTTGACACCCTGCAGGGCACATTTATGATTGGATTGCTTGCAAACTTGGTGTGCTTGTGTGGGGGTGACATCTATATAGGATCTGTTGATTTTCTTCCATTTCTGTCAAAAAATGTTGCCACTGACCTTTCAACTTAGTTTAGTCAGACCTCAATATTTCCCTTCAACACACCCTTCAGGGCACATTTATGATTGGATCACTTTGAAACTTGGTATGTGTGTTCGGGGTGACCTCTAGATGTGAGCTATTGCTTTTTTTTCATTTCCATAAAATATTATTGTCATTATCATCAACCTTTGAACTTACTGCATTTGTGCATCAACTTATCCTATTTGCATTTATGCATTAACATCTCCATTTGGCATGCCTCAGAGGGCACATTCATTATCAGGTTGTTTTGAAACTTTGTATGCTTATGCAGGGTGACAAAGACAGGAACTATTGAGTTTCGTTTCATTTCCATCAAAAACTGTTGCCGTTAGCAACAATCTTTGAATTGATTGCATTTGTGCATCAACATTCTTCTTTGACATGGCCTACAGACCACATTTATCATTGGATTGTTTTTGTACTTGGTGTGCTCATTAGGCAAGACCTTTAGATAAGAGCTATTGATTAGCATTCATTTCTGTGAAAAAAGTTGCCATTTACAATAACCTCTGAACATACTGCATTTGTGTATCAACATTCTTCCTTTAGCCAGTCTTACAGTTAACATTTAAAAATGCATGGATTACTCTGACGTTGTGCACACGCAATGCTGTTATGTTGAAATTTCATCAAATAACATTGGTACCAATGATCTTCAATTTTGCCATTTCATTTATAACTTACCAAGTTCAAGTTTATCAAGTTGAGCTGCAGTGTCATTGACACTTTCATTTGCTATCAGTTTTCTTAGATATTGAATGCTTAAATATTGAATGTTTTTTATTACAAATATGAATGATCAGTGTTGCATGGCAAAGGAAAGTCAAATCTTGAATGGTTTCACTGATTGAAGCAACAGGCCCAACTCAGATGGAAACATCAATCAGTCATTCTCTAATGTCTGACTTGTTGGGAGCTACATTAATTTAAATCATCAGAATTTAATTACAAAATGCATTTATCAATAGGTTTTTTGAAAAACTGATTGGTGAGGACCCATAGACAACTAACTGTAACAGAAGAAATCAAGATTAAGAAAACATAATCCCTCTGAATGAAATGCACATACAATTGTTTACAGAGTTATGTCCCTTTTCATGAAACTTATCAATTGCATTCAGGTTTGGATTTGAATCACCAGTTCAGACTGAACATGAGCTAAATTACCCCCCCCCCCTCTTTGCCCCAAGCAAAGCAAAGCAGCACCCAAGAAAGATTCCATCTTGGGGTAAGGTGCAAAATTCTAGGCCTTTTCAAAGAAAAGTGCTGAATAAGCTTGGACAGGTACGGATTAGTGCCGATACGTTGCTTTCCCACATACGAAAAGGTCTCCAAAAGCATGGACCTGTACCCTTTGACGATAATAGGTTGGAGACCCCAAGAAGCAAACAGACATACCAGAAACTCTCCAATCTGTGTTATCGAAGGGTCACTATAATTAACAGAATGATCAGCACACCATCGACAGAAGACCTTCCACTTAGCCACATAGGCTAAACCAGTGGAGTGCCGCCTTGAAGAAGAAATGCACTCCACTGTTCATCTCGAAAAACATATACGAGGAGACAGGACCTGACAAAGATATGCGTGAAGGCACAATGAAGTCGGGTCGACATGAAACCTCCACAGGTGACCATGATGAAAAAGGTTACAATGTAGTGGGAGACATGTCAGAACCGCCGCCAACAGAGAGCGGAGCTGATTGATCCACACCCGCTGAGGCGACAGGGGAGTGATCAGAATGATTCAACAACTGCAGGTTCATATCTTGGCTAGAACCTGAGGCAGAATCGGAACCAGCGGGAAGGTGTAGCCAACAAGCCCATTCCGATCGAGTGACAGAGCATTCATGGCGAAAGCCAGAGGATCTGGACATAGGGACATGAAAGTGTCCACCTGATCATTCCAATGGGGTGCAAAAAGATATATGTGGGGATGACCCCAGAGATCGCAAAGCGACTGGAACACTGCCCTGTGAAGCATCCACTCAGTGGAAATGACCATGCCCCATCTGGACAGGGAGTCAGCTAGGACATTCAGACGACTGGGAATGTGATGAACCACCACACCGGCATTGACATCCTGAGCTAGCAGTAGAAGATCCTAAGCCAATTCGTACATGAGAACCGAGTACGTGCCATCCTGGTTCCAAATGTAAGAGACCATTGTTGAATTGTCGAACAACAGAAGGACCTGATGATTCGAAATGTGGGGATCCTCTGCCGGAAGCAAAGAAGAAGAGCCAGAAGCTCCTTCTGGTTGATGTGAAGAGCTGCTTGATCCTGGTCCCATACACCGTGAAGGGGAAGATTTGAGGATCCAACTTCGCACCCCATCCAAAATCGCTGGCATCTGCCATCAGAACACGATCGGATATGGGCAAGTGCAATGGAACTTCCTGCATAATCCACTGAACATTTGTCCAGACAAGAAGGTGACGATGAAGAGATGCTGGTAACAGAAGACCCAGATGCAGAGGATCGACATTCGGCCTCCAATGATTGAGCAGAAAGTGTTGGAGAGGTATGACATGCAGCTGACCTAGATGAATGAGATCCGTCACTGAACCGCAGAGACCGAGCAGCTGGAAAATACTCCCAAGCTTTTGTGGACGTGGACTGGGTCAGATTCAGGGCGAAAGCCGAGGGAATCACAGCCCTCACCTGGGGAACCGCAACCATATTCAGCTGAGTGTGAAAATCCATCCCCAGATGACAAAACAACTTAGAAGGGACCAGGTCCGACTTCTCCTCGTTGACTTGGAACCCCAGTGACGTGAGCAGGCTCAACAGTGTGTTGACATCTGACTCCAGAAGAGCAGCATTGAAGTGCCTCTGGAGAATATCGTCCAGATACGCCGAAGTAGTCACCTTGGACTGTGTGTAATGGAAGGCTATCACATGTGACATCAGTCAGGTGAAGGCCCAAGGAGCCAGGTTGCGGCCAAGAGGCATGACCTTGAACTGGTAAACTTCCCCTAGAAACGCGAACCTGAGATACTTTTGTGATGTTCGATGAATCGGAACGTGAAAGTAAGCAACTCGCAGGTCGATGCTGGAATCGAAATCTCCCTGGGAAATGCAACTGACCTGAAAGTCTCCATGCTGAACTTGGGAGCAATGACAGACTGGTTCAGGATACTTCTGGGTGCCTTCGACCATACCACTTGGTTCAAGTGGTCCAAGCTTTTGCAGCATGCGACTCAAAGCTGAGTTCCAAGGCTATGAAGCCTTCATTCTTCTCTAGTCTGATACCTTTTTGACTCCTGTGCTTTACCGTTCCTACGATTCCGCCAATCTGTCGGCCTGCCAGAGTTTGATGGTCTTAGATCAGGACTCCTCCTCCCTTGGGCGTTCCAAGCCCAAGTCGGCCATTATTTCAATGGCGACTTTGGAGTCCATGTTGGGCTTATCCAGAGATGCTAGGCATGCTTTCTCTCTCAGATCACGTAATCTCTGCCTTATCTGCTTATCTGCCTCCAGATAGGTTTGATGACATGCAGGCTTCGTTGCATGTGATCTCTAAAGTGCTCATGCATCTTACTTACTCGCATGCCTGAGACACAGCTAATTTGGAATTAGTTTTGCTATGACACTGTGTTGGACACAAGCCGTTTCCTTCCTGAAGGGCAGCACACTGCTCTTTGATCTGCTTCTTTGGTGGGTCTGCGACTATTCCATGATTCCGTGGCAGTGGTGCATGATAACGTCCTGTGTCATTCCAATGATCAGCTGCTGCTTCGCCAGTTTGATCCACCTTCTGTTGGAGGCTGTGGCCGTTCCAAGCCTAACAAATGCCCTTTTGCTTCCTTTGTGAAGCCGCAGGCTGATCCTCCTGCCGCTGCTTATTCTTACGTGGTAAGAGTAAGCATCGGCAGACCAGAGAGATGTCTCAAGATCCTTCCTCTAGCAGAGGAGATTGTTTATCCTCTCACAGGCCTCACTGGGGCTCGAAATGAAGGTCATCACCTCGATTTGTCCCAGGTTGGAGGACGGATATCGGAGTTTGCAGACCTTTGGGCCACAATCACATCCGATCCTTGGGTGTTAGATATTGTTCGTTTCGGTCTGCGTTTCACTTCGGGAACTTTTGATCACGGAGATAGACAATCTCCTGTCAAAGGGAAGATGGAGGTCGTCAAGAACATTCATTTAGTGGGATTTCATTCCTACCTGTTCTTGGTGGAGAAGAAGAATGGCCGTCTCTGACCGGTTATCTATCTGAGTATCCCGAACCAGTCTCTCATTGCTCCCAAGTTCAGCATGGACATTTTGAGGTCAGTTTCATTTCCCAGGGAGATTTCACTTCCAGCATCGACCTGCGAGTTGCTAACTTTCACGTTCCGATTCATTGGACATCTCGAAAGTATCTCAGGTTGGCTTTTCTGGGGCGCGTTTACCAGTTCAGGATCATGCCTTTCAGCCACATACTGGCTCCTTGGGCCTTCACTCGACTGATGTCGCATGTGATAGCCTTCCACTGCACTCAGTCCAAGGTGTCTACTTCGCCATATCTGGAAGATATCCACCAGAGGCACTTCAACGCCGCTCTTCTGGAGTCAGATGTCAACACACTGTTGAGCCTGCTCATTTCGCTGGGGTTCCGAGTCAATGAGGAGAAGTCGGACCTGGTCCCTTCTCAGTCGTTTTGTCATCTGAGGATGGACTTCTGCACACAGCTGAATATGGGGGCGGTTCCCCGGGCGAGGGCTGTGATTTCACCGGCTTTCGACCTGCCTCTGACCCAGTCTACGACAGCGACAGCTCAGAGTATTCTCTGACTGCTTGGATTCTGCGTTTCGGTGTCAGATCTCATTCCTCTAGGTCGGCTGCATGTCATAAGTCTCCCAACACTTTCTGCTCAGTCATTGGAGGCCGATTGTCGATCCTCTAGCATCTCTTCATCGTCACCTTCTTCCTTGGACAGATGTTCAATGGATTATGCAGGGAGTTCTGTTGGACTTGCCCATATCCGATCATGTTCTGTCGGCAGATGCCAGCAATCTCGGATGGGGCACGACGTTGGATTCTCTAGGCCTTTCCCTTTATGGTATATGGGACCAGAATCAAGCAGCTCTTCACATCAACCAGAAGGAGCTTCTTGCTCTTTTTTGGAGTTTCCGGCAGTGGATCTCCCACCATTCGAATCGTCAGGTCCTTCTGTTGTTTGACAATTTGACAATGGTCGCTTACATTCGGAACCAGGGCGGCATGCACATGGTTCTCGTGTACGAATTGCCTCGGGATCTTCTACTGCTAGCTCAGGATGTCAACGCTGGGGTGGTGGTTCGACACATTCCCGGTCATCTGAATGTCCTAGTCGACTCCCTGTCTCGATGTGACAGGTTCATTTCCATTGAGTGGATGCTTTACAGGGCAGTGTTCCAGTCGCTTTGCGATCTCTGGGATCGTCCCACATCGATCTTTTTGCGACCCATTGGAACCATCAAGTGGACACTTCATGTCCCTGTGTCCAGATCCTCTGGCTTTTGCCGTAGACACTCTGTCAATCAATTGGAACAGTCTTGTCGGTTACGCCTTCTCACCAGGGCCGATTCTGCCTCAGGTTCTCACCAAGATACAAACCTGCAGTTGCCGAATCATTCTGTTCGCTCCCCTGTCGCCTAAGCGGGTGTTAATCAATCACCTCCGCTCTTTGTTGGCGGCGGTTCTGACACATCTCCCTCTACGTTGCGACCTTCTTTGTCAAGGTCACATGAGGAGGTTTCATGTTGACCTGACTTCATTGTGCGGCATCCTGTCTCACTTCGTAGGTTTTTCAAGACAAGCAGTGGAGCGCATTTCTTCTTCAAGGCGGCACTTCACTGGTTTAGCCTTTGTGGCTAGGTGGAAGGTCTTCTGTCGATGGTGTGCTGATCACTCTGTTGATTATGTTGATCCTTTCGTAAGATTGGAAAGTTTCTGGTATATCTGTTTGATTCGCTTTTGGAGACCTTTTCATATGTGGGAAAGCGTCATATCAGCACTAATCCATACCTTTTCAAGCTTTGTCGGCACTTTTCTTTGGAAAAGGCCTAGGATTTTGCAGCTTACCCCAAGATGGAATCTTGGGTGCTGCTTTGCTTGGTGGCAGGGAGAGGGCGGTGTCATTCAAACCTTTATCCCAGGTGGATATGTGTTTTCTCACATACAAGACAGCTTTTCTGATGGCTTTTGCCTCAGCCAGAAGGGTTAGTGAGCTTCACGCTCTCTCGGTTGATCTGGCCTTTTTCAGGAGCTCCGCCAACAGTGTTACTTTTACCACTGATTGCAGAAACTACTCCACTTCCTATCTATATCAGGGCTTCTCCTTCTGCTGATCGTAATTGCCCTTTGCTCTCTCCGGTTCGTGCAAAATTGTATTTATCTCAACCAGACGCAGTTCATCAGGAAAGGCAGGAAACGATTTTTTCAGTCTCTTATTCCTGGTCGACAGAAGATCTCTTCTCAATCCATTTCTCAATGGATTTGTCTTGCTATTCACACATCCCGTACCCATCTAGCGACTGACAATTGTATTACCAATTGTCTTTTTGCCCACGAAGTATGTGCCTTGTCTACCTCCTCGGCTTATGCAAACTCTGTCAAGTTATTGGATGCTATGCAGGCAGCCTATTGGAGAAATTCTTCTACTTTCTCCACCTTCTGTCTGTGTCAGTTGCATTAGCAGTCTGAGGACCTTTTTTCCTTGTACCCTCTTTTTTCTGCTCAGTCTGTTGTCTACCCTAGCCATTAGACTTCTTACAAGGTCAGTTCCAGGCATGTGCTTGATTCCTGTTCTTTCTGTCTGTGTGTCACACAGAGCCATGTGCCTCATATCTGATCGTCTTTTACTAATGTTTGTGATGCTATGGTTTTATAGGTCTAAGGAACTCCTCTTCTGTCCACGGTTCCAACACAGGTGGGTTGTGTGGGGTTTGGTTATGTGATTCCCCCCTCCTATTGTCTATTCAGCCTATTGTAAACAATTGTAAGGTAGGTTGCTGAGAAATTTAAATTTTATTGTAAATTTCCTTTCTTATTATACCTACCACAATTGTTTACGTGGAGACCCTCCGTCTTCGTATTCGGGTAAGAATCCTCCCTCATCGCTGATCACATAACTCCAATGTTGGCGGATTCAAATAGAATGACACATTGGTTATGTGTCTGTGCACTGGTTCCGGAAGCCGTGGATTAGTACAAGAAGAGTGTCCTCTACTGGGTGTACGCCGGTCGCACACGACACAGTTGTGGCTTATTATTTCTTGGTGCTTTTACACCACTTTTCTTTCCTAAATCACTTGGGAAAGAAGAAAATAGAGAGTATTTTTCCAAGTTACGGACTTTCACTGTTGTGCAAACATGTGCCTAAATGCTAGTGCACAATATGTCACATTGTGCCTTTTCACATAAGCACATATCAGCACATCCAGTATGTGTCGATGTACTGGTGCACAATGTGTCATACTGTGCCTTTTCACATAAGCACATATATTGGCACATCAAGCATGTGCTTTTGTGCTGCATGTAATGTGTACCATAGAAGACAAACACGTCTAGGGAAGTCAGAATAAATAGAACAAAGAACAAGAATTTACTGTGAATCAGAGCCAAGTAAACAATTATGGGTATGGTTTTTTTGTTGTAATTCTATGAAGTAAATATGGATTCTGTGGAATTCTGAACCAGAAAAACTACTCTAGTTCAATGAAACTTACTCCAGGCCCCACCACGGTATGGCGGTACTAAAAATGATTTTGGTGGTTTGGAGGGATTGTCGGGTCTATTTGGGTAATTCTATGAATTGGGGACTACTCTTTTACAAAGGAACATATCCTCTGAACATACCCCTATCTTATAAGAAGTCTTTGGGTAACACAGAAACCACATGCTTCCAGAGAAACCAAGATGGCTGCCTCCAGTATACAAAATGGACTACGGAAACACATATCACCCTAACAACACGTGTTGCGTATGCACACTTACGCCACCTATCACTATGGGGATGACGTCACAACATGGCCACTCACACAGGTTACCATGACAACACAACCTGAGGCAACTAGGTCATATCATGTCAGATGAGATCCGGCAAATGTGGGGTGAAACATATGAGACATACTACTCCTGACTGATCCTTGGGAAGCTCTCTCAGAGAGCTTAACAAGGGTCAGGTGCAGGTGTTAATGGTCTGGGTTAGAATGTTTAGCGGGCTTGTATGCAATCACCATAGATAATGAAAACTGTTTTGGACAAAAGTGGGAAAGTGTTTGAGAATTTTCAGTACATGTCCTTGAAAGTCCAGGATTTTTTTTTACATGAACCCTGTCAGTAGGAACTTTAGGACCCCACATGTAGTATGATGACCTGCCGTCCATCAGCATGAAATTTCCTTGTTGGTTCCTCATATTTTTACTTGACTAGCAAGTGGGGAAGAGCCGGGCGATATACCGGTTTTGCGAAAATGGCGATATTAAAATCAATACCGGTTTCAATATCAAGGCCTTTTTAAAATATCGAAATATCGGTATGTTTTCGGTATGATGGTTGGAGGTCACGATTCCATTGATAGTGATATACTAGAAATATACTGCTGGCTTTTTATTTAAAAAAAAACCCAACTTTTAAAAGTCTGTTATAACAACTGTTGCGATGATACATGCACATATCTCTGTAAATAAACAACTCTGCATGTCGGGATCGAGTACTTTCGTCCTGGGAACTTTTGTCCTCAGTTGGTGGGAAGTTTTGTCCCCGGGAATGTTTTAATGATTGGCTTGGGTATGGTGTTGTTGTATTATGAGATACAAACTAGTTAATATTAGTGTTGGGAGGTAAACCGAAAATACAACTCAGTGTGGGTATTAAAACACCGACCGGCCTGAACACAAAACACCAGCGTCTCGGTACATATGCGGATATTTTTCATTTATTTTTTTACTCGCATGCCCCATTGAACTGTTACCCATGCAAGTTGTGGCCATGCAATACCTCCGTCCAGTTACGTAAGGTTGCACAAAAACAGCTTCACCTTGAAGCAACCTGTTATACATCTATTGATAACATGATTCTTTTCAGGTTTGGCTGTAAAATTTCTAATATAGTTTCGCATTGTGCACTTGAAAACTTCCCCACTGGTAACTGGGGCCTCAAGTTCAGCCATGTGCGTTGAGTTTTGTCACAATTAATTTTGTTACATGACAATTTATAAGGGGTTCATTTGGCTGAGTGTTGTTTAAATGAAGATTCATATGCTCATGTTAGGCATTCGGCATGTTTTAACAAACATCAATTTCCAAACTCATCTTTAAGTTTAATAAATATTATATGTGCTTTGGTGGGTTCATTCCATACTTTCTTACGCAATAATTTCTGCGGCATGTGAACACACCTTATTTGTATAATCCAGATTCATGTGACAATGACAATTAAACTATCACCAATGGGAAGTCAGAAATAATAGATGTGACGAAACAGTGCATTTCAATTGGTTGACACACCCAGCGTAACCTACAAATCTATTCTCATAGTGAATAAAATTAGCCTAATATGGAATTTTGTCATTCATCTTGAATCTGATTTAAAGCATGCGGGTGAGATGGCGCCGTGGCAGTTTCATTAGTTCAGAAAAGTTATTACTAGCCCACAAACTGTCCAATCCTTTTTTGAAACAGGGACTAAAATGAATTGAGTGGTACCTTCAGTAGCTGCAGATGGGAAGGAAAATAATCCAGCTGGTTGGCGTCAGGAAAGTTCCGACAGTGTGGCTGAATGCGCCGACAGGAGGGGGGGGGAACTCTGGCCCCTTCTGGTCTTCGGAATCCACGTAGCCCCACCTCTGTCAGCACCATCATTTTCTGGCATCGCTCCTGTTATGTAAATGTTAATTAAGCCACCTAGGCCAAAAAGAGCCAAGTGACATTTCACACTCATAAGATGAGTGAAGTCATCCAATGAAAATGGCGGAGTTCTATGATGGGAGAAAGGGGGGGGGGGGGGGGGGGGTGGGGGTGGTGTGAACCGTTCTGCATTTATTGAAAAAATACTCTAAGATCTAGCCGAGAATATTTGTCATTGTAATAATACTTTACGTGATCAAAACAAACGAACATGTACAAATGCAAATTATCCCTACGTGTTTGAAATGCATTCCAGATAATATCGAGATAATATCGAATATCGCAGTATTTTTAAAAAATATTCTGATATTTTTTTTTCAGAATATCGCCCAGCCCTAATGTGGGGGTACGCACAGATGTACACCCTTTGTGAGACTATGCACCTTGTTATTCAGTTAATGTCACAAAACTTGCTTAAATGGCGATTTATGTCAAAAATGTCAAAATATATACTTTGCATCATCCAAAGGAACATTCATGCAGTTTCCACAGGCCTGTGATGCAGGAAACTAAAAAACATGCTGCAAACAAGATCCATTTTTTGCTATCAGTTTTCTTAATTGAATGCTTAAATATTGAATGTTTTTTATTACAAATATGAATGAACAGCGTTGCATGGCAAAGGAAAGTTTAATCTTGAATGGTTTCACTGATTGAACCAACAGGCCCAACTCAGATGGAAACATCAGTCAGTCATTCTCTAATGTCTGTCTTATTTGGAGCTACATTAATTTAAGTCATCGGAATTTAATTACAAAATGTATTTATCAATAGGTTGTTTAGCTCCCCTGAGCAAAGCTCAAGGGGAGCTTCACTAATCACTTTCCATCCGTCGTCCATCTGTCGTCCAGCGTTAACTTTACATTATCGACTTCTTCTCACAAACTACTCAACCAAATTGAACGAAATCTGGTGTGCATGTTCCATATCACATGCCAATTCAAATTTGTTCAAATCATTTTGACCTGCCCCTCGGAAGGGCTATGCCCAAAAAGTGTACTCAAGTCTTAAAAAATCTTTTTCTCATGAACCAGCATTAGCAGATACTTGATAGTTGGTGTGCAGCTTCCTTTTGAGGTGCAGACTCAGATTGTAAAAGAGAAGTTCAATGAGCTATATTTGCCTTCGTTACAGGAGGGGCAAGAATTTTCGCCCCTCCCAAAATTTCTATTTTCCAAATTGAGAGGCAGATTTGAACCAAATTTGAGACAAGGCCTTATTGGGTCATAAGTACTTAATTTATGCCATAATATTTTTTCCCGTCTCCCCATGGGAACCGCAGGAGCTAAAAATAGTAAAAAATTAAACCACCCATATCTCCAAAACTATACGGCACTGAGAATTCTTATTTTGTGTGAGGCTTCCTTAGGACCAACAGAATGGAATGATCAAAAGAAATTGCTATCGGTTTTATCATGGGGTACTTTTTGGGGGACTTTGAAAAAGTGCTGAGTCAGCATTTTTTAACACTGTCGGTAATGGGAAAAACAAATATTTAACTCTACTTTTCTCTACAACCACTGCTCCAAAAGCTTTCAAATTTCACATATAACATCTTTGGAAGATTGTTTAACACGTTGATTGAAATCAATTCCCTGGGTCCATATTTGGGCTCTCTATGGGAGCCCAAATGTTTAAATTAGTGCAGTATGAGGAATATTCTTTAAAAATCTTCTTCAGATTTACCGATAAGAATCTTTTGATATGTGGTATGCAGTATGCTTAGGGGGGTGAGATTCAAGTTTGTTCAAGCCAAGTCCCTGGGTTCATATTTGGGCTCACTGTGGGAGCCCGAATTATAACTTAGTTCAAAATGAGGAATTTTCTTCAAAAATCTTCTTCTTCGCATCCACCAGTCAGAATCTTTTGATATTTGGAAAACGGCATCCCACTGGAGGTGAGATTCAAGTTTGTTCAAGCCAACTCCCTGGGTTCATATTTGGGCCTCCTATGGGAGCCCGGATTATAACTTAGTTCAATATGAGGAATATTCTTTAAAAATGTTTTTTTTTAGATCCACTGGTCTGAATCTTTGGGTATTTGGTATAAGCTTTTCTAAGGTGGGGCAGATGCAGCTTGTTGAAATCAATTCCATGAGTTTTGTATTCAGGCTACCATGTCAGCGGAGCGCCCTCAGGCCCCTTGGGGCCTCTTGTTTGAGAAAGTGATTGGTGAGGACCCATAGACAACTAACGGTAAAAGAAGAAATCAAGATTAAGAAAACATAATGCCTCTGAATGAAATGCACATACAATTGTTTACAGAGTTATGTCCCTTTTCATGGAACTTATCAATTGCATTCAGGTTTGGATTTGAATCACCAGTTCAGACTAAACATGCACTAATTTCTCCCTGCCCCGAAGCAAAGCAGCACCCAAGAAAGATTCCATCTTGGAGTAGGCTGCAAAATCCTAGGCCTTTTCAAAGAAGAGTGCCAAATAAGCTTGAACAGGTATGGATTAGTGCCGATATGATGCTTTCCCACATACGAAAAGGTCTCCAAAAGCATGGACCTGTACCCTTTGACGATAACAGGTTGGAGACCCCAAGAATCAAACAGATATACCAGAAACTCTCCAATCTGTGTTATTGAAGGATCAGCATAATCAACAGAGTGATCAGCGCACCATCGACAGATGACCTTCCACTTAGCCGCATAGGCTAAACCAGTGGAGTGCCGCCTTGAAAAAGAAACGCACTCCACTACTCGTCTCGAAAAACCTCTACGAGGAGACAGGGCCCGACAAAGGTATGCGTGAAGGCACAATGAAGTCGGGTCGACATGAAACCTCATTGGGTAACCTTGACAAAGAAGGGCACGACGTAGTGGGAGATGTGTCAGAACCGCCACCAACAGAGAGCGGAGCTGATTGATCCACACCCACTGAGGCGACAGGGGAGTGATTAGAATGATTCAACAACTGCAGGTTTGTATCTTGGCTAGAATCAGACCCGGCGGGAAGGTGTAGCTGACAAGCCCATTCTAATCGAGTGACAGCATCCACAGCGAAAGCCAGAGGATCTAGACACAGGTACACGAAAGTGTCCCCCTGATCATTCCAATGGGTCACAAAAAGATCTATGTGGAGATGACCCCAGAGATCGCAAAGCGACTGGAACACTGCCCTGTGAAGCATCCACTCAGTGGAAATGACCCTGTCCCTTCGGTTCAGGGAGTCGACTAAGACATTCCGACGCCCGGGTATGTGACAAACCACCACACCGGCATTGACATCCTGAGCTAGCAGTAGAAGATCCAGAGCCAATTCGTGCATGAGAACCGAGTGCGTGCCGCCCTGGTTCCGAATGTAAGAGACCATTGTCGAATTGTCGAAGAACAGAAGGACCTGATGATTCGAAATGTGGGGGATCCACTGCCGGAAACTCAGAAGAAGAGCCAGAAGCTCCTTCTGGTTGATGTGAAGAGCTGCTTGATCCTGGTCCCAGCCACCATGAACGGAAAGACCTAGAGGATCCAACATCACGCCCAATCCGAGATCACTGGCATCTGCCGTCAGAACATGATCGGACATGGGCAAGTCCAATGGAACTCCCTGCATAATCCACTGAACATTTGTCCAGGCAAGAAGGTGACGATGAAGAGATGCTGGTAACTGAAGACCCAGATGCAGAGGATCGACATTCGGCATCCAATGACTGAGCAGAAAGTGTTGGAGAGGTATGACATGCAGCCGACCTGGATGAATGAGATCCGTCACCGAACCGCAGAGACCGAGCAGCCGGAAAATATTCAGAGCTGACGAGGACTGGGTCAGAGTCAGGGCGAAAGCTGAGGGAATCACAACCCTTACCCGGGGAACCGCCACCATATTCAGCTGCATGCAGAAGTCCATACCCAGATGATAAAACGACTGAGAAGGAACCAGGTCCGACTTCTCGTTGACTCGGAACCCCAGCGACGTGAGCAGGCTCAACAGTGTGTTGACGTCTGACTTTAGAAGAGCAGCACTGAAGTGCCTCTGGAGGATATCGTCCAGCTTTGGCGAAATAATCACCTTGGACTGTGTGCAGTGGAAGGCTAGCACATGCGACATCAGTCGGGTGAAGGCCCAAGGAGCCAGGATGTGGCTGAAAGGCATGATCTTGAACTGGTAAACTCACCCCAGAAAAGCGAACCTGAGATACTTTCGAGATGTCCGATGAATCAGAACGTGAAAGTAAGAAACTCACAGGTCGATGCTGGAAGTGAAATCTCCCTGGGAAATGGAACTGACCTCAAAATCGCCATGTTGAACTTGGGAGCAATCATAGGCTGGTTCACGATACTCAGATAGATAACCGGTCGGAGTTGGCCATCTTTTTTTGCCACCAAGAACAGGCCGGAATAAAATCTCACTAAATGAATGTTCTTGATGACCTCGATATTCCCTTTGACAGGAGATTGTCTATCTCCGTCATCAAAAGTTCTCGACGTGAAACGTTTGAAGGAACTTGGGTTGGAAGAAGCACTCTCGACACAGTGGGGTGCCTCTGAAAGGATATCCGCAGACCAGAACGAACAATATCTAACACCCAAGTATCGGATGTGATTGTGGCCCAAAGGTCTGCAAACTCTGATATCCGTCCTCCAACCTGGGACAAATCGAGGTGATGACCTTCATTTTGAGCCCCAGTGAGGCCTGTGAGAGGATAAACCATCTCTGCTAGAGGAAGGATCCAAAGGCATCTCTCTTGTCTGCCAATGTTTACCCTTACCATGGGAGTAAGAAGAAGCGGTGGCAGGAGGATCAGCCCATGCTTTCACAAAGGCAAGTGAAGGGCATTTGCTAGGCTTGGAATGGCCCACCCTCTCTCTAGAGTGCCTCTTCCAACCCAAGTTCCTTCAAATGTTTCATGTCTGGAACTTTTGATCATGGAGATAGACAATCTCCTGTCAAAGGGAAGATCGAGGTCGTCAAGAACATTCATTCAGTGGGATTTTATTCCCACCTGTTCTTGGTGGCAAAGAGGGATGGCCGACTCAGACCGGTTATCTATCCGAGTATCCTGAACCAGTCTATCATTGCTCCCAAGTTCAGCATGGAGATATTCAGGTCAGTTCCATTTCCCAGGGAGATTTCACTTCCAGCATTGACATGCGATTTGCTTACTTTTACATTCCGATTCCTCGGACATCGCGAAAGTATCTCAAGTTTGCTTTTCTGGGGTGAGTTTACCAGTTCAAGATCATGCCTATCAGCCAACATCCTGACTACTTGGACCTTCACCCGACTGATGCCGCATGTGATAGCCTTCCATTGCACACAGTCCAAGGTGACTACTTTGCCGTATCTGGACGACATCCTCCAGAGGCAATTCAATGCTGCTCTTCTGGTGTCAGATGTCAACACACTGTTGAGCCTGCTTATGTCGCTGGGGTTTCGAGTCAACAAGGAGAAGTCGGACCTGGTCCCTTCTCGGTCGTTTTGTCATCTGGGGATGGACTACTGCACACAGATGAATATGGTGGCGGTTCCCCAGGCTAGGGCTGTGATTCCCCCAACTTTCACCTTGACACTGACCCAGTCCACGACCGCAACAGCTCGGAGTATTCTCTGGCTGCTCGGTCTCTGCGGTTCGGTGACAGATCTCATTCCTCTACGTCGGCTGCCTGTCATACCTCGCCAACACTTTCTGCTCAGTCGTTGGAGGCTGATAGTCGATCCGCTTGATCTGGTGCTTCAGTTACTAGCATCTCTTCATCGTCATCTTCTTCCCTGGACAGATGTTCAGTGGATTATGTTGGGAGCTTTGCTGGACTTGCCCATATCCGATCGTGTTCTGTCGGCAGATGCCAGCGATCTCGGATAGGGCACGACATTGAATAAAAAAAGAGAGGGGTGTGTGTGTGTGTGTGTGAGAGTGACTGAACGTGTTTGTGTGTGAGGGTGGATGGAAATGCATTCAAGATGGTTGGGGGGGGGGGGGGGGGGCAAAGCCTTCGTTTTTCGGGGGAAATGCCCCCCATGCCCCCTTATAGCGCCGCCACTGGCCAAAGGATACAATGCGGGAGTCCGAATCGATCGCTCACACGGTCACCCATCCAAGGATTAACCGGACTCGACGTTGCTTAACTTCGGTGATCTGACGAGAACCGTTTACCGCAACGCCAACGCGCCCCGCCCACGTGTTCCAGGGAGTGTAAACGATCTGACAGGAGAGTAACCTTTATTAGGAAGTAATAAACTCTATCTCGTGTCTATCAGTAGGCCTCACGGTGTCAGTAATAATGTTCTGTATGCGGATATCTAGGAATTCACTGCCATGAATAGTAATGTAAGAGCACATATTTACACCCCATCCCCAAACAAAACTACAACAGGAAAACATCCTCTGTTCTGCAAAATACAGGAAAACGGTATATAAAATTCACCGTAATCCTCAGTTCTATACAAGGCACCACTAGACAGTTCACTACAATCCTCTTTTCTATACACGTCTGTAGTTTTATTAAGTTTATTGAAATCCTCTATTCTTCAAATAGCGGTAAACAGTTAAAAGTCACTTACTATAATCCTCTGTTTCTGGGAGTATAATGGGGAAGTGGGATGGGAGAATGAAGGACACGTGGTTAGTCAGTGACTCAAAGGAGAGGGTTAATATGCTAATCGGAGAGATTGGGAAGGATGGGACAAGGGTTGTCATCAAGCACTTCATCTCCGAGTGCTTAGAGGAGAAAAAGAAGCGTGGGACTTGGGAGGCAGTTGGGAGCACAAGGGTAACCAAGGCCTTCTCGCCCGAGAACCGCGACAAGTCAGCGACCGGCCAAAGTGTTATTATTATTATATAATAACAGTTCACTATAGTCCTCTGTTCTATACACGTTTGAGTTGGATCATATCTACTATAATCCTCTGCTTTGCACATAACTGGGAAACAGTATCGTATGCATAGGGATATATTTGAATAAGGCCTAAAAAATGGCTGTTGGCTGCCGCATGCCCTCTTTTTATAACCAATTTAAGCTTTAACATTTTTTTTATGGTTTATGTCTGATATTTTACCCAAGTTAAAAAAAATGATAAATTTGTCCCTTAAGTGCAAGAAGGCTTTGCAATGCAATACACCACCACCCATTCTATTCCGTAGATTATGAGGCCTAAAACATAAACCAAGAACATGAACTTTTGATGGCAAAGAAATAATTACAGAAATAAAAAATAAAAAAAAAAAACACCAGCCCGCATGCAGTTTTACAAATGATGGCCCGAGAAACAAAAGATCTACTTTGTGTGGCCTAACTGGGAGACTATAATCTTCTGTCTTGTACAGAACTGGGAAACGGTTCGCTGAAACCCTCTGTTCGAAACCACGCTAGGCTGTACACGCCTTGAGTTGTTTACAATATTCTGTAAACAAGTCACTCGCTATAATCCTCCGTTTTATACAGATAATTGGAAAACGGCCCAAAGGTCACTAAAATTCCCAGTTCAGTACGTAACAGATCACATGTCTTATCATTAGCGGGTGTGCTCACCCCGGGCTTCAGACGCAGCTCTAACTCTCCTTACCATTGACCCCATCAAGTTGTTTATGGTCCTTTGTGGGATGTTTTTCCACTCCCGAAGAAGCGATGTTGTTTGGGACATTGCCGCGCTTCCTCCCCCCCCCTCCCACTGCCCCCCCCCTCCCCCGTCCAGCTCGTCTCACAGATGCTCAATCAGGGACAAACCTGGACTGTAGAGACTAGACTGTAGGGTGGCCAATCGGTGATTTCGTTCCCACCTCCCAATGCTGTGTTAGATTAGGGACGCCATGTTTTAAATAAAACTTCAATTTTAATTAAAATTTATGTAATCTAATACTTTGTTTGTGACATGAAAAGTACTGACTGGTTTCCCCAAAACATATTAAAACTAAGAGCACAAAACGCCCATGCCTATTTGGGCATCCATTACCCCTCCCCATACCCAAGTCCGTTAGTCCCCCATCAGTGACCGCTATGTTCCCAAATCAGTGACCGCTATGTTGTATTCTTTTACGTGAGTGCGTCTCTAAAAGATATATGGGCAGCCATCTTGCTGATGTCATGCATATCATGAGCACCACCCTTATTGCGCATGCCCAATATGGGCGCAGCCATCTTATTGACGTCACACATATCATGGGCACCAGCATCTTGAAAAGTGTTATTGCGCATGCCCAAAAAAGGCGCAGCCATCTTGTTGACGTCATGCGCATTAACGACGCTGCCATCTTGGGCACAGGGACTCACGGACATGGGCACGTAGAGGGGTGAGGATGGCCTAACGGGTTTTAGGCACGAGGGAGGACCTAAATGACTTGGGTACTGGGAATAGGGAGGGGTGAAGAGGCTTTAGGCATGAAGGAGGCCCTAACTGGCTTTGGGCACGGGAGGGTAAAGAGGGCCACACGGGCTTGGGCACAGAGAGTGGTAGGGGAGCCTAAAAAAGACCTGGGCATTTTTGGGCGGGGGGTTATTGACCTAGGTCATTGACCTCGATGTCCGGGTAAACGAGCATGAGATGACCATACCCTACTACTATTGGGGAATGTATCGAGTCGGTCCTCATAGTTTTCAAATTTTGGATATAATGGTTCAATAAGCGTTTCATCATTACACCCACATGACTATGCCATCACATCGACTGACTCCATGATGGCCAACATGTTTTGAATGTTTCTGGACTCTCCTTCCTACCCATCATTGTCATGTGCGCTAAAGTTAAAAAAAATACAGCGATATAAGGTATAAACTGGAGTGCTTATGATTAGTAGGACAAAAGCACCAATGCCGGGACCGAACATATGCAGGTTTCCAAATGCGCTTTAGTTGCACAAAACATAGTAAAAACGATTTGGACGTTACTTCATTGAAACCGCGACCATTTGGCTATACTTACTGTGTAAGATGCTAATCCAGCAACAGAACAAATAAAGAAAGTTGTGCCCAATCCATACATTTTTCTCCCAAATTAATAATGCAGGTAAATCATCACTTTTGCCAAGACTTTTTATAGGTGTCCAACTCTTCATATAGTATGTCGGGTAAAGGATTTATCTGTCGCATTTTCTCGGGTGGTTCAGATAAAATAGTTTCTATTTTAACTTCGGCCAAAGCTTCCCCAAAATATCTCTCTATCATACTTCTTATTGACTCACGAGAAACATTATCTTGTATTTTTTTATCTATGGCGCATATGATACATTTGAGGTATGCGACGTAAAACTCTCGTTTCAACATATCATCGCCATACATTCGAAGTGGAATGTTCTGCTCTTGGCTTCGACGATCAATTTCGCAGTCTACATATGTAATGCTTTTTTGACAACATTCCACTCTTCAATGGTCAAATAGATTTAATCTCACTTTGCCAGCACACCTAATTCACACCTTCAGTATAGTCAGTACCAGTAATTAGTGTTGACTAGTCACAGTTTAAGATTCTTAGTTTACAAGCAAAGTTTGTCAAAACAAGCATGTTAGCAATGATTACTGGTCATCAATTAATGAGTAGCCAATCACTAGAGTAAACAATATGGTAAATAGTGTTCTCACTTCAAAGGTATAAACAAAACAATTTTTACAGTTAACAGTATATATACGATGGCAATTCAGAGTTTTCTATATCAAAATGGCTAATGCACAAGTGAATGTCAGGCTTTGTCCAGAGGTGGACAAAGTTTGATTTATGATGGTTTTAAGTTCCGCATAAAAACAAGAAGATGAGACACAGTACATTGGAAATGCTGTAAAGCTGGATGCCCAGCTACTGTCAATACAAAGGACAATTTAATAACTACTTTCGGAATCCAACACAACCATCAGCCTGATAATGTGAAAATTGTTGTGGACACTTTTTTATGTGAAATAAGAGAAAAAATCAAGCATGACCATAAAACTATCCCAGCCATTTACAAAGAAGAATTGAACTGTTTACGAGCAAATGATGTTCCGGAAATAGTTAAGTGTGTTCCAACCTTGTATTCAGTACATTCAAGTTTATACAGGGCTCGATCTAAAACTCTTCCACAAGTGCCAAAAGTTAGACAACAGATCGATCTGCCAACTACTTATAAAGAGACAATCACGGGACACAACTTTTTACTACACGCCGCACCCGGGAATTCATTTTTAGTGTTTGCTACGGATGAAAATATTTGAATGCTTGCTTCGGCGGATACTTACTACTGTGATGGAACTTTCAGTATGTGCCCAACACTCTTTTATCAAATTTATACCATTCATTCGTTTGTGGAGGGAAAAATGTTCCCCCTTGTGTATGGCCTATTGCAGGAGTCCATAGTTTTGCGGATTATGTGACGGAACAATGGGTAGAAGGTGGTGACAGTTTAATGTGGAACCATTTTGAAACGACAGGTCCAAGGACCACAAATCATGTTGAAGGATGGCACAACAAGCTATCCAAACTTGGAGCTTGTCATCCAAACATTTATAAATTCATAAACTTAATCAAAGACGAACAAGGCTTCAATGAAGCCACTATTCTACAGCTTCAGAATGGTGGTAGCTTAAGGCCACGCAAAAAGAAATATCGACGCATTGACCATATGTTGGACAATGAAAAAAGGCAGCTGTTGGATGGTAGCAAAACATTATATGAATATGGCAACTCTGTAGCACACCTTGTTGGGTTGTGAAAAATTGTGATAGTACAAGTGTCAGAACCGGTTCTAATGGCATCCATATTTGTGTGATTTTATTAAAAATTGTGACTTTTTCAAACTATTAAATTTATTTTCTGTGTGGATGTACAATTATTTTCAATGGATGTAAAATGTCGTATCTATATTCTGACTTGGTATATGTATATGTAATGTTTAAGATAACACTATAAAACAATCAATGATTAAAGAATGTTTGCACAGTTTCAATGTTGGTTGGTATTCTGTTTCTCAAATTCACACCAATTTATAGAACAGACTATACTATTTATCCCTATTGTTTAACCTGTTATCACCTTTTTAGGAAAACAATACCTGCTGGCAAAGTGAGAACCCCCCGTCAAATAGACTCCTCGATTCCCAAAATAGAGGCGTAACATCGTTTGATGGTTTGTAGCGTAAATACACAGAACGACACGCGCGTATCGGTCTGTGTTTATTACACGCCTTCAAGTCTATAAAAAACAATTTTTAGAGGGACTCTCAGCAATTCATTTGACAACTATCAACACAAAGAACACATTTTATCGCCAATCAAATTTCCGAGGGGAACCCGTGATACTAGTTCCTCCCCTGGATTCCAATGTGTTTTATGTGCCTACTGGCAAATAGAACACATTGGAACTCAGGGGACGATTTTCAGCTATTGCGAGTGATTCAAATTGTAATTGCGTTGCAGGATTTGTAGAAAATTCCAGTGAAATTTCGTTTCTATTTTAAAATAGTCAGTCAACGATTTCCGTTCCGCACACATGTGCGGAACTGATTTTCATTTTCCGCATAGTTTAGTGTTGCTGTAGATGGGGATTACATAGAACCATAGAACAGGCATGTAATAAAACACGTTTATTCGCTTTCTAAACATAACCACCGTAGTGTATCTCCAAATTCGTTCATCTAGTTGTGTGTGTGCCAGGTGGCGTGTGGGCTGTGTGTCAGGTGTGTGTGTGTTTGGGATGGGGGGGGGGGGGCTGGGGGGTGGTGCGGTGTTTGTCACACATAAGCATTGATTTCCTGTCTGAGACAAGTTGTTGTCATTATTACCGAGGTTTAAGAATAATAACATTGGGTGGAAAATATGGTTTTAGCATGGGTTTTGAAAAGTAGTAGAAATGTTGAAAAGAAATTAGCATTTTCATTGCGATTTATACATGTAATCTTCAGGAAACTGACACTATTTTATACAGACAGGTCTGTTGGCCTCTGAAAGTCAAATCATTTCCTCAGACGACAAAATCATATTATTTGTTTATTATACTCATATCATATCTCTTTAACTTTTTTATGCAATCTGCCTCCCTGTAGGTATTATTTTGCTTGAATAAACTATTACTATTACTGCAATATTTATTGAACATAACAATGAGCACAAGGACTCTGATACATAACACATCATATGTACCACATATCTCTCCACATAATTCGTTCGTCTTTTACCAGTCATTGTGACTTTATCTCCGGTTAAAGGTTCGGTCATCATGCCATGATCTCCGGTTAATGATTCGGTCATTGTGCCTTGGTCTCTTGTCAATGGTTCGGTCATTGTACATCGGTCTCTGTTCAATGATTCCGTTATTGTGCTTTGCTATCTTATTATTGCCTCGGTACCAACACCATGGTCCATAATGTCTATTTCGTTCTCTGGGGAGTTCCGCGTTTCTATTAACGGCGTATCTTTCAATACGGTAACACTATACATTTCTCCCTGTGTGTTCTGATTTGGTCGATTCACAACGAACACCATCTTGACCGTGTGGTTGATATAATTTGAAGGAATGGGTGAAGATCGAGACTATTTTATGAATGTGACACTCTCTTTTCATTGGCTGTTTACATTTCATTGTATGCATGGCAGGCACGAGTTATGTCACTCTGTAATACGTTTTAGCAGTAATACATTCACAAACAATTTGTGGTTTGTTCGTACACTCATCAATAGCTAACACTTGACTCCAGAATCGATGTTCTAGTGTCACTTTGAAATTTCCACCCTATAATTCCCTTTAAATAAGTAGAAGATACAATTCTAGAAAATACAATTGTAAAAGTTTTACAGTATTGGCTCTAGGCATAAATTGTGTTTGCAAGACTGGGGATAAGCAGCCACAGCTTGAGTTTTGAGAGGGAAAGACATGTTCATACCCCTATCCTCGTAGAATTTAGGCTTTGTAATGCATCTAGTGGTAGTGCAGCAGCCGGCGAAATGGAAACTGAAATGCACCTCATTATAGAATGTCCGACAATATTCAGAATATTGCCGAAAAAACGAGAGAATTTGTTAGAAATGGACATCCGTACAACTAGGTTTTGTCGGTCAGAAATTTTTTCCGACAGCTATTGAAAATTTCCGTCGGAGTCTGTCATAGGGGAGGGGTGGGGGGCGGTTCGCCCCACTCGCATCCCTACTGGCTTCGGCCCTGTTCAGGATAGATAAGATAAGATAAGATTTATTAAGCAAATACACCAGAACAAAGGCAGATTGCTTTGTATATGCAAAATCAACATAAACAGAAACATAAAACAATACAAATTCCGAATGACAAACGTAAATATTAAGGCTTATAGTGGTTGTAATGTAATATTGTTAATATCACTTCTTGGTGTCAGATTGGCAAAACTTGTTCTCGTTGTTTTAAGAATTGCTGGGTCATATTACAGATGATACCACACAGCTGTGGCACATTGTTTCTCATCAGGAATATGAATCTCGCGGATCTGTCCATCTCAGCAAACTCTTGGTATTCATGTTCAAATTTGTTAAATGCACTTTCTCTGAGAGATGCATATTCACCGCACTCCATAACAAAGTGCCATTCTGTTTCCACTGCACCTGAGCCGCACACCGCGCATAAGCGTTCACTTACGGGGAAGGGTGGTTGCATATGCCTCCCCTTTTCTATCATAAGTTTGTGGTTACTTATACGCAAACGAGTAAATATGTTTCTCGCCTCGGGGGATGTTGTAATGCTCCAGGTGATATTTGTTCTTAAACTCTCGATAAGTTATTTTTTCCATTTTTCCTGTTGTCGTCAAATACAGCATTATAAAAATTATTTAAATGGGTCTCTTCCAGATTTTCCCTTATTGTTATGTATTTCACAGGCTGAAACGGGATTTTCTGTTCAGTTTTATTTTCAGGATTATAATTGGTTATAATCTGCTGATATTTAACCAATATTGAGTCCGACATTCTGTAATTCTCGGCTTCAGTTCTAGCCTCTGATAGTAAGGAAGGGGTTTGGAGTTCATATAATTTTGATACAAACTTAGCCAACTGGATTTTGGCATCTTTGTGCAGTGGGTACTGTCCAAGTTCGGCTCTCACTGCATGGTTCAGTGATTTATTGTTCACACCAAGGACTAACTTACAGAACTGAATATGAACGGTTTCACATGGTGATTTATCAATGTTAGCATCGTTGATTTCCATGGACCATAATTCACTGCCGTATAAGAGGATGGGTTTTATCAGGATGTTAAAAAGTTTTAGGTCAACCGAAACAGGTGGAAGGCACTTTCTTTTAAAGTTGTTGTTCAGGCTGAAGAGGGCTTTTAAACCCTTCAGTTTGAGATCTTGTTGCGCATTCTGTAGTTTACCGTTGGATGTAAACGAAAGTCCCAGATATGTGTACTGATGGGCGTGCATAAGCTCATTGTTCCCAATATGAAAACCATGGGGCTCCTTATTCTTTCGCGATTGAAACATCATAACTTTAACATTTACACTAAGTGTGTTTTTAGAGCAGTAGGCATCCAAGTTATCCAATGCTCTCTGTAGTCCCCGAGACGAGTTTGAGATGATCGCTAAATCGTCGGCAAATAGCAAGTGACTTAGATTCGTGGGTGTAAACGGACGGGGTCACATTTTTTATCAAAGATTAAGCCAATGTCGTCGATAAAGATTTTGAAGAGCGTCGGTGAGATCACACAACCTTGACTGACACCAACCGTTGACATTAAAGGTGGGCTGAATCCTTGCGAAGTTTTTATTTGATAGTAACTTAAGCTATATAGGAATTTTAAAATTTTAAATACATTATCCTGTATCCTGAGGCGGTGTAGTTTATCAAAAAGACTGTTTCTATCAACTGTATCAAATGCTTTTCTAAAATCAACAAAAACAGCACATAACGGCTGTTTAAGTTTTTTTGTATATTTGTTTATAGCCGTTTTAAGAATAAAGGCGCTGTCAATAGTACTACGGCGTTTTCTGAACCCGAATTGATTATCACTAATCAAGGAATTATCTTGAAGATAGATATTAATCCTTTCGTTGATAACTCTGTTGAATAGCTTACCAAGAGCACCGCTTACGGCAACAGCTCTATAATTATTGGGATCCTTTCGATCACCCTTCTTATATAATGTGGTGAGAACAGATTTACTCCATGAAGGGGGATAATGATGTGATTCAAATACCTGATTAAATAACTTGATTTAGTTACATGATCAATCATATGTGGGACTATTATTTTTAAGAGTTCGTTTGAAATGTTATCACACCCGGTCGATTTATTGTTTTTTAGACTTCTTGGAGAGTGCATTATTTCGATAGCCGAGATTTGGTCATTATTCAATGGGTGTTGTATATCCACTTCTGTGTTTATAACATCGGATGTATTTTCGTGGGTTTGTGGTCGACACAAAAGCGTTTTAAACTGGCACAAGATTATGCAATGTCTGTCAGTTCATTTGTATTTATTTTCATTGGTTGGGTAATTTGGCAAAAACACCCTGAAAGGGGGGGGGGGGATGGAGTGGAGAGTGGAGGGTCACACACTGGATATTGTAGTGTGGAGAGAGATGCAACATGTTGTTTAAAAGTAGTTTAAATATAATTACATGCAGTACCATTTTTACCATTACAGTTGTTTGCAGATATATGCAACTAAGTCAGTCATCACTTTCAACTTAATGCCAAGAGTATCAGGAAAGTGGGTGTAACACAAACCAAAGTAGGTGTAAGCTTAAAATCAAGTCCCCAATCATGTTAAGGTTTCGATGAACTGCATATATCTGTAAATCAAATGTCTAAGCTTAATTCTAAATAAATTTCAACATAAAATAAATTATCTGCAAGGCTTGAAATAAGTGGTGGGACAAGGACAATGACCGGCACCAAACTTACTTTGACCTGCACTCTTTGAAATCCATAGGGCATTTTGACCAATGCAATATTCTGCTCAATTTTAGAATCTGAGTTTAAAAAAAAAGTTTAAAAAACACTGGTAATTCGGTAAAAACTTAAATTCCATTGCGAATTAACAAGTCATTTCCTCATTTAGTAGTCACCATATGTCATTTCACAATGTGTATACAAAGCAATATGTTGAAAATGACCTGCACCAAATTAAAATGACCTGTACCAACTAATTGGGGCAGAACATTTTGACCTACACAGGAAAAAAAAAATTTTGGAGCTTTGATTATTAGTTCTTAGCTCAACTATGGCGAAGCCAAATTTGAGCTTATGCCATGGCCAGTCGTCCGTCTGCCCGTCAACAATTCAATACGGCTCGGGCTAGAGGCTGTATTTATGAACCGATCTTTACGAAACTTCTTGGGTACCTTTGTTATGACTGTGGGACGAGAACGAGTGTTTTGGGGTCCGATCCGAAATTCAAGTTGGTGGCTGGTGGCCATTTTGTACAGACTTAGGTGAAATCAGATGTTTGCACAGAACTTCCATATGAAAGCACTGATTTGAATAATTTTTTGTATGAATGTTTAGTACCATGGGATACATCACATATAATACATGTTTTTTTCTCGTGCGTAAATTATGCAAAGTAGACTAACTTTGATGTATTTAGTGTTACTTTCAGCACTGTAAGTGCAAATGCCAATACGGCTCAGGCTAGAGGCCATATTTATGAACCGATCTTTACGAAACTTCTTGGGTACCTTTGGTATCACCGTGGGACAAGAACGAGTGTTTTGGGGTCCGGTCCGAAATTCAAGATGGCCGATGGCAGCCATTTTGTACAAAATTAGGTGCAATCAGATTTTTGCACAGAACTTCCATATGAAAGCACTGATGTAAATAATTTTTTGTGTGAATGTTTAGTACCATGGGATACATCACATATAATACGGGTTTTTTTCTGGTGAATAAATAATGCAAATTAGATGAACTTTGATTTTTTCAGTGCTACTTACACACAGTAAGTACACATGTCAACACGGCTCGGGCTGGAGTCTGTATTTATGATCCGATCTTCACGAAATGTCTTTATACCTTTGTTATCACCTTGGGATGAGAATGAGTGTTTCTGGGTGCGGTCCAAAATTCAAGATGGCTGCCAGTGGCCATTTTGTACCGAAATTCGATCTAATCAGTTTTTTGTACACAACTTCTATACGGCTCAGGCTAGAGGCCATATTTATGAACCGATCTTTACGAAACTTCTTGGGTACCTTTGTTATCACCGTGGGATGAGAACTAGTGTTTTTGGGTGTGGTCCGAAATTCAAGATGGCCACCAGCAGCCATTTTGTACCAAAATTAGTACAATCACTCTTTTGTACAGAACTTTTGTACGAAAGTTCTGATTTGAATAAATTTTTGTATGAATGTTTAGTAACATGGAATACATCACATATAGTACTTTTTTTTTCTCCTGCAGAAATTATGCAAATTAGATGAACTTTGATTCATTCAGTGCTACTTATACACTGTATAAACTTTGATTCATTCAGCGCTACTTGACAGAGTCAAGCTGAGCTATTGCCATCACTTCTCATCTGTTGGAGTACGTACATATGTACATACATCCACAATTTCCTTTGTCACACCTCATAGGTTGCATTTATGATCAGATAGATCGCTTTGACACTTGGTATGCTTGTTTGGGGTGACCTCTAGATGGGAGCTATCGATTTTGTTCCTTTTCCGTCAAAAAATGTTGCTGCGGCTAACGTTCTTATAACTTAGTTTAGTCAGACCTCAATATTTCCCTTTGGCACACCCTACAGGGCACATTTATGATTGGATTGCTTTGAAACCTGGTATGCTTGTTTGGGGTGACCTCTAGATGGGAGCCATCGATTTTCTTCCATTTCCATCAAAAAATGTTGCCGCAGCCAATGTTCTTAGAACTTAGTTTAGTCAGACCTCAATATTTCCCTTTGGCACACCCTACAGGGCACATTTATGATCGGATTGCTTTGAAACCTGGCATGCTTGTTTGGGGTAACCTTAACCTCTAGATAGGAGCTATCAATTTTCTTCCATTTTCGTCCGTCAAAAACTGTTGACGCTGGCAATGATCTTTGAACTTAGTTTAGTCAGGTATCATTATATTCCTTTGGCATGCCCTACAGGGCACATTTATGATCAGATCGGTTTGAAACTTTGTGTACTTGTTTGGGGTTACCTCTAGATGGGAGCTATCAATTTTCTTCAATTTCCATCAAAAAATGTTTCCACTGGCAATGACTTTCGATGAACTTAGTAAAAACTTTGTGCAGTTAAGCATCAATATTTCCCTTTGACACACCCTGCAGGGCACATTCATGATTGGATCGCTTGCAAACTTGGTGAGCTTGTGTGGAGTGACATCTATATGGGAGCTGTCGATTTTCTTCCATTTCTGTCAAAAAATGTTTCCTCTGACCATTGAACTTAGTTTAGTCAGACCTGAATATTTCCCTTTAACACACCCTTCAGGGTGTTTTTATGATTGGATCACTTTGAAACTTATATGTGTGTTTGGGGTGACCTCCAGATGCGAGCTATTGCTTTTTTTCATTTCCATAAAAAATTATTGTCGTTATCACCAACCTTTGAACTTACTGCATTTGTGCATCAACTTATCCCTTTTTCACTCTCTGCACGGTACATTTATGAATTTCATAAAAAAAAAAAAAAAAAACATTGCCACAAGCAATGACCTTCTACTTTGTGCATTTGTGCATTAACATCTTCCTTTGGCATGCCTCAGAGGGCACATTTATTATCAGGTTGTTTTGAAATTTTGTATGCTTATGCAGGGTGACAAAGATAGGAGCTATTGATTTTCTTTTCATTTCCCTCAAAAACTGTTCCTGTTAGCAACAATCTTTGAATTTATTGCATTTGTGCATCAACATTCTTTGACATGGCCTACAGGCCACATTTATCATAGGATTGTTTTTGAACTTTGTGTGCTCATTGGGCAAGAACTTTAGATAAGAGCTATTGATTAGCATTCATTTCTGTGAAAAAAGTTGCCATTTACAATAACCTCTGAACATACTGCATTTGTGTATCAACATTCTTCCTTTAGCCAGTCTTACAGTTTACATTTAAAAATGCATGGATTACTCTGACGTTGTGCACACACAATGCTGTTATGTTGAAATTTCATCAAGTAACATTGGTACCAATGATCTTCAATTTTGCCATTTCATTTATAACTTACCAAGTCCAAGTTTATCAAGTTGAGCAACAGTGTCATTGACACTTTCATTTTATATTGGTATATGTATTGAATAAATTTTATTGTCTTGTTTTATTGAAAACATGACATTGTCTTGCCTAACTGTATTTGTTTAACAGTTGCACTTTGCATAATTTTTTTAACACAAATATTGTTCAGTTTGTTGCAATGTTTTAGTTCGTGTTGTAGTGAATGCCATTATCCTTATCTTAACTCCTGCAATACTAGTGCAGATTAATTTTTTATTTGTACTGTTTTTATAGGTCTACTGCAAGCCTAGTAGAGGTCCTTGGTTCGAATCACACATGTGGCAATTGCAGTGAATCCTAAAGCTAGACACTTCCCCCCCCCCCCCCCCCATTGTCAACATGGTGGCATGGTGGCATTGTGTACTGAGGCGTACTGCATGCCGATGGTGCAATTGTCTTTAACCAAAGCTAACCCTGCTTGTGTGGAGTTAGTAATATTGGGGAGCCTGACAGTTGCTTGGTGGTTCTCTCTGGGTACTCAGGCTTTCTCCACCCATAAAACTGTCTGACACAAGGGGCCCAGACTGTCGAAAGTGTCAATAAACCCCAATAAATAAATATTTTATAAGTTTTCTGTTATTTCTCATGGAACAAAATGATCATCACACTTAGGATAATCTACTTTGGATGAATAATCCTGGGGCAGACTGGTTTTGGGACAACTCGTCCCAGAAGGATTGGTTGGACAAGTAAAATAATATAAATCAGTCACTTACTCACAAAACTTGTTTTTGTAATAAATTATTGGGGGACAGTCCTTGGCTGAAATTAACCAATATATTGTTACAAAACAAACTGTATGAACAAATAAAACTGTGACAAAACATCAAAAGAGCTAACTCAGAAACTGTAGTGTAACAGTTGTTACTGTTAGAAATATTGGTGATCCAAAAACACCTCTTGTCACATTTAAAATATGTCTAAAAATGAGTTATTAGGTAGATAATTTTATACTACAAAGTTAAATATGAGAAAATATCCATACTCAAAAGGCAGGTGTCACTGAGGAATTCCCAAGTGAATCGCTTAATTCCATACGTGTGTTTCAGTAACTTGAGTAAGGGCATATCAGACTCCGGTTGTTACCGGTAATTAGCCTTTGTTCAGGAAACATAATTTTGTGATAAAAACAGAGTCGAGAATATCCGAAGGTAAAAAGTGGTCTTTGCGGACAAGTTCCCCTTTTTCAGTTTTTGCATGTCCGGCTGGCATCCAGCATCTTGATAATTGCTTCAACTCGAGACATATCTTTTCAAAGCTTTTATTCATCTTTCGTGTAAATTGTGTTTTTTTTTAACATGTAAACATCTATAACATTCCCAAATAATGGGACACAACAATTATGTGACATAATGGATGGAACAGTCGTTTTATCAATACTTTGAATACTGAGCTTTCCCTATTGTGTGTGCGTTCTTAAGCATAAACAAAAATCAATCTGCATTTCTAACCAGTAGTACTCTCGCGCCATCTTTCAGTAGTTTGTAATCGTGGTGCCTCCCATTGTGTTGTTCTCTTGTTGAGGAAAACTGCCAATGCTATCAAATAATGTAGCTAAAGACCTAATAAACTTCTAATCCAGGGGATAACTCAAGCAAATATTGCCACATGATATTACACCAAGTTCAGAGTGATATACTATTAACAGACAATAACAGTAACGACAATTTTAAACCTATCATCACTGATTCATTGGGTTATTCTCCTACCAAGTCAATGAATGGGAATGGATCATTGATTGGTCAGTTGATTGAGCTATTTATAGGTTTGGCAAATTGAAAAATGCGGGAGGGCAATTCATCGCCCTCCTTGAAATGAGCCCAGGAGGGCACTGCCTCCCTAAGGTAAGAAATAAGATGACTTCTACATGGGCATTTTGTCCAAGCATACAATTCAGAAATGATCCACTATGACACATAGCAGAATTTACATCTCACCATGATGGCCATACTGTACTTGGGATGATTTGACCTCTATTTGGGACGAGTGGACTTCTGTACTGGGACTAGTGGACTTCGGTTTGAGACGAGTCAGTTTGGAGGTGGAACGAGTCAACTTTGGTTTGAGCCGAATGTGCTTTGGGCTGAAACGACTGGTTACCAGCTATGGCATTATAATGCAGTTCAGCATGCATTCTTTTTATGGGTTCACATCACTGACACATTAATAAGGCAGTAAATTTGCTTGCCTCGATTTACTTATCCCTTCAAATCAATCTGTGTCAGTTGTTTTGACTGAAAACTTCAAAAGCACAGTTTGTGTCGTACACATGCGCAGTTGTTGTGTTGGATTTTCCTGAACATGCTAACCACATTCAGGAAAATCCAACGGCGCAATTGTTTCCAGAGGGGTTACGGTATGAAAAACCAATGACATTGAATGACTGAGTCACTGACTGGCCTCTCCTTATAACATAAGTTGACGAGTTCTGATACAGATACTCTGAACTTAGTCAGGTTTTTAATTTAGACTTTCAAGTAACTCAACTTTACCCAAAAGATTCATATCGAACTTTCCATACTTCTACCGCATTATCTCACTGCATGAAGCTGAAAATTCATCACAAAATGCGATGCTATACCACTTATTTCGCACACTGGATGTATGCATTTCTTCTACTGTGTAACAGTGAAAAGCCTTCATACTCTTGTTGTGCTTCTTATTCTTTTAACCCTCAGCAAACTGATGCGAAAATATAAAAATTTCCAGCAGCAGTTACATTATTGGAAAAATTTGCAAGTTGACTTGAAATTTTGATATTTCCACATCAGTGTGCAGTATCTTAGGAGGTTAAGCATCAGATTTTTTGTTGACCGTTTACCCAAAGTAACAACAAAATACGACCAGTGCTATTCACAAACATTGTCATTCAATTTTTTTTTTCCTTTCAATTTTTGCCTCAAGAACATAGCTTTTCTGGGAGGTCATAAGCAATGTTGCTGATGCTAAAATGAAAAGTAAAGTTTAAAAAAAAAAAATTTGCAAGTGTCACTTCAATGCCATGTTCAAAATTTAGATGAAGTGTTAATATTGATTTGATCTGTTACAGTTGGTTGGAGAGCATCTGCAGGCTTGTGCGTATGCTTTCATTCAGAGTATATGGCTTACCATTAGAGGTGAGAAACTGAACACTGCAGATTGTTTTAGTGGTATTCCTCCCACCATGCACTGTATTTTAGTGTCGACTGGTTAAGTTCTGAATTATTTTTCAAAGTTGAGTATTTTTTCTCAATGAGATCATGCTACTGCCATGAAAAGACTCAGTTTATCATGATTTTGTTCATGAATAATTAGCTTAACTTGACAAAGTCAAGATAAGGTATTGCCATCACGCATGCAGTAGTCTGTTCGTCTGTTCACATTTTCCTTTAGCACAGGTTACACCCTGTAGTTCTTGTCCATTCATCACAAAATTTCATATGCAGGTTTGAGGTCATGTTTAGATGAGAACGTCCCCTTTTGGTCGTGATCGATCAACCGTGATCGCTGCCCAAGCCCAAAACCAGACTTTAACACAGTCTACAGGTTGTATTTATGAAGGGATTTCATTGTAACTTGATAGGATGACTCTGTATAATGTCCAGCTGAAAAGATCCCCTTTTGGTCTGTCAGCTGTGATGGCTGCCAAAACCCCCAAACTTTTAGCACAGTCTACAGGTTGTATTTAAGATGGAGGGATTTCATTGTAACTTGGTAGGATGACTCTGTATGTCTAGATGAGAACTTCCCCATTTGGTTGCGATCTGTCAACCTTGCCAGCTGCATGAGCCAAAAACCAGAAAGCCTTAGTAGGATGAGTCCAGATGTGAATGTGTCCTTTTGGTCGCGATCGTTCAGCTGCGATTGCTGCCAAAGCCCAAAACTCGAAAACCTTTAGCACAGAATACAACTCGTATTTATGAAGGGATTTCATTGTAACTTTGTAGGATGACTCAGTATAATGTGTAGATGCGAACGTTCCCTTTTGGTCACTATCCGTCAACTGTGACAGATATAGGGGCCTGAAGCCCGAAAACCTTTAGCATAGTCTACAGGTTGTATTTATGAAGGGATTTCATTGTAACTTGGTAGGATGACTCCAGAAAATGTCTAGATGAGAACATCTCCTTTTGGTCGTGATCGTTCAACAGCGATTGTTGCCTAAGCCCAAAACACGAAAACCTTTAGCACAGAATACAGGTCGTATTTATGAAGGGATTTCATTGTAACTTTGTAGGATGACTTAGTATAATGTCTAGATTGAGGACGTCCCATTTTGGTTGCAAAGCGTCAACCGTGATGGCTACACAGACTCGAAGCCAACAAAACTGTAGCACAGATTACAGGCTGTATTTATGAAGGGATTTCAATTTCATTGTAACTCGATAGGATGACTCATTTTGGAATAATTTCACTGTAACATGGTAACTTTGGTTGACATACATTAACTGTGAGGGCCACATTAACCCACCCCTCAATTTTTTCAATTCTTTAGTACAGTCTACACCTCAAATTTTCTTTATTGAAAACATAGCATACAGGGAATAGAAATTAACTCATTCTCAATATCAAAATGCTTGTTGTATTTCGTAATCCTTACATAAACATTGAACATTTTCCGTTTCCTCAAACACAACACACAGCCGAGTTAAGCTACAGTGTCATTGACACTTTCATTTTTCTGTTACAATTTATTGATAAGTGTCATCAAGCACTCTCCAATAAATTGTAGCAAAACAATTTTATTCCAACATTTTTCTACCACTTAGCAAATGTCATGCTAATGCATATAATGTAAAGCAACTGAAGTTTACTTTAAATACTCTTTAGTACACCTATCACAGTGGTTTCTAGCATTTTAAGATCCCACCATGGGAATTCTAGATCTGTTGAAATTGGGCTCAAGTTCTGTCTGGAGCTATCCTGAGCATCTGTTTGTTAAATGTAGACATTATGTTTATAAAGCTCTAGATAACAAGCAAATTTGTTATATTTCAAGGAATGGTGTCAATGTTTTGAATTACCAATAGTGAAAAATGGAATGAAAATTACTGATGGTATTCCTGCAATTTATGTCAACTGGTTATTTTCCAACAGCTAGGTAAGTCAATAACAGTCAAAAGCATTCGTACTCAGTTGTTGTGCTTCATATTCTTTTAACCCTCAGCCCACTGATGTCAAAATGTAAAACTTTCAAGCAGTATTTTGTCCCTCATAATGCAACTTGGAATTTAAACAATTCATTCTTGTTTGACGGAGCTCATTGATTGAATGGTTTAAATTCCTAGTTGGATTATGGGAAAAATGTGTAGTTTGAAATACTCACCCCTGCATAACTGCTTTGAAACATTGTCCCGTAGAGATGTATTCTAGCAATTCATTGTAGAGATGAGCAATATACAGAAGAACCAAACCCATACCGACATCATGGGGATACCAAAAAACCAAACCAAACCAATTGTTGAATACCAAAACGTCTGATTTTCAAATTTTCCTGCATTCACTATTTATAAGGCTACACTGAGGCTTGATAACAGCTGAAAGGTTCATTTTCTGGAAAGAAGTGCCTGCTTTTTTTTCTCAGTTTTGTTAACCCTCAATGGCCTGGGCAATTGTACCAAATTCCCACTTGGCTGCAATCTGTTCAATCTGTCCAGTTGCTTATCAGTGATTTCTAGTCAAGTCTTGGCTTGACTAGAAAATTGCAGGAGGGCAATTATGGTTCACCTCAAACCACCCCAGGAGGGCCATTTTGGGTTCACCTAAAATGATCCCAAGAGGGCTGTTTATGGTTTGCGGGGGCCATTTTGTTTCAGCCTGCTGGGTAGACAACTAAGACCATTTTAAGGTACATGGTTTGAGTAATTATGATGTACGTCATCACTAATGTATAGATGTAGGTAGGGCTGCACGGTATTCGGATTTGAGTACTGGTGATGGTATTGAAAACAATACCACGGTATACCGTGAAACAGTTAAGAATTAAAGCAAAATAAAACTGAAATTTGGTACATTCAGAGGCAGCACTATTTGTCACAACTTCTATACAGCTCGTTATGAACTGATCTTCACAAAACTTCTTGGGTACCTTTGTTTTCACCTTGGGACAGGAATGAGTGTGTTTTGGGGTGCCTTTGTTATCACTGTGCTATGAGAACAAATATTTTGGGGTTCAGTCAGACCCACTCTGGAACTCAGAGATTTCTTTTCTAGTTTAGGATCTGACTGTCATCCACCTTTTCAATACTTTACCTATACATTTGTTACAGGCTACGGTCAGTATTTATGTGCAGACCGTTACAATACTTTATATGTACCTTTGTTATCAGGTCATTACCTAGATGTTTGTCATTGCTGTGTCACATACTATACATGAAATTGTCTTGACAAGTTGAGCTAAAGTGTCATTGACACTTTCATTGATGGATAGTTGTTAACCGGTGACAATTTCAATACCGGTACCAACAGGTATACTGTAATACAGTGCAGCCCTAGATGTAGGCTTGGTTATTTGGATGCAAGATAACTATAACAGTACTGTTAGTGAGTGTCATGGGTAACCTGGTATCTTGCATCCAAATATTCAAACCATGTTGGGGTGAATCAATCAGATTTGGGGGGTGGGGGAGGGGGTGGGGGGATGAATCGTCCCGGTTTTGATTTTAGGATTAAACACCCCAGGCAAAACACCAGAGGTCGAACTGACTTGGTAAAGATACGTCCCGTAGTCGCGCATGACATGACATCACTCTCTGATGTACAATGTAACAACTACTTACAACTTTGGAATTGGCAGACCCCTTGCTCATATTTGGAAAGTTACTTATTTCTCTAGGTGATTGCGTTGACGACACACTACAAACTTCACAAATCGCGCTTTGTTACCTCCTTGAATGTGTAAAAATTGCCATTTCAGATGGCCAATTTTGATGTGCCTTTGACTGAATTAATGGGTAGCATAAATCGGAGTTAGGTGGACATTTACCGTCTGCAGAATTTTGAACTCGGGAACTGCAGCCCCGGGTGATCATCCCACCTCAAAATGCCAAGCCTGGTTAAGGCAGCCAAGGTCTGACCTAATGAGAATTTTATTATCTGTGATGGGGGTGGGTGTGAGATGAGGAAATCTCACCTGAGGGCAAAATATTTAGGCTAGACACAAGGCTTGCTAAGTGTCTGGACCAAATATCTTATCCCGAGGCTGAAAAAGTATAAAAACACTGTTAAGTTGAATGCATGCTAACATTTGATTTCTCATGGAAGAATACACTTGGGGCAACATTTTAAGAGCAATGTTTTAATGCCGAGCAACTGTCAGACTCCCCCAGCATACTAACTCAGCACAAGCAGAATTAGTATTGAAGGCAAGTGCACCTTTGACCTGCAGTATGCCTAAGGATACAGTGCCATTGTGCCCCCACTAAGAGCAATATAAAAGGGTCTGTTTGTGGCTGAATGGGACCTAAAGGTTTATTGGTTGAGTGAAGGAGTTATGTAAAATGAGTATTTGTTTTCAAAGATGTCATGATACCAGCAAGCGAAGCCTCAGTTTAGTAATGAGAATTTGTTTTAAAAAATAACTCTTTTGTTACAATTTATTGAAGATTGCCTTTTGGCATTTACAACTATTTCCTGTAAACATTTTTTTCTGCTTCTCAAAAAACAATAAGTCACAATGCGTACAATATAATGCTACTGAAGTGGCATTCAGCACTTTTCAATAAACCATGATGGTGGATTCTAGCACTGGATGGTTGGGTTCTTTTGAGAAGTGTTTCTTCCTCAGTCAAAAGTCTTCATACTCTGTTTCATATTCTTTTAACCCTCTGCACACCTATAAATGATTGACTAAACTTGACTTCATACTGGTCATGATATAGCCATGGATGCATAAAATGACCTTAAACACCAATAAATAAGTAACACTGATGCCAGAATATAAATATTTAAAGCTGGGTATTGTTTCCATATTGCCACTAGAATTTAACTAATTCATTCTTATTTATCAGGGATCATGAGATAAAAATTAAATTGTTTAATGTTGCATTATGGGAAGAATTTGCAGCTTGAAATTTTGATATTTCCACATCAGTGTGTTCAAGGGCAACAACTTTTTGCTAACTCTTCACTCAATATAACTATCAAACACAGCCAGTGCTATTCACAAATATCACCTTTCAAATTCTTTTTGATTTTTGCCTCCAAAACATAGCTTACAACCCCCTACATTGGAATTTTTGCCTTTAAAACAATTAACATATATCATAATCCCTTACTAGAATGAGCTCATTCTAATGAAAGGTCATAAGGTATGTTTCTGAGGTGAAAAAGGATAATTTTGAGTTTTTATAAAAAGAATTTGTAAATGTCACATAGCTGTGTTACATTAGGCATTAATAAACAATTTAGTCTGTTACAGTCTGTTGGAAAGCACCCGTAGGCTCATACTTGTGTCTTTTTCAGACTATATGGCTTAACTGGTATAGAGTGCTAAATTATTTTTCAAAGATCATTTGTGATATGAGTATTTTTTTTTTTTTAACGATACCATGCCACCAGCATGGGGTGCCTAATGGTTAAGCAAAATTTTGTTCATAAATGATTGTTTTGGTAGAACTCATTGGAGCTTGCCAGCAGATACTCCAATAAATTATAGCAAAACAATTTTATGTAGACATTTTCTTGCTACTGCTTTGAAAAAAACCCAGGTTAATTCACACAGTGTAAAGCAACTACTCTTGTGTTCCAAATAAAAGTAGAGGTGGGAATAAATGTACAGGGTGGAACATCAAAAATAAATAAAAGTACAGACCAAAATAATAGTACAGGATGGAAATCCATTGAGGGGTGGGGGTGTAATGCTACTTAATTTTTATCTAAAATCCAACTTATTTTCCAGTATTGCAGTTAATTTTATTAAAGAAAACTAATAGGCATTTAGGCATCATGATTACTGCAGTGAATACACTGTGTTGAACAAAAGACTATCATCAAGCTTGTGAAGATTTACTAATTTGAAGATCTCCTCCCTGTCGGAAGGGCAATTTTAATAAACATACAGGCCCAAATGAAGTGCATACAGCGTAGAAAAATTCCCCAAAATTAATAAACATACATGTATGTTTATTAGGAACACAAGAGTAACGTGACTATCAGCACTTTTCAAAAGAAAAGATCCATGATAGTTTAATCCAGGCCCTATTTGGGGCAGAAATAAGGCCCCATTCCCAATGTGATACATGCTATAAAAAATCAAATTTCTGGCACAAAGCAACATTATCCCCAAACTTATACAGCACAATCATGTTACATAGCCATTGTTAGTGATGAAAAAATTAATCAGTATACAATCTGACATCGGCTGAAAAGCAGCAATTGGTTGACAAAAATTTGTTATCGGGGTGTGGGTCTGTGGGATCTGCCCTCACCGATGGTTACACATAAAAAAAAAATTGTGGAGATTTCCTCAATTCGTCATCCAGATTTAAGACGTTTTTATTGAAATGACTCTTGAGTGATTCGTTGTTCTGTTTGATCTTGTCAGATTTCCTGAGCACTGGTGGAAATGGAGAGACAACCCTGTTCACTCAAGTGATGAGTGTCGGCTTGATATCAAAGAAATCCGAAAAAAAGAAATTGAAGGAACTTGCTTGCGACATTGTGTATATTACCTTTGATGCATTTGTAATGTTCGGGTTTATGTATGTTTTGTTTCGATTTATTCTGCCGTGATTCTGGTAAAATAAAGTGCTTCTCATCAATAATTAAATTGTTAATTAAATCCCTCAACACTGGTAACAAACATCACAAAAACCATTGTCGGGATTAGGGGTTTACAACTTTACATGGTGCATTATATATATGATATAATGCAGACACTGGGAAATGTTCTAGATATACCATCTGTGGAATCTGGATCATGTGTAAGAACATCATGTAAGAGCACATCTTATTGGACGTTATGCATCTGAGTGACATTATATCGTGAATTAAATGTTTCGACACAAATAAGTGTTGGTAAGAAATAATATCAGTTTTGTTCACTCAATTCAAGTTTAAAAGTAGTATAAATACAGAACACAACTCAAGTAGGGTAAGGGGGATAAGAATCAATAACCCTTGACCAGTGGTTGAAAGTTTTTCCCTGTATTTCATACGTGGAATTGACCCTTGTGAAATACAAGAAAAACTCCACCTCCAGTCATTGATTCCAGTCCCCAGTACTCCATCCTTGCTGTTTTCTGTCTTATTCCACTCTCCACACACTATACATTTAATGTTCAGATTGTGACAGACAAGGACACAGTCCAGAGAGCAAAACTAATGTGTGCACTCACCCATGGGAAGGAACCCTAGTGAGTGGGGCAGTGCTTGTGTTCCATGGCAAACAAGTTCTGCTGAGGAGGTCATAATTTGCTGGCTTCTATTTTTTTCTAAGCAGGGGTGCATGTCGATTGTTATAACATTTATTGAGGAAGGTTAAGGCAGATTACTGTTGTAGTCTAGTTCTGGTAAGTACAATATATTATATGAAGAGACTTCTTTGATAAAAGTTTCATTAACTGGTTGAGTGCTAGAAGCCACTATCAGGGCTTTCAAAAAAACCAACTGTACCAGAGAAAAAGCAAAATTTTCCTCGCTTTTGGACATATTCGACCAAAAGCAAATGATATTTTGTTTATATACATTTGTTAGCTGCAACGAGCAGCTCTGTATGTGGCAGTGTTGGTCTGTCGGTCGGTCTGTCGCCAGCGAGTTTCAAAAACACAATAAATCCTAAAATACTTGATGGAATGACACCATACTTGATATGTAAGTGTATCTTCATGATGTATACACCCTCTCAATAGTGCATGTCATTTGGATAATTTCTATCACATTTATGGACTTCACCAACAAGTTTTTTTGTCACCAACAAGCTTATTTGTCACCAACGAGTTTTAAAACATCATTGGCGGTACACGAATTGTCGCAGCTTCGGCACTGTGTCAGTTCGCTCTAGTTTTATTACAAATTATTGGAGAGTGTCTGTGGGCAATCTCCACTAATTTGTAATAAAATAAATTTTTATGAATAAATTCAGACCACTAAAAAAAAATCTAGCCCTTAACCAGTGAAAATCAATAAAAATCAATACATAGATTATCGTCAGAATTTTTTGTAAGACTGGGGCAGAGAGGAGGGGACGATTTTCTGGGAATAAATTGGTGAGCAAAGAAATACCCTCCCTGTGTGTATATATGTATTCATTAACTGGCTAAATTATTCTCTGTGGTCAATATTTGTTCACATGTCTTTGCCTTGTTTCAATTTATGGGAGAGTGCCAACATGCGCTCTCCCATAAATTGTAATAAGGCAAATCTATACAGATAAAATAACTATATAGATAATATGAAGCACATGGATGGAATGTGAAAGCTTTAAGTTGTGTCACCTGCATTCCAGAATAAAGTGCAAATATGGGCTCCCAACACTCAACCAAACTAACTACACTTGTTGATGCATTAATACACTGTAGTTATATTGACTACTATACTATTCTCTTTTTAAAATGAACTATAGTTACACTTTCTATGAGTTGTGAACATACTGAAAAAATAATTAATATGCTTGCAGGCAGATCAAGAATTATTAAAAGTATGGGATCCAGCAAACCGAGACATACCCCTTCTGTTTTACTGGAAAATAGGAGCTGGTAACCAACACCTGGAAGTTCTCTAAAGTTCTCTAAAGTGAGTTTTATAAATGATTTGCTAAACTTGACTTCATACTTATGTTGTGGTCACTATATAGCCATAGATGCTAAAGTGACCTGAAACACAAATAAAAAAAAAATAAATGTTTATACTTTCTGTTTTTATCTTAACACTGATATCATTCTAGATATGGTACTGATACCATTCTCGATATGGTATGATCTGCAGTATCCAGTTGAACCTGATGACCTTATTTCTGTAAATATTTACCAATCAGGCCTGGAAATAATGAGTAAATGATCGTTTAATACCTCAATTGTAAGATATGCAAATGAACTACAAGTTACTGCAACCAAAATAATACAACATAAATTAAATTCCTAATCCTGCATGTTTTTGCAATGATGCAATCTGACTTGTCAATCTTTCAGGACTAACTCAACTCAAATGTTGTACATTGTCTCCACATATATATGCATTGCATCCACCTTAACAAAGTTTAAGCCAAAATAAATAACAACTAACACACGATCTTGCTGAAGCAAGATCACGTGTTAGTTGGTGATATTTATTTTGATAGGAATTATTTTAACGTAAATAGTTTGGATAGTGGGCATTGTAAAAATAGTGTAGGTGGAAAAGCATTACAGCACCCTTTTTCCCTATAGGTTAGGTTACCAACATATTATATAGCATAACATGCTTAGTGGTTAAGCTCTATATTTCCAGGCTTGCTAGTGTATTGCTTAGTTTTGCTAGATTAATTATGATGGGCCAAGGAAAAAAATGAAAAGGTTCAGGTTTCCTGACTGGCCCTAATTTTCTTGCCCCCCCCCCCCCCCCCCCACACACACACTTATCTTTTTATGAGCAAAAAAATTAAAACAATAAGCCCATTGCTGATTAGCCATCTTTGACATTAATGATATGCAAGGTCAGAGGTAGTTTCGAGGAAAACACTTCGATCAGACCATCTGTCAAGACTGTCATACATGCGATAGAAACAAACAAAATGTTTAGCTTGAAGCGAGAAATTGTGCGTTTTCGATTTAATACCAGTAAAAATAGAAAAAATAACACACTTTTAACACTTCGTTTTTTATTTTTTTGTCAAATGAATACCACAATGAACCCCTTCCCCATGAGTGAAAGCAGACTCGACATCATGGGTTTTTTTTGTTGACAAGTGACAAAATGGCAGGTAAAATTACACAAAGATGTCTGCATGAATGAAAATTCAAACCTCGAGTATCCAAACAACCAATCAATACAAATATTTTGAAGCATAACACACAGATGTTCCAGCTGGAAGAGGTTGGGGAGGGGGCGTGGTCCCTAAAAGGGGAAAATCTTCTGCTAGTAGCAGTGTCACATGTCTACTAATAATATTTTGTCCATATACAGTACAAGTCAAAATGAGTTGAAGAATAACAACTACCAGTATAAACTATAGATGTAATGTTTCCTATACTAAATAACACAAGAATCGGACATGAAAATATAAGTACATGTACATGTATTCTGTAACCTTTTTAAACATGTTTTGGGTTTATATACAGCACTTAATAGGGTTAATTGCATTGGACTTCTTATTCCATTATATTTTCCAATGCATAGAAATTCAAAATGTAATTTATAATGTCCGCGAAAGAATATTATTTCAGGAAAACTAATTGTTTGGTTGACAAAGCTTTGATATGCCTAAAGCCATACCTTTGAGTGGTGGGAATTTACCCTTCTGGTACAGTTAATTGTTTTTTCTCAAACATTGGAAAATGGATTGATAAGAATCTCCATAATCCACACACCTCACTGCCTAACCCTTAACAAATTGACTGCAACTACACACATAATTCATGAATTAACAGGTAAAAATGTTTTTTAAAAAAATTAGTACAAGCCACGTAATGTGATCTATCATCGGAACAAGATTGTTCCCCCGAGGATCACATGATTCGATTTGCTTGAGGCTTTTTGTGCAAATTTGAAAAAAAATTAAATTTAAATTTCCAGTTTTAATGTTATCTGTGGGTAAAGGTTTAAAAAGTAAAGTACAAAATACATTATACTGCTTTTTTGTGATCAGAGTTCTACAATTGTAGATTATTTCAGCAAGTCAAAACTTCTTATTTTAAATTTGTTTTATAATCATGAAATATTGAAATGTGGCTATGGCTGCATCCCAGTTATTTTTAGCTGCGACTAGCAGCTCTATAAGTGGCAATGTCAGTCAGTCTGTCTGTCGGTCTGTCTGTCGGTCTGTCGGTCTGTCAGTCTGTCTGTCTGTCGGTCTGTCAGTCAGTCAGTCGGTCGGTCGGTCGGTCGGTCTGTCTGTGACCAACGAGTTTCAAAACTCAATAACTGTTGAAATACTTGATGGAATGACTTTATATTTGACATGTAAGTGTATCTTATTGATGTCTAGCCACTGTTCAATGCATGTGTTGTTCCAAATATTTTTCTTGGAGTTATGGCCCTTGATGAACTTAGAATTTTGTGACTAACGAGTTTCTAAAAGAATAACTTTCAAACTACCTGGTGGAATGACTTCATATTTGATATGCAAGTGTATCTCATTCATGTCTAGCCCATGTCCGATGCAAATGTTGTTCCAAATATTTTCTTGTTTTTTTTTCACCATCACCTGTAAATTGCCCCTGAGAATATTTTTTGGACTTGCAGATTGCACCACCCATCGCAGCTATGGCGTCGATGTCACGATTTTTAATAGAACTAATCTGTAAATGAACAATTATTTATTTAATAGCCAAGTATGAAATGTCTTGAAAAAATACTTTTTATGAGTATAAATGCATGGTACAAGGTAAAAGCATATGTTCAAGTCTACAAATAATATATGAATCAAAATAAGTTGAAGCATAACCACAATGAACAAAGTAGTCCACTGCCATTACGTCAATAGCACAAGAGCACGAAATCATTTTCCGGAAAGCTTTCTGTGAGAGCTTTCCCAAACATGATGCCAGGTTCTTGTGTTGTTGGTGTAGTTGAAGATGCATACTAGTAGTTTATAGTGGTTATTCAACAATGTATTTCGACTCGTACTGTAGATCAAGTGATTTCTGAATTCCACTCGGAAGTCCGCTGGCTGGAATTTTGCTTGTGCAGAACAATACACATGGGCATCAACCACTGACCATACCCGACAGCCAGTAAAAACTTGTAACTCACAAAGCAAATCTGCAGTTTAAGGCGCACTGATATGTCAGTTATCTGGCGGTCCATAAATTGCAGATTAGCTTGTTGAGTCCCAATCTTTCTACCAACTGGCAAGAATATGTTGGAAATATATGTATATCCACCTACTAAGAGGAGAAGTACAAAATCTCCCTGTGTGTTCTGTAATACAATATCCATGTACGAACATTTTGGTCATATATCTGGGGCCGGAGAGAAGGTGGGGGCCCAGAGTAGTAACCACCAGAGCCTGGAACTTGGGGGTGGGTGGGTGGGGGTGGCCCAGGAGTCAAGGATCTTGGTTTCGCTTGCCCACCCTCTAGTCCAAATGTGGCAGTATTGGAAATGGGGTTGGTCTTATTTTTATTTATCTAGGTTCAAAACAATATTTACTTTTTGTGTTTAGTTACAATGAATCAAATCTGCTCTGACTAATATTTTACTAGTTTTACACACAGTATTAATATATATTTCAGCCACATTAGTATGTAGATGGTTAATCTTTCCTTCCAGTAATATGGGTTGATTGTAAACTTCACTGGCTTTTCTGAGGTCACACACATGAAAGTCATGAAGTGAGTACTGTTACGGGTAATTGATTTTCATTGGTCAAGAAAGGTCTGTAGTTATCTGCAGTGTCCAGTTCAGTGCATTCTCGTTTCTCTCTGTTTGCAATGTGGTTGTGTTCTGTTTGATAAATATATGTATTGTTAATTTAAGTATTATTGTATCTGTGGCTTGTGGAAATTCATGGATATTCCAGGAATTTCATAGGAGTGGATAGGAACAGTTTTTTCTTAAAATCAGGTATTTAATTACTTTGTTTTCTATAAGTTTTCTCTCTGAGTGGGCTGGCAGCCTGGACAAAGTATCATGCTTGGTACTTTGTCCCGACTGCTATGGCCACGAGCTGGTTCCGATTTTGGAAGACATTGGTTTAAATATTTATTTAGCTCAGTATTATTGTTAAGCGTACGCACTATTTCAAAATTCTGACGTATATCCTTGGCTGTTTAAAAGTGTCATTGAACCCCTATAGTAAACTGATAATTTATTGTATTTTAGTAGTTTGCAGTTTTGGTGTGTTTTTTGGTATTATATTTAGTTGTTTATTCATCATGACTGCGGGTGATCTGCTGTGGTCTGCTTAGGCAGACCACAGCTGATCTCTCGCCACTGTGAATAAGCTACATAATATTTTCAGCTCTTATACTATTATTTCTATCCATCACTTCTATGATTTTCTTTATTATGTAGGTTTCGAGATACTCCTGTATGTGAAAGCCACAGTCCGCCTTGTTGTCATTTAGGCACAGGAACCCGTCACACTGAGGGTAGGCATTATATATATATATATATAACTATTTCGCTGCTTTTATATTTTAGGGGTGGATTTGCTAGAACAAGCATTACTTGGGTTTTATATAATTTGTGGAAGCTTTCCATGTACATGTCTTGGGAAGTTGTGTAATGCTATTCTACTTTGGTAGACTTGCTTCTGGTAATTGGACTTGGGAGCCAAAGCCTGGCATGCAAGTCTACTGTTATTTACAACACAAGATCGAACAATTGGTCATGCTTGACTTCCTCCTTGTGTTGTCACTTTGTAGCTTCCATTTGGCTCAAAGTGAAATGAAGCCTTTATCCTACAGTGGTTAGGATTTACCCTTTCAGGACTTATGCCTTTGTAGTGTGCTATGCATCACTATGTTGTTTTGGTAGCAAGATTATCTTGCGGCAGTGTTGTGGTTTAGTGATAGTTTAATCTGTCAACCCTCCGGGGCTGAGGGATTAAATTATCTGCTACTTTCAGGTGTTCGTGGGGTTGATGACTTCATGCTAATAGAGCTTGAAAGGGTAAAGCATTGTGTTGAAATTCAGTTTAATGTTTGTATTTATATGGGGTGTATATTGTAAATACATTTTAGTGTAATACATTGTAAGTGTGCAATACTTGTTCATTGTTTAATTTATTAGTTTAGGGAAATATTGGGGCATACTTGTGTATCACCTATTCTTGTGTTTTCGGTGACGACAATACTTATCATTATAAGTAAATGTTTGGATAGTTGCGTTTGCTGCTGGATCGTTTGGCACGTCATACTATATTTTCACGTATTCTGTGTCTTGGCATCCATCAGCTGTTACACTCTGCTGGAATGAGCTCTCAGAGCTGGTTCCCGTCGGGTGTGCCAGCTGCTGTTTGTCGAGCAGGATTGTTGTGTTTAGGTACACCATTTGTTTATTTCTTGTCATCCACCAATTGTTACGCTTAGCTGGAAGGAGCTTTTTTGTCAACAAAAGTGGTTGTTTTGGTGATAAGCATTCGGTGCAGTTTTTGGAATTTACATCCAGCATATTTTTTGTATCAGGTCTGTGTAGTATGCCCAGTATTTATTTATTTTATTTTATTGTCAATTTCAGAGTTCTTTGTTATTGGTATTTTTCACATCTTGAACATTCTGTGATGGAATAAAGAATCCACGTTGAACCTATACTGCATCTGAGTTGTTTATATATTATCCCAGTGCGGTTACACAAACATGACCCGAAAGACTGTATTTTAATTTTTAGCTCAACTTTGACGAAGTCAAATTTGAGCTATTGTCATGGCCCGTCGTCCGTCTGTCCGTCCATCCGTCTGTCCATCTGTCCGTACGTCAACAATTGGCTATGGCTCGGGCTAGAGGTCGTATTTATGAACCGATCTTTACGAAACTTCTTGTGTACCTTTGTTATGACCCTGGGACAGGAACGAATGTTTTTAGGTGTGGTCCGAAATTCAAGATGGCTGCCAGCGGCCATTTTGTACCGATGATGCAAAAATCAGTTTTTTGTACAGAACTTCTGTATGAAAGTTCTGATTTGAATAAGGTTTTGTATAAATGTTTAGTACCATGGGATACATCACATATAATACAGGTTTTTTTCTCGTGCGTAAATTATGCAAATTAGACTGACTTTGATTTATTTAGTGTTACTTTCAGAGCTGTAAGTGCCAAGCTGCTATGGCTCGGGCTAGAGGCCGTATTTATGAACCAATCTTTACGAAACTTCTTGGGTACCTTTGTTATGACCGTGGAACGAGAATGAGTGTTTTTGAGTGCAGTCCCAAATTCCAGATGGCTGCCAGCAGCCATTTTGTACCGACGATGCCGAAATCTGTTTTTTGTACAGAACTTCCATATGAAAGCTCTGATTTGAATAATTTTTTGTATGAATGTTTAGTACCATGGGATACATTACATATATTACAGGTTTTTTTCTTGTGCGTAAATTATGCAAATTAGGCTAACTTTGATTTATTTAGTGTTACTTTCAGTGCAAATCCCAATACGGCTCGGGCTAGAGGCCGTATTTATGAACCGATCTTCACGAAACTTCTTGGGTACCTTTGTTATCACTGTGGGACGAGAAGGAGTGTTTTGGGGTCCAGTCTGAAATTCAAGATGGCCGCGAGCAGACATTTTGTTCAAAATTAAGTGCAATCAGATTTTTGCGCAGAACTTCCAAATGAAAGATCTGATTTGAATAAATTTTTGTATGAATGTTTAGTACCATGGGATACATTACATATAATACAGAGTTTTTCTCGTGAATAAATTACGCAAATTAGGGGTCCGGGTGGGACTTAGAAAATTTTGGACCAAAATCTGGAAATTAGTTTTTTGGTTTTTTATGCGTTTTGGTCAATTTTAAGACAAAAAAAAAAAAATTTTTTTACACTGAAAATTTGGGGTCCGGGTGGGACGTAGAAAATTTTGGACCAAAATCCGGAAATTTTTTTTACACTGAAAATTTGGGGTCCGGGTGGGACTTAGAAAATTTTGGACCAAAATCCAGAAATTAGTTTTTTGTGTTTTGATGCATTTTGGTCAATTTTAAGAAGAAGAAGAAAAAATTTTAGTCTGAAAATATTTTGTTTGGGACTGAAAATTTCCACACAAAAATAATAATCTACAATGATTGGTCTTAATCTGTAGTCCATTACAGTCACCTTGTAATTCTTTTATTATTGTTGACTGGGCCAAAACAAATACTAATTCCTGTCATATTCATTATTCAGTTGTCTTGGTCACAGCAAGTACTAATTCCTGTCATATCCAAGTTGAGCTACAGAGTCATTGACTCTTTCATTTTGGTTTGGTACGACCTTTCAAAGGGCGTTCCAAAATAAAAAAAATTAAAATACGGGCTTTCAGGCCATGTTTGATCTAGTCCCCCTCCACCAAGCTTCTGACTCCCGTGCCAACAGTTAAGGAGGATCTGTATCGTGAATGATGTTATGCACTTGACCAATGTCTGTAATTCTGGACTGCATGATTCTTGAAGTAATAACTATTAAATCAACTTACGGAACAAAGTCATCACTTCAAGAATTGTGCAGTCAATATTGCTATGGGCAGTAGTAGGTCATTGGATACTCATTGATCAACTTGGAAATTTGAAACATGCTGCTAAAAAACGTCATTTCAACGGCCAAAAATAATGTGATTTTTTATCCCAAAAGCCGCCAGAAGACTCCATTTAATAACTAATTTAAAAATGTTGTTGGGAGAGAAACACCATTCCCTCCAACCACTTCCATTTAATAACTGATTTAAAAATGTTGTTGGGAGAGAAACACCGCCCCCTCCAATCACTTTGTGATTGATTGCGCCTCTGGCACGAGCTGCAGATGCCTTTATCATCTGTGGATTATCCGGACATTTTTGAAAGGGGTGCCATCACAGAAATAACCATGGGTCCGAATTTCCTTTCCCCAGCCCTGCATGGACCTTCCACTTCATGGGTGTTTTTTGTAATAAGACTGACCATACCCGACAGCCAGTAAAAACTTGTAACTCACAAAGCAAATCTGCAGTTTAAGGAGCACTGATATGTCAGTTATTTGGCGGTCCATAAATTGCAGATTAGCCTGTTGAGTCCTAAACTTTATACAAACTGGCAAGAAGATGTTGGAAATATATGTATATCCACCTACTTAAAGGAGAAGTACAAAATCACCCTGTGTGTTCTGTAATACAATATCCATGTACGAACATTTTGGTCATATATCCAGGGCCGGAGAGAAGGTGGGGCCCAGAGTAGTAACCACCAGAGCCTGGAACTTGGGGGTGGGTGGGGGTTGGGGGGTGGCCCAGGAATCAAGGATCTTGGTTTCGCTTGCCCACCCTCTAGTCCAAACATGACCGGAAAGACTGTATTTTAATTTTTAGCTCAACTTTGGCGAAGCCAAATTTGAGCTTATGCCATGGCCAGTCATCTGTCTGTCCGTCAACAATTCAATACGGCTCGGGCTAGAGGCTGTATTTATGAACCGATCTTTACAAAACTTCTTGGGTACCTTTGTTATGACCGTGGGACGAGAACGAGTGTTTTGGGGTCCAATCCGAAATTCAAGTTGGCCGCTGGCGGCCATTTTGTACAGACTTAGGTGAAATCAGATTTTTGCGCAGAACTTCCATATGAAAGCGCTGATTTCAATAATTTTTTGTATGAATGTTTAGTACCATGGGATACATCACATATAATACAGGGCTTTTTCTCGTACATAAATTATGCAAATTAGACTAACTTTGATGTATTTAGTGTTACTTTCAGCACTGTAAGTGCAAATGCCAATACGGCTCAGGCTAGAGGCCGTATTTATAAACCAATCTTTACAAAACTTTTTGGGTACCTTTGGTATCAATGTGGGACAAGAACGAGTGTTTTTGGGTGCGGTCCAAAATTCAAGATGGCCGATGGCAGCCATTTTGTACAAAATTAGGTGCAATCAGATTTTTGCACAGAACTTCCATATGAAAGTGCTGATGTGAAAAATTTTTTATGTGAATGTTTAGTACCATGGGATACATCACATATAATACAGGTTTTTTTCTCGTGCAGAAATTATGCAAATTAGATGAACTTTGATTTTTTCAGTGCTACTTATACACAGCAAGTACACATGTCAATACGGCTCGGGCTAGAGGCTGTATTTATCAATCGATCTTCACAAAAATTCTTGGGTACCTCTGTTATCACCTTGGGACAAGAACGAGTGTTTCTAAGTGCGGTCCAAATTTCAAGATGGCTGCCACTGGCCATTTTGTACCGAAATTAGGTCTAATCATTTTTTTTTGTACACAGCTTCTATACAGCTCAGGCTAGAGGCCTTATTTATGAACCGATCTTTACGAAACTTCTTGGGTACCTTTGTTATCACTGTGGGATGAGAACGGGTTTTTTTGGGGTGTAGTCCTAAATTCAAGATGGCCACCAGCAGCCATTTTGCACCAAAATTAGTGCAATCAGTCTTTTGTACAGAACTTGTGTATGAAAGTTCTGATTTGAATAAATTTTTGTATGAATGTTTAGTAAAATGGAATACATCACATACAGAACAGGTTTTTTTCTCATGCAGAAATTATGCAAATTAGATGAATTATGATTTATTTAGTGCTACTTTTACACTGTACGTGCACATGTCAATACGGCTCGGGCTAGAGGCTGTATTTATCAACCGAACTTCACGAAACTTCTTGGGTACCTTTGTTATCACCTTGGGACAAGAACAAGTGTTTCGAGTGCGGTCCAAAATTCAAGATGGCTGCCAGTGGCCATTTTGTACCGAAATTAGGTCCAATCAGTTTTTTGTCACAACTTCTATACAGCTCGTATTTATGAACTGATCTTCACGAAACTTCTTGGGTACCTTTGTTTTCACCTTGGGACAGGAATAAGTGTGTTTTGGGGTGCCTTTGTTATCACTGTGCTATGAGAACAAATATTTTGGGGTTCAGTCAGACCCACTCTGGGACTCAGATTTCTTTTCTAGTTTAGCATCTGACTGTCGCCCACCTTTACAATACATTACCTATACATTTGTTACAGGCTATGGTCAGTATTTATGTACAGACCGTTACAATACTTTATATGTACCTTTGTTATAAGGTCATTACCTAGATGTTTGTCATTGCTGTGTCACATACTATACATGTACATGTCTTGACAAGTTGAGCTACAGTGTCATTGACACTTTCATTTTGATTTGGTACGTCCTTTCAAAGGGCGATCCAAAATTTAAAATGCGGGCTTTCAGGCCATGTTTGATCTAGTCCCCCTCCTCCAAGCTTCTGACTCCATGCCAACAGTTAAGGAGGATCTGTATCGTGAATGATGCTATGCGCTTGACCAATGGCTGTAATTCTGGACTGCATGATTCTTGAAGTAATAACTATTAAATTAACTTGACGGAACAAAGTCATCACTTCAAGAATTGTGCAGTTAATATTGCTATGGGTGTTAGGTCACTGGATACTCATTGATCAACTTGGAAATTTGAACCATGCTGCTAAAAAACGTCAATTTGACGGCCAAAAATAATGTGATTTTTTATCCCAAAAGCCGATAGAAGACTCCATTTAATAGCTGATTTAAAAATGTTGCCATTCCCTCCAACCACTTCCATTTAATAACTGATTTAAAAATGTTGTTGGGAGAAAAACGCCGCCCTCTCCAATCACTTTGATCGATCGCGCCTCTGGCACTAGCTGCAGATGCCTTTATCATCTGTGCATTATCCGGACATTTTTGAAAGGGGAGCCATCACAGAAATAACCATGGGTCCGAATTTCCTTTCCCCGGCCCTGTGTGGACCTTCCACTTCATGGGTGTTTTTTGTAATAACACAGCTTCCACTGTGTGACATGTAAGTTTGAGTTGAAGGAGAAAACAGTCAAAAGATGAATTTATAAATTTTTATGTCTGATTCTTGTGTTATTGGTATAGGAAACATTACATCTATAGTTTATACTGGTAGTGTTTATTCTTCACCTCATTTTGACTTGTACTGTACATGGACAAAATATTATTAGTATACGCACGACCCTACTACTAGCAGACAATTTTCATTCACTTGTTAGGGACCACGCCCCCTCCACCCCAACCTCTTCCAGCTGGAACATCTGTGTGTTATGCTTGAAAATATTTGTATGGGTTGGTTGCTTGGATACCTTGGGTTTGCATTTTTTGTGTCGTTTCAGTGATATATCTGCAGTTTTTGTCACTCAACAACAAAACAAAACAAAACCATGATGTCAAGTCTACCTTCGCTTGTGGGAAGAGGTTCATTGCGGTATTCATTTCACGAATAAATCAATAGTATTTTGTTCTGTCCATTAATTGAAGTGTTGAAAGTGTGTTATTTTTTCTATTTTTATCAGTATTAAAAATCGAAAATGTACATTTCCTCGTTTCAAGCGAAATATTTTGGTTGTTTCTCTCGCATGTCTGACAGTCGTGACAGATAGTCTGATCAAAGTGTTTACCCGAAGCTACCTCTGACCCATAATATTATTAACATCAAAGATGGCTAATCGGCAATGGGCTTATTTAAAATGTTATCTGAAGACAGTTATGAACAGTTTAGTCATACAGTTCAACTTTTTATGCAACATCAATAGCACATGACTCCTCAAAAAACATTTCTTGGTAACTAAAAATTTACATTGTTTGCCTCCAAAACATTGTGAATGTTCTCTCACAGGAAGAAGCTCAATTCAAATTGGGATCAAAAGCTATCTTCTTGAGAAAAAAAAATTATAAAAATATCAAATATTAAAATGATGTGATTAAAAGGGTTCTTTGAACAGAAATGAACAGAAAGTTAGATTAGTTAATTACAAAACATACTGAATAGATTATTGTTAGAAGTTAGAATGTTTTTTTACAATGCTTTGTTAGTTTTTTGATAAGTGCAAACAGGCATTCACAATGTAACAAAACTAATCCATATTAACATAATATCTTTTACATTTTGTTGAATTTGACATACTTGCCAAGAACTTGGGAGGTTTATTGAAGCATCTGCTCTGCTCAGTAACTCACCAAAGCAATTGAACCAACATTTAAACTTCCAGCAATGTTCAGTTTGCAATGACTAGGTGTTTAGTGCTGAACTTTCTTACTAATGTAATGACCATCAATATTCACAAAAATCTCCTTTCAGTTGTCTTTTTTCCCAATTTCTGACTCCATAACATAACTTATGAACCTTTATTGGAGCAATCTCAATGCGCTCATTCCAATGAGGGTTTATAACCCATGTGTTTGAAAACAAAAATGAAAATTTTTATTTCGGCCTAAAAAAGTTGAAAATCTGTTTCTTGGGCCCTCCCGCTTGTCTTTTTGGCTACTGCATGCTCTCTTTATATAACCAATGTAAACTTGAAAAAAATAAAAATTCTATTGTTTATGCCAGATATTTTACCCAAGTTAATAAAATTGATAAATTTGTCCCTTGAGTGCAACAAGGCTTTGCAATGCTTTAGCATTGCAAAGCCTTGTTTCACTCAAGAGACAAAATACACCACCACTCATGCGACTCTGTAAATTATGAGGCCTAAAACATAAGACAGTTAAGCCAAGAACATGAACATGAACTTTAATGGTGAAGAAATAATTACAAAAATAAAAAATAAAATAAAAAAAACCCGCTCGCTCGCATGCAAATTTACAAAAAAAATGGCATGAGAAACAGAATATCTACTTTGTGGGACCTTATTCAAGTAATTTTTTGGCAAGTGTCGACTTGCATTCTTATTAGGCAAGACTTGCCTTGAACCAAGTGAAGCCCACATTTGAACTACTACCACATTTCCGTATCGTGTGCAGAGATTAGATATTTATTAAAAACTTTAACAATTTTGAACTTTTTAAAACTTAATAGGGTGACATGGTCGACCACAACTCCCATCTCAGTGCAATTGACCTACCTGCCATTTCATCATGACTTAATTCAGAACATACACATTTTTAATTTTACTAACTATAATTTTTCATACTCTTACTGTCATTTTGGTCTTTCAGAGAATGGGCTGATAAAAGTCTACATTTACCCAGAGAGAACGGAGACTTATATTCAAGAAAACAGGATTATAGGCAGGTTTTAGATCAGTTATCTTAACAACAACAACAACAATAGTATATATATTTTAGGTGTTGAATGTGTAATTAGGTATGGCTTATTATCCCCCATGATGTAGAGGGTGGGGAATATAGGAATGGGTTCTATCCATCCACCTGTCAGTCTGTCCATCCTGTCCCATTTTTAGCTCACCTGATTGAAAGTCAGGGTGAGCTTTTCTGATCACTCTTCGTCTGTCGTCCGTCCATCCTGCATGAAGGTAGTGTTTGAGCCTCTTTCTCCTTAACCACTGGCCACATTTTAATTAAATTTCATGTAAGTAGTGGTTATATAGGGTCGTTTTGATTTTTATGCAAATTAGGTTTCAGCTCATATTGAGCAGAGGGGTGGGGAAAAAATGGCCAAATGTTTTGAAAATCTTTTTCTAATGAACCACCAGTAGCAGAGACTTGATATGTGGTATACCGAGTCCTTTTGAGGTTTGGAATCAAATTTGTTCAAGAGAAGTTTGTTGGGCATTATTTGCCTTGTTATGGGAAGGGCAAAAATTTTGGCCACGCCTAAAATTTCTATTTTCAGAACCGTGAGGTCGATTTGAACCAAATTTGATATGAGATGATAATGGGTCATAAGTAGTTGATTGATGCAAAAAATTTTTTTCTCATTGCCCTGTGGGAACCTCGGGAGCTAAAAATAGGAAAAACCTTAAAACTGCAATATCTCCAAAACTACATGGCATAGAGAATTCTTATTTTGTATAAAGCTTTCTTTTATCCAGTAGAATAGAATGGTTAAAAAAATCCCTATCGGTTTGATCACAAGGTACTTTTTTCAGAACTTTTGAAAAAGTGCTGAGTCAGCACTTTTTAACACTGTAGGCAGTGGGAAAAACATTAAAAAATCTTCTTTTCCAGATCCAGCAGGCAGAATCTTTTGATATTTGGTATGCAACATTGTAGGGTGGATCTTATTCAAGTTTGTTCAAATCGGCCCCCTGGGTTTATATTTGGGCTCAGTATAGTAGCCCGATTTCGAACTTAGTGCATTTCAGGCAAATTTCTTAAAAAATCTTTTTCTCCAGATCCAGCAGGCAGTATCTTTTGATATTTGGTATGCAACATTGTGGGGTGGATCTGATTCAAGTTTGTTCAAATCGGCCCCCTGAGTTTATATTTGGGCTCAGTATAGGAGCCCAAATTTGAACTTAGTGCATTTCAGGCAAATTTCTTTGAAAATCTTCTTCTCAAGATCCAGCAGGCAGAATATTTTGATATTGGGTATGCACCATGCTTGGGGGGGGGGGGGGGGGGATTCAAGTTTGTTCAAGCCAAGTCCCTGGGTTCATATTTGGGCTCACTGTGGTAGCCCGAATTATAACTTAGTTCAAAATGAGGAAGTTTCTTTAAAAATCTTCTTCAGATCCAGCAGTCGGAATGTTTTGATATTTGGTATGCAGCATCCTTAGTGGGGTGAGATTCAAGTGTGTTCAAGCCATGTCCCTAGGTCCATATTTGGGCTCACTGTGGGAGCCTGAATGATAACTTAGTTCAAAATGAGGAATTTTCTTTAAAAATCTTCTTCTTCAGATCCAGCAGTCGGAATGTTTTGATATTTGGTGTGCAGCATCCTTAGTGGGGTGAGATTCAAGTTTGTTAAAGCCAAGTCCCTGGGTGGGAGCCCAAATTATAACTTGGTTCAATATGAGGAATATTCTTTAAAAAAATTTTTTTTTTGGATCCACTGGTCAGAATCTTTGGATATTTGGTATAAGCTTTTCTAAGGAGGAGCAGATGCAACTTGTTGAAATCAATTCTTTGGGTTGATATTTAGGTTACCATGTCAGGTGGGTGCCCTCAAGCCCCCTGGGGCCTCTTGTTTTCTTTTTTAACAAAAATTGCAAATGATTCACCAAACACATGATGTGAAATGTCTCCAAAAGCCTGAATGTGATTTAAAAACTATCACAAGTGGGATATTTAATGTCATATACTGTGTGGGGGAGGGGGGGCACATTCATTAAGGGCTATTTTTAAAATTTTTACCACATCAGTATAAATTTCCCGTTTGTGATAGTTTTGTCACATAGTTTTTTATAAAAAAGAGGTATACCGAGAAGGGGGGGGGACACATTCATTGAGGGCGATTTTTTACCACATCAATAAGTGGAAGAAAATTTGACATCAGTAGTGAGGATAAAATGGCAGTGTCTATTGATATTGGTGAATAATATAGCTGCAACCCCAATTTTGGAAACAAAATTGATGTTCACATTTGTTTCGTGGGGTGAGGAGTGGGGGGGACACCCTTTCTCTAATTTATTGGATGCAATACCAGTTTTTAATGACATGTGAACTTGCGAAAAGCATCAATAATTAGGGCACATCAAAACTCTTTTTCAAATTTATTTTGCCTTCACCTTGTGTGAGGACAATAACAATCTATGCAAATCATGGAATCATGATCAAACACGAAACGGCCATCCACAACTCTATTTATAGACAAGGTCTGCATCACTGATGCTGGGTCATCTTTTCGTGGTTAACACAACGGTGGGTAACTATGAAATAAAAAGCATGAGAGTACTTTTTTCTAATTAACTAATTTGAACAAAATGACTACGTCAACTCACTAATTCTGCTGTCATATATCCGACCGATCCCATTTTCGAACTTGGTCGAGACAATTGCCCTGGAAATCTATACAATAAAAAATAGAATCAAATCGATTAACATTTGTTCAAGCTATGGCACTATCAAGCACAAAATTTGCAAAAAATGACAAAGTCAGCCCAATAATTCTTCAGCCGTACATCGGACCAGGGCCATTTTCGAACTCGACCAAGACATTGTTCCTTGAAACCCATGTACCAAATATCAGTCAAATCAGTTGACGTTTGTTGAAGTACTGCACTGTCAAGCTCAAAATTAGTAGATTTTAACGAAGGATCATAACGCTTGTGAAAAAACGTGGACACACCCTATTTTGCATCATCGGGTGTTGCACATGCATATCAAGCCACATACCAAATATAAAAAATTCGTCCTGCAAAAAGGGCCGCCCGCCCAGTGACCGGCCCCTGCCGTCAAGGGGTTTTATTTGGAAACTTATATGAAACTTCATGAATAGAATTAAATGAGTATGCCTCATGATATACACAAAATAACGACAAATAGCCGGTTTATGCTTTTTAAAACTGACGGCAATTGCTTATCAAATAATATTACCGTCTTACTTTTGTCAACGATTCCTTCATTTTCTTATCGCCCCAAGAGATTCATCAACTTTAAATAGCGAACCCAGAGCAGATGAAACAGATAAATTACCAAATAACGGCAATGTTATTTCTGAAATCTGGCAACGGAACACCGGGGATGTTTTCATGGCGACTTTTTCTTCTGAGTCTGGCAAATAATCGACCACATTGGTGTCATTAAATTGAGATACATCGGATATCACACATAAATCTGCTATTATGCACCCCCTTATACATCCTGTAAGTATAAATATCTCGATATTAAAATTTCTTGCCCGATGTTCCCTATATGGGTTAACTTGAAGGAGGGGGAGGATATGACTGATTTTTTTTGGGGGGGGGGGGGAGGGGCATGTGCCCCCAGATGCACCCATGGCTACGCCACTGGCACCATCGTGCGCAATCGTGATGCAGTGCCTTGCCCAATGACACATCGCAGTTACCTCTAGTGGGGATTGAACCGTGGATCTCTCGGTTTAATGTTAATAGATCATGTACCTGATCGACCCACATTGGCTGGAACTCATGTGACGTCATAGGCACGATGCCCAATTACTTCATTTTTGGTTGTTATGGCAGCCCTTATGAGCGCCATCTTGTGACATCATCCCCATAGTGATACGTTGTCTTAGTGTGCATGCGCAGCACATTTTGTTGAGGTGAGTAGTATGTAATGTGGTTTTGAGGTATAGTTTGCAGGACCCCAGAAGTGACGTCATGTCACATGATCTAGTGGTGCCATGTTGTGTTGTCACGGTAACCCGCGGTCATCTTGTAACATCATCCCCATAGTGATATGTGGTGTTAGTGTGTATGCGCAGCGCGTGTTGTTAGGGTAATACGTGTTTCCATCGTCAATTTTGTATACTGGAGGACCCCATCTTGGCTTATATGGTAGCTCGTGGTTGCTATGTTACCCAAAGGCTTCTTATAGGATAGGGGTATGTTCCTTTGTACTGGAGTAATTTCCCATTTTGCAGAATTGCCACAAACAACCCCCAACAAACCTTCCAAATCACCAAAAACGTCTTTATTTACTATGGATTTCCCCTAGAATCCTTTTTTAGGACCGCCATACCCATAGATTTTAATAGTAGAACGTAGTGCTATAGTACTGTGAGGACCCCCGGTACTGAGAAGGCCCCCAGGGATAAGTTTGATTGAATTAGAGTAGCTTTTCTGGTTTGGATTCCCTACATAATCCATTTTTAGCTTAAAAAGTCAAATTTGAAGTATTGTCATGGTCCGTCGTCTGTCTGTCCAACCGTCCGTCTGTCCGTCTATAACGCCATCAACACGGCTTGGGCTAGAGGCCGTATTTCTGAACCGATCTTTACGAAACATCTTGGGTACCTTTGTTATCACCGTGGGACGAGAACGAGTGTTTTGGGGTCCGGTCCGAAATTCAAGACGGCGCCTGGCAGCCACTTTGTACAAAACTAGGTGCAATCAGATTTTTGCGCAGAACTTCCATATGAAATCTCTAATTCGAATAATTTTTTGTATGAAGGTTTAGTACCATGGGATACATCACATATAATACATGTTTTTTTCTCGTGCGTAAATCATGCAAATTATACTAACTTTGATTTATGTATGTTACTTTCAGCACTGTAAGTGCAACTGTTAATACGGCTCAGGCTAGAGGCCATATTTATGAACCGATCGTTACGAAACTTTTTAGGTACCTTTGTTATCACCGTGGGACGAGAATAAATGTTTTGGGGTCCGGTCTGAAATTCAAGATGCCCGCTGGCAGTCATGTTGTACAAATTTAGGTGCAATCAGATTTTTGTGCAGAACTTCCATATGAAAGTACAGATTTGAATGATTCTTTGTATGAATGTTTAGTACCATGGAATACATCACATATAATACAGGTTTTTTTCTCGTGCATAAATTATGCCAATTAGACTAACTTTGATCTATTTAGTGTTACTTTCAGCACTGTAACTGCAAATGCCAATACGGCTCGGGCTGGAGGCCATATTTATGAACCAATCTTTACAAAACTTCTGGAGTACCTTTGTTATCACCGTGGGACGAGAACGAGAGATTTTGGGTGCGGCCCGAAATTTAAGGTTGCCACCAGCAGCCATTTTGTACTTTAGTTAGAGCTATCAGTTTTTTGTACAGAACTTCTGTATGAAAGTTCTGATTTGAATAAATTTTTGTATGAATGTTTAGTAACATGGAATACATCACATATAATACAGGGTTTATTCTCGTGCAGAAATTATGCAAATTAGATGAACTTTGATTTATTCAGTGCTGCTTATACACAGTAAGTGCACATGTCAATACGGCTCAGACTTGAGTCTGTATTTATGAACCGATCTTCACGAAACCTCTTGGGTACCTATGTTATCACCTTGGGACAAGAACGAGTGTTTCTGGGTGCGGTCCAAAATTCAAGGTGGCTGCCAGTGGCTATTTTGTACCGAAATTAGGTCCAATCAGTTTTTTGTACACAACTTCTATACGGATCAGGCTAAAGGCTGTATTTATGAACCGATCTTTACGAAACTTCTTGGGTACCTTTGTTATCACTGTGGGACGAGAACAAGTGTTTTTGGGTGCGGTCCAAAATTCAAGATGGCCGCCAGCAGCCATTTTGTACCAAAATTAGTGCAATCAGTTTTTTGTATAGCACTTCTGTATGAAAGTTCTGATTTGAATAAATTTTTGTAGGAATGTTTAGTAACATGGAATACATCACATATAATACAGGTTTTTTCTCATGCAGAAATTATGCAAATTAGATTAACTTTGATTTATTCAGTGCTACTTATACACAGTACGTGCACATGTCAATATGGCTCGGACTAGAGTCTGTATTTATGAACCGATCTTCACGAAACTTCTTGGGGTACCTTTGTTATCACCTTGTGACGGGAACGAGTGTTTTTAGGTGCCTTTGTTATCACTGTGCTATATTTTTGGGTTCAGTCAGACCCACTCTGGGACTCAAAGATTTCTTTTCTGCTTTAGCATCCAACTGTCACCCCCACCTTTACAATACTTTACCTATATATTTGTTACAGGCTACGGTCAGCATTTATGTACAGACCATTACAATACTTTAGATGTACCTTTGTTATCAGGTCATTACCTACATGTTTGTCATTGCTGTGTCATATACTATACGTGTACATGTCTTAAACAAGTTGAGCTACAGTGTCATTGACACTTTCATTGTGACTTCTTTGTTCTATATATTCTGACTTCCCTAAACTTCATGTGCCAATATGTGCTTACATGAAAATGCACAATGTGACACAATGTGCAATAGCACATAGGCACATGCTGGATGTACCAATATCTGCTTATGTGAAAATGAACAATGTGACACATTGTGCACTAGTATGGCGGTCCAAAAAAGGATTCTGGGGGAAATCCATAGTAAATAAAGTAAATTTTTATACTGTACCAATGACCCAGACATAGCTGGTGCTAACTCTTAAAATATAGGGCCAAACACAAATTTTCCCCCCCAATTCCCCAAATTTGCATCTAAAACTAAAGAAAACATGTCCTGAAAGGCCCTCCACACTTCGCCCCTACTGCGCATGCGCAGTGTCAAGGACGTTCCGAAATTGGCACCATTAATCATTCTAAGTTTGGCCCTTCATCAGTTAACATCTGACTGATCTTTGTGCTTATAAATCTCAGTTTAAATGAGGCCAGACACATAAATATTAGTGAAATGGTGATTCTAAGGAGGATAGAGAAGGAGGAGAGGAAAAAAAATGTGTGACAGAATATTATCAGGGCTGTAACTTAAAATTTTTTAATGAAATTATGTTAAGTTACCTATTTTCAAGGCAGCAGCCATTTTGTTGTCATTCTGATTGTTTAGTTACACTGTTTTTTAAGTGTTTTCCTCTCTCCCTGTCCTTTAAGTTCCCCCTTGCTATTCTCCCATGCTTTTGGCATAGTTTTTGTAATTATTATTACTAAATTTTCTTGGGAGTTTTAGCTGAATAACAGAATGAATTCTGTTCTTTTCCCCATGTTTACGTCTTCACCTACGGGTGGTTAGGCGTTGTGTTCTGCATCTACCATCTGATGTTCTGCAGTTTCTTCCCTGGAAGTCTCTGTTTTGCATCAGATAGTGTATTTTTGGTAACTGATTTCGGGCCTGGGTGCCTGGAGTCTTATTTTAGTGTTTTTACACTCATTGTTTACATTTACTACAGCCCTCTGTGTGAGGGGGGGATTTCTAAAAAATAATATCTTGATGTTATTTTAATCATAACTAGATACATTATTATTGTTCGTAAGTGTTGAATAAATTGTTTAAAATATTTTTAAAATTTTTGTCCACACTTAGGCTTGGGATCCATTGGGGCTCAACGTTACTTTTCAGAAACTTGGGCTGTTCTGAAAAAATATTTTTTCAAAATATTTTGATTTCAATTATTTTTTCTATATTAATGGATCATATTATTATTATGTATTTTGATTGCCAGGGGTTAGTGCGAGTACCAGGACTTGTTTTCTTTTCACATTGAAAGGATATTGATCAATTGTTTTAAGAGGAAGTCTTCCTCTGACTTTATTATCATTCTATATGTGGTCAGTGTACTCGCATTAACTCCTGTTCTGTATCGTATGATTTCGATGACAATATGGGAAGCGTATGTCACGGTATGTTATTGGGGATTTGGACACACCGGTCCTTTCCCCGCAGGGTCACTCTACTTTATCAATTTCTATTTCAGACGATCAAGATTAGGGTGATGTATCTGTGATGTCTTCCAACAGTGTGCCTCCGTCGTCACAATTAATGAAGGGCTAGCGGAAAAGTGCTCATGTAAATACGCCAATTGCCTAAGAGGACCCTAGTAGGTTCGACGGCCTTTGACGTCCGCTAGCTCGCCCGGTGTAGCGTCCATTCACCGAATGGTTCGGCAGCCGAGTTCGTCCGTTGCGGTCTAGAAGGAATTTTGGGGTGATGCGAGCACTATAAATTAACCTAATGCACACCCAGTGACGGCGGATCGGAGGGAGAACGGAGGAAGCCTTTTAGTCCGGTTCATAGCTCGTTCCGGTCCATCCGGACGGCAAGCGAGAGAGGCCCCTCTCTCGTTCAACAACATCTGGCCCCAGATGTTGTGGTACAAAATGTGTCGCAAGCGGAGCATACGTCCGTCGCTCGGGACGCTCCATTGTATAGGCAGTCCGCGGAGACTGCTAAGGCTTCCTCTTCTCGTCAGCGCACACGACCGCACCTTGGCTGCGTGACCGCCGATATATTACCAGCTTCGCCGATCAAGGATTCTTCGGCGACCAGGTAACACCATCCGGTAGCCAGGGACACGAGGCCTGCAGACTCTGGACGTTCGCATAGGAAGTGTGCGGGAGTCAACGTACACGGAGCTTCCGGCGGTAATGCATTGTAAGACCGCTACTGCACAGGCATCTGGAACGGACGTGCTTTCCTTAATAGCACAGTTTATCGCAGCATCCCAGCGTCAACTGAATCTGTCGCATATATTTTATCCGACGATGCTGGGTCGGGACGCTCCGCGGAAGCGGGTACAGACGTCCGAAAGTTTCATCCGGTCCGACGGGATACCGAAAGGGATTCGGAGGATTTCGAGCTTTCCCTTTCGGAACAACATATGCTGTTGTGTATGTCATCTGACTTGGTCTTCTACAGCTTCTTTCGTCGGACCAGAATGCTGCGATGCCGGATAAGAAACTGATAGCGTCGGTGGACTTAGAAATTTTTGGTTCGGTTCAGGGACATCGTCCCTCAGTTCCGACATAGTCCAATAATGTCACACAAACTTTCGAATTATTGAACGACGCTATATATATTATTATTTTATGCTTGCTAACCAAGCATTTCTGGTTTCTTGTTCGAAGAGTTATGGAGATGTCTTTCAAAAGTGTGCCTCTGTCGTCATAGTTAATGAAGAGTTAGCGGCAATAAGTGCTCATGGAATATGTCTATCGCCTATGGAGTGACATTCGCTAGCTCACCCGGTGTAGCGTACATTCATCGAATGGTTCGGCTGCCGGGTTTGTCCGTTGCGGTCTAGGAAGGAGATTTGGGTGATGCGAGCACTTTAATTACTTTAGTACTCACCCAGTGACGGCAGATTGAGGACAGATCGGAGGAAGCCTGTTAGTCCGGTTCCTGGCTTGTCCAGGTCCGTCTGGGCTGTGAGCGAGAGAGGTCCCTCTCTCGTCCAACAACATAGGGGACCGCATGTTGTGGTTCAGATATTTTACATTCGGAGCATATGTCCGTTGGTCGGGACGCTCCGTTATATTGACAGTCCGAGAGACTGTCCTTAATGCTTCCTCATCCTCACAGCAGGGCACACGACCGCACATTGGCTACGTGACCTCGAGTATCCGATCAGTTTCGGCATTCAGTGATTCCACGGCGAATAGGTCGCGCCATCCGGTAGCCAAGGGACACGAGGCCTATACACTCCGTTCGCTCGCATATTGGTAGTATGCACGGGGTAACGATCACGGAGCTTCCAGCGGCAATGCATCGTAAGACCGCTTCTCCTCAGGCCTCAGTGACGGACGTGCTATCTGAGTTAGCACAGTTGTTTCGCAGCATCCCAGCAATTGCCAGTTTCTCGGTCGAATCAGGAATTATCCGACGGCGCTGGGTCGGTGCGGTCCGCGGTTGCATCAGGTACGGACGACCGAACGCTTTATAGGGTCCGACAGGATGGCGAAAGGGATTCGAAAGATTTCGAGTTTTCCCTTTAGTAGTATCGGAAGATGCCTTTCATATCTTCTAGCATTGTCTTCCAGTGATTGTTATTTCGGACTTCATTGCTGCGATCTTGGATAAGAGACTTATAGCGTCATTGGACTCGGATTTTTCGAGTGGTTCAGGGACATTGTCCCTGACTTACCGACGCAGTCCAATATTGTCATTACAACATGTGTTTTATTTTTCGACGCTATATATATATATATACAAGCCTGCTACTAAGTATGATAGTTTAGTTTCTTGTCCGCGTTGCTCATTTCTACCATTTTATCATTTATACGAATAGTTTATTTTGGCAGAGCAGGGCATACCGAGAGTTCATATGCATCTAGACGGTGTGATTAAAGACTGCATATATTCTTTTTCGCCGTTTGTGTCTTTTCCAATTTCAATGTTGGGAACGACATTATGTATAGTAGACTTAACTTAGATGCTTTATCATACGTAATCCGCCTTACTGAGGCGTTATCATTACGTCTTCAAGAAAAGATTTACGGGATATTATTCTCGATGTAATTTCTTTTGAGGGCAGTAGTTTGTTCACGTATAACTCCGCCCTTCAGTGGCTGATTGGAGTTAGTTAGACGTGACGCAGCCCTAGCTACATCCACACGCGTGGATAGTAAGGTTAAGAACTCTCTCAGAGTCGCTTCGTTCTCGGAGGAGCTTCTCTTCGACGGCAACTTTTCGGCAATCCATGAATTGCTCGATTTACACGTTCTCTTGTCTATCTAGTGTTACAAGAGATTCAGACTGGGGCAAACATTCGGTGGTTGACTCAGAGAGTGCCACCGCAGTTGCCGGACCCGAGTGTGGCTGTTATGACGGTTGCCAGTCAAACAGATTGGGATATAATACTGATCCCTACGGATTCGAAGTGCCAGGGTCTTTGGGTTCCGCAGTCTCTTAGCAATCAGTTTTCTTCCGCGGAATAATGTTTTTTAGGCTTGCTTTATGTCATTGCATGAACATTATTCAGAAACGCATGCCCAAATTCCTGTCCTTTAATTCGACAGTAGTGGCGTATCTCCGGAACCAGGGAGGCACTCTTTCGTTTCCGTTATTCAATTTAATGGAAAGAATCCGTCTGTTGGTTATAGTACACCAAGTTCAGTTTTGGTCCGTCATATTCCGGGTCGTCTGATTGTTTTATCGGACTCCCGTTCTCTTACGGGTCGCTTGTTGCTGTCAGAATGGACTCTCAACAAACAAGTATTCAATCAGATTTGCTATCTATGGGAGCGCCCAATGATGATTTATTTATGACACAGCTTGCTAATCAATTGCAGACGTATGTGTTGGCTTGTCCAGATCTCTGAGCTAATATTGTTAACGCTCTATTGATCTATAGGACGGAATGATAGGATACGCGTATCCACCGGCGCTGTTGTTTTAGCAGGTATTGCTAAGATAAACAACCACAATACATTTCTGTTGATAGCATCTCTATCTTCACAGAGATCATGAGTAATTTACTCTCTTGTCTACTGTGGGTCTCATCGTGAAATCTTCCTCTATGTGAGGATCTTTTTTCACTGGGTAAATCGTGTCATCTTTATCACAACCAGCAAGGTCGCAACCTTCATGTATTCCATTGTGTGGTCCGTATTGCATTGTAAGCACTGTACTGGACGAGCTTTGGACGCGATTTCTTACTATAGGAGATCCTCTTCTTCGCTATTCTATGCGGCTAAAGTGGAGGCTCTTCCGTCGTGGTGTAGGGATCATTATGTTCATATTGTTGATCCCTCCATACTACTCATTGCTATTTTTTAGTATACTTGTTTCACAAGATCTACTGCAGCCTGTTATTATTTAGGTTATAGGTTTATGTTACCTCATACCTATGCACTCTACGATAGTTTACAATTGAGTCTTTTGTCTCTTTATCTAAGTCAGTTAGTAACTTTTTGATAAATAGACTTAGAATCTTTAGATTAAATTCCTATACAGATTTTAACTTCGGTTCTTATTTAGCTAAGTAATCACTTGAGCCTTTGGAAAGAGTAGTTTTCAAATTCTGACCTTTTAGACAGTAATTCTGTTGGTTTCTCTTTTACTGTAGACCCAGTGAGTTTCATGCACTATCGATGGATGATTTTCACTTTCGTAGTTTCGGAATCACTACTTCCGTTACTATTTAGGTTGGATTGTTGCATAAGAGTTAGGCTCCTATTATCCGGAACCTATTATTTTAAGGTCCTTCCGTCTTCGTATGGGCATTGGCCTTTACTCTTTCCGGGTACAGTTTATGTATTTATAAACAGATATCTGTTTATTACTATGGGCGTAAGCTTCTTCTGTCTTTGATGTCTAGTAGAAGGACGTTACGCTCCATTTTATTGTTAATGGATTCTATTAACTATCGGTACTGCTTATGGTATATCATTGACTTAGCAGTTGTGCTTAAGATTTCGGCTCATGAAGTAAGAGTTCTTCTACTTCTTGGGCTTACATTAATAGTGTCGCTATTATAGATTTTTGAAGGCCGCTCATTGCGCTCAGCCATCCACATTCATGAATTTTATCTCAGAAATATCGAGTCCATTTCTGGAGGCCTCTATTATTAGGTCTATTATCTACTGCTCAGAATGTCATTCACTTAACAGTTGCTACTATAGCTAGGTAGGCTGTCTGTTTCGGCAGTGTCTCCGTTCGGCTGCCCTCTTCGCTCTGGGCTATTTGACCCAGGGCAAGAAAAAGGGGGGGGGGGAAGGGTGTTCCCTTGGGTCACCTGTTTTACTATGAAAACAAGGGGATACCTCCTCCGGAGTTAGTAATTCTGAGCTGTTATTGGGATGGTTGTTTAGTGAGAAGTTTAGGTTTTTAAAATTCATTCAAGTCTTAGTTTTTAAAGTATAGCTTTTGAATATTGCATATGTCAACGGACATGATTATGCAATCCTCAGACACTTTTAGGAGTATAAGAGTCTCTATTCTCTAGACTTACTTTATTTATTGCCTTACTTTAAAAATTATTAGTATAAGGATTATATTGGATATTAATAGAGTACATGGATGTATGAAGCTCAATTTTGGAAGGTGTTGTATCTTTCTAATTTATCATAAATAAGAAAGATACATGTAAGGCCTATTACTTCTTTTTCCCTACAGGGGATGACTCTATTTTATTTTATTGAGCGTATTCCATTTTGCTCTATGTCCTTGGCCCTCCAGCCTTTTTACTATTCAGCTATCTCTGGGTCATTGGTACAGTATAAAAATGTTAAAAAATTTATAGTAATTTATATATTTTTTATACTTACCAATGACCCAGACGGGGATGGCCCTCCCAGGAGTTGGGAACTCTTGCCTCCCCGCTGAGTACAATTTCGGAACGTCCTTGACACTGCGCATGCGCAGTAGGGGCGAAGTGTGGAGGGCCTTTCAGGACATGTTTTCTTTAGTTTTAGATGCAAATTTTGGGGATTGGGGGGCAAAATTTGTGTTTGGCCCTATATTTTAAGAGTTAGCACCAGCTATGTCTGGGTCATTGGTAAGTATAAAAAATATATAAATTACTATAAATTTTTTAACTTTTTGATGATTTGGATGGTTTGTTGGGTTGTTTGTGGTAATTCTACGCAAAGGGAAATTACTCCTTTACAAAGGTGCATACTTTCCGAATATACCCCTATCCTATAAGAAGCCTTTGGGTAACATAGCAAGCATAGAAACCAAAATGGCCGCCTCCATTATACAAAATGGTCGACAGAAACACGTATCACCCTAACAACATGTGCTGAGCATGCGCTCTAACACCACGTATCACTATGGGTTACCATGACAACACAACATGGTGCCACTAGATCATGTGACATGACGTCACTTCCGGGGTCCTGCAAACTATACCTCAAAACCACATTACATACTACTGAGGTGATACGTGTTTCCGTCGTCCATTTTATCAGAGCCACTATATTGGTTTCTATGGTTGCACCAGGTTATTATGTAACCCAAAACCTTCTCATAGGAAAGGGGTGTCTTTGGAGGGTGTGTTCAATTGAATAGGAGTAAATTTAATGATAACAAACAAACCGACAGTCCCTCTAAATAATCCATAACTACAGAGACGGATTTGGCAAACCACCATCTAGGGCTAAAAATAGTAGGACGTAGTGCTATATGTATCTGTATCTGTATCTGGAAATTCCTCCTCTGTCAGGAGCACCAATATATAAATATTGTAGTGTTTAATATTTCTGGATATGATCATAATAACAATTATTGGATGATTTTGTATGATTGTTTCAATTGATGTAAAGTTTCAATTAAAGTTAATTATAGATCTGTTTAATTTTATAATTTTTCTCCCCTGGCTGCAGCTTCATTTAACACTTGTGTTCTTTTTAGATGCAAGTCAAAAATTAAATTTCTAGACAAGTATTCTATATGTAGGATTTCACTGTAGTCAAGATTTAGACAGGATAAAGAAACATGTAATGGGTCAAGAATCAGATGAAGAGATAGTTCAGTTAAGGTAGAAGGTTCCAGTGAAGGTAGATCTTGTAAAGAGATGTGATTGTTGATAATGTTTTTCATTTCTGTGATATAATGTTGTCTGGTGGACTGTAGCAAAGGACATTGTAGGAGAAAATGTTCTCAGTTTTCTGCATCATTCATACAGAGACGACAGGTCTCAGAGGTTCTACCTTTATTAAAAAGTTTTTCATGCACTTGAAGATGGTATGTCCCACAGATGACTTTTGCTTTGATGCGAGCTTTTTGTGTTTCAGATGAATTTTCTTTTGATGATGTCCATAGGAGTGCAGGCTGATAGAGACTTAAGGAATCTGATGACATAAATCGAAGTGATGAAAACTTCTGACTTTCAAATTGTTCTTCATGTGCTTCATTCCAGTAATGCATAACAGTATTCTTCACCAGTTTCTTCCACCACATTTTTGGAGGCAGATTGTTAATCAGATCATGTATGTTAGGTAGTTCATATTTCTCTAGCACCGTTTGAATCCTTACCACCCAACTTTCTGATTTTCTTGACTTTAGAGCTGCTTGTCGTTGAATTATGCTGAATTCAAGTGAAGCGTTATTTTTCAGTAGATTGTATAGAAAATTTAACATTCTGATATGAATAATAGCTTCAACTGGAGGAATACCAATCAAACCAAGTACAGCAATGGATGCAGTTCTATTTGGGAGGTCTTGAAGAATTCTAAGTTTTTCTTTCTGCCATTTTTCTAGTAGACTTATTGATGACTTTTCGAATGCCCACAGTTCGGTACCATAAAGCAGCCGTGGAATTATAAATGATAGCCATAATTTTCGAGCAATGCTAGGATTCAATCCACTCCTACTGTGCATACCTGCTCCAAGTAAAGCATATAAAGCTCTTGTTGCACATTTAATCCTTTCTTCTACCCGTTCTTTATTGCAGCTTCTTAATGTTGAAAGCAATATGCCTAAATGTTTTCCATGTTCATCTTGTAAAATTTCATTATTGTTGATACTGAACCCAGTTTCTTCTGATGTCATATCTGTTTTTTGTGCATGGTGGTATCTTGCTTTCTGATATTTCAATTCCACTGATTTCTGGTTGTTAATAGGTATACGGTCTCTATTTACTATGTGTTCTATACCGTTTGCCATTGAGATCTTGTCTGTTGAATTGCTATCACAACTAACAGCCATGTCATCTGCACATGTTGGTAGGCTACAGCAAGTTGTTCCAATTTTTGTGCCAAGGTTGAAGTCTTCCATATATTTCATGATATCTGAGTTTACTAATTTGAAAAGATGAGGTGAGAGACAACTGCCTTGTAATGTTCCCTGATGTATTTTAAAAGGTTTACTGAGCTGGCCTTCCCACTTGACCTGAACCTCAAAGCCTTTATTATGATAGGAGATCTCCTGTGGATAAGTTCAAAGTGAACTAGAATACATCGAATTACCACAAACAACCAGACAGTCCATCTGAACCATCAAAAACAACTTTATTTGGCACAGATTCCTCTATTTTGGGCTTAAAAGAGTAGCATGCAGTGCTTTAAGGTGCGTTTCCTGGTATGAGTAACTTTATTGGTTCAAATACTTTGTAGAATTACCCAAATAAATCCAACAATTATTTTACTAATGCAGATTTTCCCTGTTGTCCCCTAGAATTCTTCTTTTTGCCCAGCAATAGACGCATTCCTTTGCATAAGAGTAACTTTATTGTTTCGGATTTGCACCATAGTCTCGGTATTTTATCTATCCTGATCTATTCTGTGGTTTATCCTTCTATTTCTTGGCCTGTTTTGCCTTTTACCAGTCCCATTTCTGACTATCCCAACAGTCTATTTTGTTTTAGCTGTCTGTTTTTACCTTCCCTTTGTATAACAAAGTCCTGTAAGATCCTCTTACCCAAAATACAATCAAGTAGGGACAGGTATTATACAAACAGCTTGAATCTTATCGAGCAAATAAGCTTTCGAGCATTTACTGAAAAAGTCATTGCTCGAACGACTCAAATCCCATCGAGCAGAGTGTCAAAAAAGCGATTCCTTTGACGACTCTTATGCTTATTGTGGTATAGGAGGATGCCTATGACATGATGATGTAGTACTGGAGGATACATTTTTGAGGCTACCTTGCGGTGGGTACCCACCTGATGATAATTTAGCTCCTAACATCTGTCCAGTTCCCTGCATCTTGACCTCTCCATGATCTTCATATCTCCATCACCACTATTGCTGACCTTTCAAATATTGTCGTCGTCTGTCCAGGGACCAGCCGTGAGGGCGACTAGGGCGATTAAGTCGCCCTCCTAAGCCCAAAGTCGCCTAGAAAAATGGTCGGGGCGATTACAAGTCGCCCTCTAAAAATTGGCCAAAATGAGAAAAGGCTGAACTGAGTGATGCGAGGTTTACATGAAAACGAGTATTTTCAAAAATCGAATGTGCTCGAGTGTGATAAATGGGCATTTTAATTCGTCAAATAAACGTCCATTTATTTGAAATCACACGACAAGCAATTGTCCATTGTCACTTTTGGCGGATTTTTTTATTTCTATTTTGTTGCGTTCCAGTCGGAGCTTCAAGTGTCGAAACGAAAATAGGTGACTTACACGACTCAACAAAACAACCCAGTTTGAAAGTAGGTTACGTCGCTTAGGATGCCGAAAATGTATACACAACGGACGTATTTTATAACACATTATTTTCATTTCGATTTGCTGACGACTGTTAACTGTTGGGCTGTCTATTCCCAGAAAAACACGAATGGAATTGAAACACATGAAAAAAGCTTTAGTGATGTCAAGAAAAGCTTTGTACAGGACACAAGTGTGCATGTGGACGATCTTGAAAAAGGGTCCTCCTAAACATCGGAATGACATGAAATGACGCGGAATGACACCGAAATGCCATAAAAATGATGCGGAATGACATTTCTTTTACAAAATACTCGACCCCAGAATGTATTTTGTTTATTAACTAACAAAGTACCTCCCAAGCAACCTTCTTACATCTGGTCCTGTTCACACTTTCAGACTAAGGAAATTATTAGCTTAGTAGACTTTGTTGAAAGGCAACCACAGGAGGGTGAAGGGGGATTGGCACGAAGAAGAGGTGAGGGGTCATGAAGGAGAAGGTAGCAGTGGGGGATTTTCAGTCAATAATTACATTGTGATTTTTTAACCTGGCACAGATGCATTATAGACAACTGGACCTGGATTATTTGTACGTTAATGGAGGACCATAAATTGAAAATATGAAGGGGCGGCGGGGGTGGTACATGAATATTCTTAATTTTCCCCACTTGCCTATGAAGTCTCCCTACATGACTCTGCAGTCTCCCTATTTTTTCTGGAGGGAGACTTGAAATCTCCCTAAAATTCCCCCCTAGGCTGGTCCCTGCATCTGTCCTATGATTAGCTTTTACAGTAGTCACCAAATCCTGTAGTCTTCTTCCACCCTTGCAGCCTTGTACCATTACTAGAACTAGTATAGGCTTGCTAACTATCTTGGATTGCTCGAACGACCAGAATCCCATCAAACAAATGAGCCATAGAATAATTGCCTGAACGAGTGACTCAATGTACAACTCTTTTGCTCATCTAGGCATTGAAGGATACATATGACATGATGACTTAGCATTGAAGGATGTCTTTTGGTGGATACAGTTTGGAGGTTACCTGCCTGAAGATAATTATTGTTCCTAATACCCGATCAGCTTCTGGTTTCTATAGCTCTAAGACCATCGTCTGTCCTATGATTAGCTTCTTCTGTAGTCACCCAGTCCTATAGTCTTCTTCAACCCTAACAGCCTTATACCACTACTAACACTACTGCGGGTTTGCTACCTCAAGTTGCTCGAACGACTATAATCCCATCGAGAAAATAAACCATTAAGTAATTGCTCAAACATGTGACTACACATAATCTCTAGGTATTGGAGGATATTTATGATGGGATGATTCAGCATTGGAGGATACTTTTTAGAGGATACCTACCTGAAGATAATTATGGTTTCCGAATACTTGATCAGCTTCGGGTTTCTATAGCTCTAAAACCACTACTGTTGTATTACCCATAGTCATCATCATCTGTCCTTCAATTAGCTTAAACACCATTCACCGTATACTATAGTCCTCTACCACCCTTGCAGCCTTGAACCACTACCACTGATTTATAGCACTATTACAGGCATGCACTCGACTCTGCCCTCAGTCAAGCCTTCAACAGGTTCATTCAGATTACTTCATTTTTCCTAGCCAATTCCTTAAAGTGAGACGAGGAAACACATATCACCTTGACATGCGCACTAGGACCGTGCATCACTATGAGGATGAGATCACAAGATGGCCGCTCATGAGGGCTACCACGACAATCAAACATAATGTAACTGGGTCACGTGGCTATGACGGCACATGAGATCTGTCCAATGTGGGTTGATCGGGTACATGATCTACTACTCATGTTGTCCTGTTATTCAAGATCTTGATTTTTTTAAAAACTGAAACAAGGTGTTTACAACAAATTGAAAACGGACCATACAATTACTGATAAAAATTACTTCATGGTCCTATTGTCGTTTCTCCTTTGGTTTCACCTGAAGAAAAGGCGACCTCTAATATTAAGGATTTTTTCATGTGCATGTTTGATCATTAATAGAGACAAGACACCTGTGAATAATAATTCTCGGAAATGATTCCAGTAGCCAACTTGGTAAAACTTACTATCAGCCCAACTCAGTATGCACAATTTCAATCTAGTATGCACATGTGTGAATGATATTTTGCGGGTCAATAGAAATTGATTTTTTTTAAATAAAATATGCCATGTACTTTGATTATTCAAATCTATAGAAATATCTGGCGATAAGAAAGTATTATCATTTATCATATCTCCATTCCATATATGAGCAAGCTTGTCACTTCCTTTCTACTACTAAGTGTTGTGATCTCCGTGTTTGCCCATTGATTACCATGTGTGTGTTTCTGGGGTAGAAATTCGACCACGAGAGCCTCCTAACTTGCTTGAAGAGCCAGGTTGGTGAAACTAAATATTATGACAGATGTGCCCTTGTGCGGTTCCCATGTTGGGATCTGAGCCATCGTATAGCAGAATCTTCTATTTTTGTCATATTCTGCTAATTTTCAATGCCATCATCCTTATGTGGGTGAGCTTGTCAGTTCCTTGCTGGAAGATGCATATTGTAGAGTAGTAGTTTATGGGAGCTTCTTGTGGATCTGCCTTCCGGTGGGAACTGTCGATATCATAGCACCTGGTGTTTAACAGGCCCACGCTGAAGATGATTTGCAGGAGCTGTTGGCCCCTGTTGAATATTCACATGCTATTTACAGTCCTTCGTGTGAGTAAATTTTACGGGTGCAAAAAAGTGCACTCGCAAATTGTGTTGCGAGTGCGATTTTGTGCAAATCGCACTCGCAAAATTCTCCATAGTTTCACAACTGTGCATGCGATTGTTTGAGACAGATGTGTTTAAACACAGCTACTGTACACAGTGTCTCACCCGTGTCGAAGCCCATATTCGTGATTAAGCCCACCCCTCGCTTTTTCAAATTTAGAAACAGGGTGCCCTACACGTGTCAAAGCCCCCCCCCCCCCCCCCCCCCTACAAGTTTCAAATTGGACGAATGTTGTTTGAGACGTCAAATTTACAGGCATCAAATGGAAAAAACAGGTGACTTGTTGCAACACTTACTTACCCCGGTATCAAATAGAACTGTAATACTGTATTATGTATTTTTGGGAGTTGAGGTTTTTTTGTTGTTAAATTCGTCTTTTGTGTAATACATTATGTTTGTGTTCAGTGTAAAAAGTCTTTATTAAAAAATTATATATCCCAAGCAAAATTGACTTGTTTATTTTTTTGTCGACCTCGTTTTGGAAGCTGTGACTTGTTTCAAAAAAGTGTGCAGACTGCTGTTAAAAGTTGTCTGAAACACGCCCATAACATATAGTTTTCACAGTGGTTGAACATCATCACAAAGATGCTGATTGAACACTACCACTTTCGAGCGGTGCACAACTCATTGTGAAAGAACACTGCCACTTTCGAGTGTGCACAACTCGGTGTGAAAACGGGTGTTCAGAAATTAATGAGAAAGTGGTAATTAAAAATAAAAAATAATTACAACTCTGGTATTTGAGAATTATATAACAATTTAACCAGCGATATGATGTATGACTTATTGGTTTAATAAAACATGCTCATTTATCATTTCATCATGCTCTGCAACATGTGAAGTTATGACTTTCAGTGTAAAATCAATTTTTAGCTCAACTTTGGCAAAGCCAAATTTGAGCTTATGCCATGGCCCGTCGTCCGTCTGGCCGTCAACAATTGGATACGGCTCGGGCTAGAGGCCGTATTTATGAACCGATCTTTACGAAAATTCTTGGGTACCTTTGTTACGACCGTGGGACGAGAACGAGTGTTTTTGGGTGCGGTCCGAAATTCAAGATGGCTGCCAGCCACCATTTTGTACCGACAATGCAGAAATCTGTTTTTTGTACAGAACTTCCATATGAAAGCTCTGATTTGAATAATTTTTTGTATGAATGTTTAGTACCATTGGATACATCACATATAATACGGGGTTTTTTCTCGTGCGTAAATTATGCAAATTAGACTAACTTTGATGTTTTTTGGTGTTACTTTCAGCACTGTAAGTGCAAATGCCAATACGGCTCGGGCTAGAGGCCGTATTTATGAACCGATCTTTACGAAACTCCTTGGGTACCTTTGTTATCACCGTGGGACGAGAACGAGTGTTTTTGGGGCCAGTCCGAAATTCAAGATGGCCGATGGAAGCCATTTTGTACAAAATTTGGTGCAATCAGATTTTTGCACAGAACTTCCATATGAATGCGCTGATTTGAATACTTTTTTGTGTGAATGTTTAGTACCATGGGATACATCACATATAATACGGTTTTTTTTCTTGTGCAGAAATTATGCAAATTAAATGAACTTTGATTTTTTCAGTGCTACTTACAGTAAGTACGCATGTCAATACGGCTCGGGCTAGAGTCTGTATTTATGAACCGATCTTCACGAAACGTCTTGGGTACCTTTGTTATCACCTTGGGACGAGAACGAGTGTTTCTGGATACGGTCCAAAATTCAAGATGGCTGCCAGTGGCCATTTTGTACCGAAATTAGGTCTAATCAGTTTTTTGTACACAACTTCTATACGGCTCAGGCTAGAGGCCGTATTTATGAACCGATCTTTACGAAACTTCTTGGGTACCTTTGTTATCACCGTGGGATGAGAACGAGTGTTTTTGGGTGTGGTCCGAAATTCAAGATGGCCACTAGCAGCCATTTTGTACCAAAATTAGTGCAATCAGTTTTTTGTACAGAACTTCTGTATGAAAGTTCTGATTTGAATAAATTTTTGTATGAATGTTTAGTAACATGGAATACATCACATATTGTATGGGTTTTTTTCTCGTGCAGAAATTATGCAAATTAGATGAACTTTGATTTATACATTGCTACTTATACACTGTAAGTGCACATGTCAATACGGCTCGGGCTAGAGGCTGTATTTATGAACCGATCTTCACAAAACTTATTGGGTACCTTTGTTATCACCTTGGGACGAGAAGGAGTGTTTCTGGGTGCGGTCCAAAATTCAAGATGGCTGCCAGTGGCCATTTTGTACCGAAATTAGGTCCAATCAGTTTTTTGTCACAACTTCTACACAGCTCATACTTGTGAACTGATCTTCACGAAACTTCTTGGGTACCTTTGTTTTCACCTTGGGACAGGAATGAGTGTGTTTTGGGGTGCCTTTGTTATCACTGTGCTATGAGAACAAATATTTTGGGGTTCAGTCAGACCCACTCTGGGACTCAAAGATTTTTAGTCGAGTTGTGACGAAGTTAAACTTGACTTATAGTTTGGTGAATGGTGGGCGGGCGGACTCGTAAACAATTGGTTTCCGGATGATAACTTGATAGTGGTTCAACTCACATTCATTAAACTTCATACGTAGGTTGGTCTTGGTGGGAGGAAGGAACCTAATGATTTTGGACATGCTACGTCGAAGGTCAAGGTCACAGTGACCTTGAACGTAGTAAATCTTAAACAATTGGTTTCCGGATGATAACTTGATAATGGTTCAACTCACATTCATGAAACTTCATAGGTAGATTGGCCTTGGTGAGGGGAAGAACCCTATTGATTTTGGACTCGCTACGTCAAAGGTCAAGGTCAACGTGACCTTGAACATAGTAAATCGCAACAATTCCTTTCCGGATGATAACTTGATAGTAGTTCAACCTACATTCATGAAACTTCATAGGTGGGTTGGCCTTGGTGCGAGGAAGAACTCTATTGATCTTGGACTCACCAGATCAAAGGTCAAGGTCACAGTGACCTTTAACATAGTATATCGCAACAATTGGTTTCCGGATGATAACTTGATAGTGGTTCAACCTAGAGTCATGAAACTTCATAGGTGTGTTGGCCTTGGTGCGAGGAAGAACCCTATTGATCTTGGACTCACCAGGTCAAAGGTCAAGGTCACAGTGACCTTGAACATAGTATATCGCAACAATTGGTTTCCGGATGATAACTTGATAGTGGTTCAACCTAGAGTCATGAAACTTTACAGGCGTGTTGGCCTTGGTGCGAGGAAGAACCCTATTGATGTTGGACTCACCAGGTCAAAGGTCAAGGTCACAGTGACCTTGATACAATAACTTCATAATGATCAAACCCACCTTTTCTGTTGTCACAACTCGACATTGGATCGGTGATCCTGAGCGGCATTTTTTTCTAGTTTAGCATCTGACTGTCACCCACCTTTACAATACTTTACCTATACATTTGTTACAGGCAACGGTCAGTATTTATGTACAGACTGTTACAATACTTTATATGTACCTGTGTTATCAGGTCATTACCTAGATGTTTGTCATTGCTGTGTCACATACTTTACATGTACATGTCTTTGTCTTGACAAGTTGAGCTACAGTGTCATTGACACTTTCATTTGAATATTGCCAAGGGAGGCAACTATTTTGTTATTCATATTCCGCTGTGTAAATTTTATCTGGTCTCCATATTATGATTTTTTTATTGATTTTGTTTGAAGCTCTATTTAGTTTATTCGTAATAAATGTACATATTTAAAAAAAAACGACTATTTTTAAACAGACGATGTGTGTCTGTTTTCAAGGGGGTGGTTTGCAGTGTTGAATGACATACAAGTTTAACTTACGACGTACGTCCATTTCTAGCTTCGAGAGTAACCTGTACAAAAATGAAAACAACACCGCATGGTTTTCTGTTTGTTTTATTCATTAAATTGAGAATTAAAACCCGAAATCTGAAAATGAAATGTATGAACAAGATAATTATGAGAATTTTTAAAGCAAATTCTGATTAAATTAGCATTGTACTTTCGGTTTCGTTTACTGGATGAATGGGGATGTATAATGACATGCGCAGTGAATAAAGGAAACTGGAAATGTTTCAGTTTTCACTGACAATATCGATTCGGACCTCTTGCGGAGCGGATGGTAATATGATGGTGGGGGGGGGGGGGGGGGGGGGGGGGGGGCATATAACAGCAGTTTTAATTTTGTTTTACCATTAACCAATGAGCAACAACAAAATAGATGTCCATTCTGACTTGAAGCGTGGCAATGCTTGTGAGTTGAGTACAATTTAAGTGAAGTTGAACTGTTTGATGACAGGCGCGATTTTTTGCACTCGTCTTTTTTAAATTACGGGCGCTTGCGAGCACGAGCGCAATAGCACCCGTCTCAAGCGAGGGACTGTATTTAGCCCATCTTTGTTACTTGATCAGGTTATCACAGGCCAAGCTTTGATAGCCAAGATTTTGATGCACAGGCGTCTTTCCTGCAGGTGTGTCTTGGATATAATAGGTACATCTGTGGTAGCCAGATTGTTAATTAATATATTGCCACAATGGCCAGACTTTTCATATAGATTTTTCAATATAGTGATATAGCAAATTTTAAGGAATTTGTTTCATTAGGATATTACAATGTCTGTGTGAGAGAGCTTGCAAGGTCATTACCAGGTGTTGGTGTTTTTTTATTGGCCATCCAGTGGATCAGGTCAACCTTCATCTTGGGAACTAACAACGTGATATAATAACCTTAGTTATTGAAATTGGAGTACAATCCCGCTCATAATATAGCCTTGGTTTTTGAAAGTGTTGTTAAACCCTAATGAACTGATTTGCCATTGAATTATGATATTTTGCCAGTTTAAAAAAAAATGAAGGTTTGTATTTTTATGCTATACCAATGACCCAGACATAGCTGGTGCCAACTCTTAAAATTCCAGGGCCAAACACAAATTTTGCCCCCCAATCCCCAAAATTTGCATCTAAAACCAAAAGAAATCATGTCCTGAAGGTCCTTCATACTCTGCCTTCACTGCGCATGCGCAGTGTCAAGGACGTCCCGAAATTGGCGCCAATTATCATTCTTTGTTTGGCCCTTCATCAGTTCACTTCTGACTGATATTTGTGCTTGTAAATCTCAGTTTAAATGATGCCAGACACATAAATATTAGAGAAATGGTGGATATAAGAAAGATATAGAAGGAGGGGAGGAAAAATGAGTGGCAGAAAATAATCAGGGCTGTAACTTGAAATTTTTTAATGAAATTATGTTAAGTTGCCTATTTTCGAGGCATGGGCCTGTTGTTGTCATTCTTGCTATAATGTTTCACTGCTTGTTCTGTGTTTCCTCTCTCCCTTTCCTTTAAATCCCCCCTTGCTATTCTCCCATGCTTTTGGCATATTTTCAGTAATATTTTTACTAAAATTTCTTGGGAGTTTTAGCTGGGTAACAGAATGAATTCTGTTCTTTTCCCCATGTTTATGTTCTCACCCATGGGTGTTTAGGCGTAGTGTTCTGCATCTACCATCTGATGTTCTGCAGATTCTTCCCTGGAAGTCCCTGTTTTGCATCAGATAGTGTATTATTGGTAACTGATTTCGGGCCAGGGTTATCAGTGCCTGGAGTCATGTTTCTGGTGTTTATACACTTCTTGTTTACATTGGCAACAGTCTCTGTGTGAGGGGGACTTTTTTGTCTTTGTACTAGTTTAATTCATTATAAGATACATTATTATTATTCGTAAGTGTTGCATTAATTGTTTAAAATATATTTAAAATTTTTGTCCACACTTAGGCTTGGGATCCATTGGGGCTCAACGTTACTTTTCAGAAACTTGGGCTTTGCTGAAAAAATATTTTTTCAAAATTTCTTTTTGATTTCAATTATTTTTTCTGTGTTAATGGATCATGTTGTTATGTATCTTTGTTTTCAGGGGTTCGTGCGAGTATTAGGACTTGTTGTTTTCTTTTCACTATGAAAGGATATTGTTCAAATTGTAATAAGAAGAAATCTTCCTCTGACTTTCATGATCATTGTATTAATTGTAGTCAGTGTACTCGCACTAACCCCTGCTCAGTATGTGAATTTTGGGATGACAAACATTGGAAATGTGTGTCACGGTATGTTGTTAGCAGGGAAAGAGCCATGCCGGTTCTTTCTCCGCAGGGTCACTCTATTTTATCAGTTTCTATTTCAGAGGAACAAGAACAGGGTGATGTTTCTGTGATGTCTTCCAATAGTGTGCCTCCGTCGTCACAATTAAATGAAGAGCTAGCGGCAAAAGTGCTCATGGAGATACGCCAATTGCCTAAGAGGTCCCTAGTAGGATCGACGGCGTTGACGTCCGCTAGCTCGCCCGGTGTAGCGTCCATTCACCGAATGGTTCGGCAGCCGGGTTCGTCCATTGCGGTCCAGGAAGGAGATTTGGGTGATGCGAGCACTATAAATATACGAGGTGCACACCCATTGACGGCGGATAAGAGGAGAGATCGGAGGAAGCCTAGTAGTCCGGTTCCTAGCTCGTACAGGTCCATCCGGGCTGCGAGCGAGAGAGGCCCCTCTCTCGTACAGCAACATCTGGGACCAGATGTTGTGGTACAAAATGTGTCGCAGTCGGAGCAGATGTCCGCCGCTCGGGACGCTCCGTTATATAGACAGTCCGCAGAGACTGTCCGAAAGGCTTCCTCATCCTCTCAGCAGCGCACACGACCGCACCTTGGCTACGTGACCGAGGAGATCCAGCCAGCTTCGCCATTCACGGATTCCACGGCGACCAGGTCACGCCATCCGGTAGCCAGGGATAAGAGGCCTGTTGACTCCGGACGTTTGCATAAAAGAAATACCCAGGAGTCAGTTTACACGGAGCTTCCAGTGGCTAAGCAGCATAAGACCGCTACTCCACAGGCCTCAGTGACGGACGTGCTATCCCAGATAGCACAGATTATCGCAGCATCCCAGCAAACGACGGAACCTATGTCGGAGCAAGAATTATCCGACGACGCTGGGTCGGTACGCTCCGCAGAAGCATCGGGTGCGGAGGACTGAGAACATCATGAGGTCCGACAGGATGGCAAAAGGGATACTGACGATTTGGAGCTATCCCTTTCGGAACAACATAAAGCCGCCGTAGATTCATCCAGCATTACCTGCCACAAGTTGTTCCATCGGACCAGACTGCTGCGGTGCCGGATAAGAGACTGATAGCGTCATTGGACACAGAATTCTTTAAGCGGTTCAGAGATATCGTCCCTGAGTTTCCGACACAGTCCAATAATGTCACAAGAACATTCGAATTATTGAACGACGCTATCTTTAAGCTTGCTTCCAAGACAGGCAAAGCTGGTTTCTTGTCCGCTAGTGCTCTCAATTTGCCTTTTATCAATTCAAGGAATAAATTCGAAACGGCAGGTCAGGGCATACCGAGAGTTCCTCTGCGTCTAGACGACGAGACGGAAGACTTGGAATTGTCGCTTCCGTCGTCTATGTCTATTCCAACCGCGACGTTGGAAACAACTATAACGTCAAATAGAGCAAGTTTAGATGCTTTATCATATGCAGACCACCTTACTAAGGCGTTATCTTTGAGTCTTCAAGGGAAAGAATTCCAGGATTTACAATCCTCATTAAGACTTCTTTCAAGGGCAGTAGCTTATTCCATGTATAACTCCGCCCTTTCAGTGGCAAACCTGGAGTTGGTTAGACGTGACGCAGCCCTAGCTACATCCACGCGTGTGGATAGTAAGGTGAAGAACTCTCTCAGAGTCGCTTCAGTCTCCGGAGAGCTTCTCTTTGACGGCAAGCTTTCGGCAATCTATGATAAGATAACTAAGAGAGCTTCGGATTCTCTGCTTTTTAAATCCGCTTCTAAAAGGTCGGATACAGCAGAAAAGAGTAAGACAGGCACTTCTGGGACTAGTACGCCCAAGAGAAGTGCCTATAGAGGTTCTTATACATCCTCTAGGTCTTATTCTAGTGACCGTCAAGGCAGCGACTCACATACGGGACGTTATTCTGGCCGAGACAACCGGTCAGACGTTCCGAGGTCGACGGGACGAAGTGCGGGTCGTGGAGGACATGGTTTCTCCTTCCGCAAGCCTCGCAGGTCCAGGAGGTGATGGTTTGAACCTCTATCGTGTTCCGGTTGGCGGAAGGTTATCGAGTTTTATAGACGAGTGGGCGTCGATTACAGACGACCCCTGGGTCTGAGGGGTAATTTCGGAAGGACTAAGAATATCCTTCAAACGAAAGCCTCCATTAACTCAAAGTCCAAAATGGACTCAGCTTCCGTCAAATCCGCAGAAGAGAGATGCTCTTTTATCAGAAGTACAGTCTCTTCTGTCAAAGAACGCGGTAGAGGTCGTAGAAGACCAGGAATCTCCGGGCTTCTACAGCCATCTGTTTCTGGTTCCGAAACCAGACGGCTCGTTCCGTCCAGTCATAGATCTGAGCTGGATAAACAAGCTGATCGTCGCTCCGAAGTTCTATATGGAGACGATTCGGTCAGTCAGAGCGAGTATTCGGGTGAACGACTATGCTACGAGCATAGATCTCAAAGATGCGTACTTTCACGTCATGGTACATCCGACATTCAGAAAGTATCTATGCTTCGCAGTCCTAGGGGTGGTTTATCAGTTCCGAGCGATGTGTTTCGGCTTGAACCTAGCACCCTGGGCTTTCACTCGAATAATGAACTCGGTAATGATTCATTTCCGAGCTCATTCGTCTGCGGTAACGTCGGCCTACCTGGACGACATTCTTCAGAGGTACGGCAACGAGTTAACACTTCAGAACGATGTGCAGAATCTGCTTCTATTACTCCGATGTCTCGGTTTTATTATAAACGAGGAGAAGTCGGATCTGGTGCCGTCCAAGTCATTCACTCATCTGGGAATGAGCTTCGAGACGCACAACAATCTCGTTCGTCTGCCGTTAACCAGAGCGAAATTAATCAGTTGTTATGCTCGCTATTGTCTTCACTCAGACAAAGTCGCAGCGAGAGAGTTCATGAGACTGATAGGTCTGTGCGGAGCCACTGCGGATCTCATTCCGATGGGGCGGTTACGCACACGTCCTCTCCAAATTTTCTTGACTCAGAATTGGAGTGTAAAGATTCATTCGCTCGATATAGACGTTCTCTTGTCAAATCAAGTGAAACAAGAGATTCAGACTTGGGCAAACATTCAGTGGTTGACTCAGGGAGTCCTACTGCAGTTGCCGGATCCGGCATTTTGCGATTATGACGGATGCCAGTCAAACAGGTTGGGGTGCAACATTGATCCCAACGGATTCGAAGTGCCAGGGTCTTTGGGATCCACAGTTTCTGGGCAAGCACATAAACATCAAGGAAATGATGTCAATTTGGCTTGCATTATGTCATTGGATAAACATTATTCAGAAAGCACATGTCCAAATCCTGTCCGACAATATGACAGTAGTTGCATATATCCGGAACCAGGGAGGCACTCATTCCGTTCCGTTATTCAACGGAAAGAATCCTTCTGTTTGCACTAGAACACCAAGTTCTACTCTCTTTCCGTCATATTCCGGGTCGTCGCTTGTTGCCGTCGGAATGGACTCTCAACAAACAGGTATTCAATCAGATTTGCTACCAATGGGAACGGCCAATGATAGACTTATTTGCGACACATCTCAACAATCAGTTGCAGACGTATGTGTCTCCATGTCCCGATCCCTGAGCTCATGCAGTAGACGCTCTATCGATTTCTTGGGATGGAATGATAGGATATGCGTATCCTCCAGCGCCGTCGATTCAGCAAATATTGCTAAAGATAAAACTATCTCAGTGCAAAATTCTGTTGGTAGCATCTCTGTCTCCACAGAGACCGTGGATAAATCCACTCAGGTGTCTGTTGTGGGACTTACCGCGAAAACTTCCTCCACGGGAGGATCTTCTTTCACAGGGGAGATTGTGTCAACTTCATCACAACCTGCAAGGTCTCAACCTTCACGTATTTCCGTTGTGCGGTCCTTCTTGCACGGCAAGCATTTTACAGGACGAGCAGTGGACGCGATTTCTAACTGTAGGAGGATCTCCTCTTCGCTAAATTATGCAGCTAAGTGGAAGGTCTTTCGTCGTTGGTGTAGGGACCATTCTGTTGATATTTTTGATCCCTCCATACCAGACATTGCAAACTTTCTAGTATACTTGTTTGACGAGATCAAACTGCAGCCTGTTACTATTAAAGGTTATAGGTCTATGTTATCTGATACCTATGCACACCATGATAGTTTACAAATTGGATCTAATGTCTCTTTGTCTAAATTAGTTAGAAAGTTCTCGATAAATAGACCCAGAACTCTTAGATTAATTCCTAAATGGAATTTAGCTTGGGTTCTTCTTAAACTGAGAGAAAAACCATTTGAGCCTCTTGGGACAGTAGATTTCAAATTCTTGTCTTATAAGACAGCATTTCTCTTAGCTTTCTCTTCTGCTAGAAGAGTCAGTGAGCTTCATGCGCTATCGGTGGATGATTCTCACTACCGTAGTGTCGGTAACACTATTACCTTTACTACTAATGTTGGATTTTTAGCTAAGAATCAGGCTCCTAATAAATATCCGGAACCTATTGTTATTAAGGCTCTTCCGTCTTCTGATGGGCGTAGGCCTTTACTCTGTCCTGTTAGAGCTTTGCGTATTTATAAACAAAGATCTCAGTTTATTAGAAAGGGACGAAAATGCTTCTTTCTGTCTCTGATGCCTAATAGAAAGGACATTTCGGTCCATTCTATTGCTAGATGGATTCAATTAACTATCCGTACTGCTTATGATAATCCATCTTCAACTCAGCAGTCTGTGCTTAAGATTTCAGCTCATGAAGTAAGAGCTCTTTCTACATCTTGGGCTTTTGCAAATAGTGTTGCTATTACAGATTTAATGAAGGCTGCATATTGGTCTCAGCCATCTACATTCACAAATTTTTATCTCAGAAATATTGAGTCCATTTCTGGAGACCTGCATTGTTTAGGTCCGTTATCTGTTGCTCAGAATGTCGTCCACTAAACAGTTGCAACTATAGTTATGCAGGTTTTCTGTTCCGGCAGTGACTCCGTCCTGCTGCCCTCTTCGCTCTGGGCTATTTGACCCAGGGCAAGGGGAAGGGGTGGGGGGGAGGGTGTTCCCTTAGGTCACCTGCTTTATAGTGAAATGCTAGGGGATTCCTCCTCTGGAGTCAGTAATTCTGAGTCGATACCGGGATGGTTTTAAAGTGTAATATTAATGTTAAAAATTCATTCATGTATGTTTTTAAAGTGTAGCTCGGTGTGAAGCATTTGTATATGTCACGTGTCAAACGGGCGTTAATATACAATCCTTGGACACTTTTAAGAGAATATAAAGAGTCTCAATTCTCTGGACTAACTTTATTTATTGGCTTACTTTAAAAACAAATTAGTATAAAGGGTTATACTGGATGTTAATAGAGAACATATATGTTATTATGCTCAATTTTGGGAGCGCGGTGGCTCAGTAGGTAGAGGTGCAGGCTGCAAGCCGAGAGGTCCTCGGTTCGAATCCCACCTGCGGCAACCGCGTTGTGTCCTTGGGCAAGACACTTCATCTCCATTGCCCGCGTGGGGGCACGATGACGCCGTGTACTAAGGCGTACTGCACGTCGATGGTACGCATGTCTTCAACCAATCTAACCCTGCCTGTGCTGCAGTGCGGAGTTACGATGTTGGGGAGCTGGCAGCTGCTCGTCGTTGCTCGGTGGTTCTCTCCGGGTACTCCGGCTTCCTCCACCCGTAAAACTGTCACGGTCATGGTTAGCCATTGTGCATAAATATGTGACCTTAAACATCAATAAATAAATAAATAAATAATATTATGCTCAATTATGAAGGGTGTTGTGTCTTTCTAATTTTTCATAAAATAAGAAAGATACATGTAAAGCCTAATACTCCTTTTCTCCTCAAGGGGTTGACTCTCTTTATATAGTTCAGCTTATTGGATTTTCCTCTATGTCCTAGGCCCTCCAGCCTTTTTACTATTCAGCTATGTCTGGGTCATTGGTACAGTATAAAAATGTTAAAAAATTTATAGTAATTTATATATTTTTTATACTTACCAATGACCCAGACGGGGATGGCCCTCCCAAGAGTTGGGAACTCATTCCTCCCCGCTGAGTACATAGCGCTGACCAGGCACTGCTCGTAAGAATGATAATTGGCGCCAATTTCGGGACGTCCTTGACACTGCGCATGCACAGTGAAGGCAAAGTATGGAGGACCTTCAGGACATGATTTCTTTTGGTTTTAGATGCAAATTTTGGGGATTGGGGGGGCAAAATTTGTGTTTGGCCCTGGAATTTTAAGAGTTAGCACCAGCTATGTCTGGGTCATTGGTAAGTATAAAAAATATATAAATTACTATAAATTTTTTAACTTTACTATAGCTTGTCTCAAGTTTGATCCTTCCGCAATCTTTCTAAATTTCTTGATCACCATATTTGTTGCCACATTAACATATGAACATACATGTGTGGTTCTCTGTTTATTGCCTTTTGCTGTACAAGTTTTGGTAATTTGTTATACATTTCATAACCGATGATAACTGCTGCTGTTTCTGCATATACCATTTCTCTCCTGTAAAATCTTGCTTGGGGCCTGCAATATTTACTGAAATTAACAATATTGGGTGTGCACCATTACATGTCACGTATTTTCATATTGGCCAAGTTCTTGCTCCTATGGGCAATATCCTGATGAATAGAGATGAATCCTTAAGAACAATAATGAGGCTGTGTTGCAGCAATGCAGATAAAAATAGCCTAATCTTGGCATGGGCTTTCCATAGTAGAGTATGGCATCTATAAGGCTATAATAAAAAATATTCTAGATTTTCTTCCGTTTTTTTTTCAAAATTTGGGTTGGGGCTGGTTGGGGTGGCAAATTTTATTTTTATTTTTTATTTCTTCAGAATACAAAAATTTAGGCTAGATTGTAGCGAAAGTACGACATACAAGACCTTTCAATCTCACACGCTGCTAGAAATAATGAATTTTATGTTTGATTTTCTTACTTATAATTGTGGAACTTTACCATGAGGTAAAAATAACAAATCGAAGTTCGAACTTGGGGTACTGACTACAGGCAATACAGTTGTATTGAGCAAATAACATTGTGGTTCTCATTTGTATTTTTCTATGAATTTACTCACATTCAAAATTTGTATGTTGTTTCTGTGTCTGTGTTATTTAACCAACAACATCACCCAAAACAGAAAGAATTGAAAATGCACCAATGTTCATGTTAACAAAAAGTACACAAATGAATCATCAAAACCAATTTACTGAGTTTGTGAGAAATCATATTTCTTTCTGACCCCAGGTAATGAATATTTATGACATAAGCAGGGCTGGAAATCTAGAAAATGCAGGAGGGCTAAAAATCAATTTGGTTTGGAGGCATTAGTCATCCTAAATTTCAGCTCAAATGGAAATGTTGAAATAGGAGCGCATATCCGTAACAAACAACTGTTTTATGTTGTAATGTGTTTAACTGTTATAAGCCTTAGACACAACCCTCAGCATGCTTAAGGTGGAATCTATAATTTTGGCACTTTTGTTTCAGATGTTATTTAATGTCCATAATGAATAAAAAAAACGGACTAGGTATAAACAATTCACCGAGGCATGTGCACGAATTAAACCTGACAAAGTTCTAAGTATCTGTATCCGGACTCGTCACCTTACATTATAAGGGGAGGCCAGTCACTGACTCAATCATTCAATGCCATTGCTTTTTCATACTGTAACCCCTCTAGAAACTGTTTGCACCGTACAGTTGTTGTACTTATGTTGGATTTTCCTTCCGACCGTGATCAGCACTTTCAGGAAAATCCAACATAAATATAACAACTGCACATGTGTACGGTGCAAACTGTGCTTTGAAATTCAGTCACAAACGAGTGACACAGATTAATTCAAGGGAATAAGTAAACTGAGGTAAGCAAACTTACTGTCTTATTAGTGTTTCAATTTTGCGAACCCATAAAAACGAATGCATGTTGAACTTCATTGGTCCCTGCAAACACACAACATAACTACAACATTATGTCATGTTGCCACTGTGTCTGAACTGGAAACAGAACTTTGTCAATACAGTGCAATGCACATCAAGGGAGATAACACTCCCCACATGTTCAATGTGAAAGCGCCTGCTCAAAATTCCTGGTTTTATTCAATTATTTCTGTGTGGAAAATATAAAAAAATAAATAAATGAAGTTGCTCTCGTATCTTTCCACCCAAAAAATTTCCTCAACATGAATAAATACCATCATATGTATCTATTGTATTATTATTGAGAAGACCAGTGAAGGCGTGGTTCAGAGATTATTGACAGGAGCTCACACAAAGCGACTGACTTATAAACAAGTTGTTGTTGCATGAGATATTTCAATTGAACTAAATACATAATATTTACCTCATTGAATGTACGCCATTGGATAAAAGCAAACCCCAAAAACCCACAAACATTATCCTGTTCCCAATTTTAGCTGATGTGTTGAGTGGAATGTTGCAATAATTCACCTGAGTTCGTTTTTATGGCCTGTGGATCTGACTTCTCGTCCAACTTCTAAAATTGGAGATTGGGAGGTGTGAGGGCTAGGCAGGCTATAAAAAAGCCTGCCTTGGAGATTTTTTTGTGTGGGCAGTAGGTGGGCAGCCCACCTTGAAAATGCCAGCCCTGCATAAGGTCACGAATGAGAATTATGGCATATTGTTGACATCACGCTTCAAAGAAAATAAACATGTGGTTCTTTGTTTTTGGGTTCTATACAAAGAATAAAACCCAATTTTATTCCACAAAAGTTATTCAGTGTTTTATTGATTATAATTATGTTAGTCTCAACTGTTTATTTGTAAAAAATAAGAAAATACATTATTGAATTATTTGAAACACAAATAACTGCAACAGAACCACATTCATCCGACAACTTTGTTCTGTATTATTCCTCCTGGTAAACCTTTTGAGCTTCATTTTGGGGGCATAAAGGTACGAAAATGAAAAAAATCAGGGCGGGTATTTAAATTTGGGGTGGGCAGGGATGAAAATCAAGCATATTTTTTTTTATTATGGCCTAAGCTAGCGTGAGTGTACTAGATCATTCAACTTGGCAAACATGTCATGTGACCCGATGAAAATTTGGCGCGACCCATTTTTCGCTCCTATGTTTTTCATTTTAGGTAACCTCCATGCGACCCAAATGTCTGTTCGCCTCATATCAACAGGCCTGCCGTAGATGCTGAATGTAACTGTAAATCCTTATGTAAACAAGTTTCTCAGGTGAATGATTAAGACCCCTTGGAGCCTCTTGTTTACATTTGTGGTTGTAGAGTGGAATGTGACAGCAAGGTTGAATCCATGGAAATTGGAAAAGGGTTTTTTGGGGGGACAGTGGAGCGTATGACCATGTTTCTCACTGTGGAAGAAAATTTTACAACATAAAACATAATGAGCTCGTATCTAGTATGAAGTTTCTTGAAATTGTTTAGCAAATAAAATGTGGAGTTTATTTACAATCATATTTCAGGGAAGGATTTTCTGGCTATCATGATAATAACAGAGTCCTTGGTACATTTATGTTTTGTGAGGCAGTGTTCTCATCACAGTTGATCTGGTAAATGATACTAAAACTTTTTAAAAAAACTCATAAGATAGAAGATCATGAAAATTTTGTTACCATTAATTCCTGTAACAGAAAGCTTGTCAAGTCCAAGCAAAGTATTTCATAATTCCAGGGACCCCAAAAATTAATGACAAGTTGTCAGGTATCACTGATCTTTTGGAGTCCCATGAACTGAGGTAGTTAACAGAAGTGGACATTTGTCAGACTCCCCAACGTACTAACTCCATACAAGCAGGGTTAACATTGATTGAAGACAACATCAACATGCAGTACGCCTTAGCACATAGCACCCACATGCTCCCACGTGGGTGCTCCCACATGGACAATTAGGATGAAGTGCCTTGTCCAAGGACACAATGCATTTACTCCTGGCAGGGATCAAATGTTGACCTTTTGGTTAAAGTCAAATGCCATGACCACTGAGCAACTGCACCCCAGAAGGGGACATTGAGATTGTCATAAAAAGTTCATAGTTTAGCAATTAGGCCTCACAAAGTAGGTCTTCTGTTTCTCAGGCCATTTTTTGTAAAATTGCATACGGGCGGGCGGGCATTTTTTTATTTTATTTTTTATTTTTGTAATTATTTCTTTACCATTAAAAAGTTCATGTTCTTGATTTGTTTTATGTTTTAGGCCTCATAACCTACAGAACAGCATGGGTAGTGGTGTTTTACATCCCTTGAGTGCAAGAAGGCTTTGCAATGCTAAAGCATTGCAAAGCCTTCTTGCACTCAAGGGATAATTTTATTAACTTGCATAAAATATCAGACATAAACCATTTGATTTGGATTTTTTTAAGTTTGGTTTGGTTATAAAAAGAGAGCATGTGGCAGCCAAAAGGACCATGCGGGAGGGCTTGAGAAACAGATTTGTATTTTTTTTAGGCCTTAACTGAATTTACTGAGAATGACAAGATGTGAACAATTTCATTTGGCATCCAGACCGGGCCAAGAAATGAAAGCATATTTCATAATGAGAATTTATTTGATAAAGGCAATAGAAGTTTACCAACATGCATGCCTTCTCTTTCTGAGTTTTACTTTAACCATTAGGTCCTCATATAGCCACAAACTGCCACTTTTATATTGCTTTGAAAAAGTTGTCCCAAGTGTATTTTTCTTCAGAACTTATCTGGTTGGCTCAATTTATCTTGGTAGTTTTTTTGCATCATTATTGGCTGCCCATATAAGCATCCAACAATGATGAATAAACGCTGTTAATGGGTGGCGTGCTAATTATTTTTAAAAGGTGATTTGTAAAATGAGTATTTTTTTCAGAGGTCCCATACTTGTGAATTTGTGGAAATAATTTTAAATGTAATAATAGAAAATTAATTGAAATCAGCTGATATAATGAAAAAGCTTATGCCTGGTATTAGGACCCCATCTGGTAATAAAAGTAGTGTACATGTAAGACTGATTTCTGAAAATACATCCATTTGAACTTTTCAATACAAGCCTTTCTGCAGGTGTTGGCTGCGTAACTGAGGAACAACCAACAGGTGGTACTGGGCTTTATAGGATGGGATGTCACATGATAGAAATAGCTGCTGTACATGACCATAATTCCTAATTAAAAACAAAATCTATACTGGTGATGCTTTTTGGCTTTACATGTAGTCACTGTGCTTCTTATACCTGGTATAAAACAATAAAATTGATGATTGTAAAGTAAGCATTTCTAAATTTCAGAACTACTGATAATGGCAATGAAGTTAAAATTTAACATTGCTCAACACTTTACACACTTAAAAGACTGCCTTCGGAGTTCCATACACAAGAATACAGTCATTACATGCAGTAGCTACATAATTCAATAGTAACAGGAGAGTGCAATATCATACCAGTTAGTGCATTGAGACCATTTCATCACTCAACATAACTCGCCTAACATATTAAGTAAGATTGTGATCTGTTACTATTAAATTTACTAATCAAGAGGTCTGAGTATGCTACCATTAATGTAAAGCTGACCACACTTCAACTTGGCTAATCGAAAATAAATCAGCTTCTATGGGATATCTGAAATATCCAAAACAAATTTTTCAAAAAACTTTTAAAAAACATTTTTAGCTCAACTTTGACGAAGTCAAATTTGAGCTATTGTCATGGCCCGTCGTCCATCTGTCCGTCTGTCCGTACATCAACAATTGGCTATGGTTCGGGCTAGAGGTCGTATTTATGAACCGATCTTTACGAAACTTCTTGTGTACCTTTGTTATGACCCTGGGACGGGAATGAGTGTTTTTGGGTGCGGTCCGAAATTCAAGATGGCTGCCAGCGGCCATTTTGTACCGATGATGCAAAAATCAGTTTTTTGTACAGAACTTCTGTATGAAAGTTCTGATTTGAATAAAGTTTTGTATAAATGTTTAGTACCATGGGATACATCACATATAATACGGTTTTTTTTCTCGTGCGTAAATTGTGCAAATTAGACTAATTTTGATGTTTTTTGGTGTTACTTTCAGCACTGTAAGTGCAAATGCCAATACAGCTCGGGCTAGAGGCCGTATTTATGAACCGATCTTTACGAAACTTCTTGGGTACCTTTGGTACCACCGTGGGACGAGAACGAGTGTTTTTGGGTCCGGTCCGAAATTCAAGATGGCAGATGGCAGCCATTTTGTACAAAATTAGGTGGAATCCGATTTTTGCACAGAACTTCCATATGAAAGCGCTGATTTGAATAATTTTTTGTGTGAATGTTTAGTACCATGGGATACATCACATATAATACGGGTTTCTTTCTCGTGCAGAAATTATGCAAATTAGATGAACTTTGATTTTTTCATTGCGACTTACACACAGTAAGTACACATGTCAATACGGCTCGGGCTAGAGTCTGTATTTATGAACTGATCTTCACGAAATGTCTTGGGTACCTTTGTTATCACCTTGGGATGAGAACAAGTGTTTCTGGGTGCGGTCTAAAATTCAAGATGGCTGCCAGTGGCCATTTTGTACCGAAATTAGGTCTAATCAGTTTTTTGTACACAACTTCTATATGGCTCAGACTAGAGGCCATATTTATGAACCAATCTTTACGAAACTTCTTGGGTACCTTTGTTATCGCTGTGGGATGAGAGCGAGTGTTTTTGGGTGTGGTCCGAAATTCAAGATGGCCACCAGCAGCCATTTTGTACCAAAATTAGTGCAATCAGTCCTTTGTACAGAACTTCTGTATGAAAGTTTTGATTTGAATAAATTTTTGTATGAATGTTTAGTAACATGGAATACATCACATATTGTAAGTTTTTTTTTTTTCATGCAGAAATTATGCAAATTAGATGAACTTTGATTTATTCAGTGCTACTTACACAATGTAAGCACACATGTCAATACGGCTCAGGGTAGAGGCTGTATTTATGAACCGATCTTCACAAAACTTCTTGGGTACCTTTGTTATCACCTTGGGACGAGAATGAGTGTTTCTGGGTGCAGTCCAAAATTCAAGATGGCTGCCAGTGGCCATTTTGTACCAAAATTTGGTCCAATCAGTTTTTTGTCACAAGTTCTATACAGCTCGTATTTATGAACTGATCTTCACAAAACTTCTTGGGTACCTTTGTTTTGACCTTGGGACAGGAACGAGTGTGTTTTGGGGTGCCTTTGTTATCACTGTGCTATGAGAACAAATATTTTGGGGTTCAGTCAGACCCACTCTGGGACTCAGATTTGTTTTCTACTTTAGCATCTGACTGTAGCCCACCTTTACAATACTTTACCTATACATTTGTTACAGGCAATGGTCAGTATTTATGTACAGACCGTTACAATACCTTTGTTATCAGGTCATTACCTAGATGTTTGTCATTGCTGTGTCACATACTATACATGTACATGTCTTTGTCTTGACAAGTTGAGCTACAGTGTCATTGACACTTTCATTTAACTTAACTTGGCAATGTCAAGTATGAGCTATTGGGATGGGTTGTGATCCATCATCCATCCGTACGTATGTGCGTACATATGTTCATCTGTCCATCCACAATTCCTTTAGCACACCCTACAGGCCACAGCTCTCTCCCAATCAGTTCCAAATTTCATATGTGGCTTTGGAGCAATGTCCAGATGGGAGCTATCAATTTTTTTCAAATTTTGTTTAAAAGCATGGCCGCCATTGGCCATCTTGGGTTTGGATATAAATTATCCAATTCCTTCAGCACACCCTACAGATCCGCAGCTCTCCCCTGATCTGTCCCAAATTTCATATGTAGCTTTGGGGCAACGTCTAGATGGGAGTTATTGATTCTTTTGAATTTAATTAAAGAAAATGGCTGCCAGTGGCCATCTTAGGTTTGGCATATAAATTGTCAACAATTCTATTAGCACACCATACAGGCCACATATCTCCCCCAATCTTTTTCAAATTTCATATGTAGCTTTGGTTTGATGCCTAGATATGAGCTATTGGATTTTTTTAATTTTGTTGAAAACATGGCTGCCAGCAGCCATCTTGGATTTGGATATAAATTGTCCAACAATTCCTTTAGTACACCCTACAGGCTACGGCTCTCACCTGCCTGATCAGTCCCAAGTTTCATATATGGCTTTGGGGCAATGTCTGGATGGGAGCTATTGATTTGTTTTTAATTTCGTTGAAAAACATGGCCAACAGTGGCCATCTTGGATTTGAATATAAATTGTCCAACAATTCCTTTAGCACACCCTACATGTCGCAGCTCTCACCTAATCGGTCTCAAATTTCATATGTAGCTTTGGGGCAATGTCTAGATGGGAGCTATCAAATTTTTCTGAATTTTGTTAAAAAATATGGCTGCCAGCAGCCATCTTGGATTGGCATTTGAATTGTCAACTATTCCATTAGCACACCCCGCAGGCCGCATCTCTCACCCAATCTTTTTCAAATTTCATATGTAGTTTTGGTGTGATGTCTAGATGGGAACTATCAAATTTTTCTGAATTTTGTTGAAAAACATAGCTGGCAGTGGCCATCTTGGATTTGGCATACTAATTGTCAACAATTCCATTAGCAGACCCTACAGGCCACACCTCTCACCTGATCTTTTTCAAATTTTATATGTAACTTTGGTATGATGTCCAGATAGGAGTTATCAAATTTTTCTGCCCACCGGCAATTTTGGATTTGACATATAAATTGTCAATAATTCCTTTAGTACACCCAACAGGCCCCATCCCTCACCTGATTTTTTTTAGGTTTCATTTGTAGCTTTGGTGTGATGTCTTTTCTGTAAAAACTTGAGTGAGTGACATGTTATTACTGGATCTTTCTATTCAGTTCAGTCTCTTCTTGGGCAAGTTGAGCTGCAGTGTCATTGACTTTCATTTTTTATTCCTCTCATTCACACAATGACATGTTTTAATTTTGGTACATTTTTAATCTATTAGTGTCTTTTTCAACTAATGATCTCCTGATCATTTTTGCACAGTTATTCAACTTCTCACGAATGTAATGGCAGACATCTGATGGAGTTCTTGCTGGAAACTGTCCAATCACCACGTCTCAAATGAGAACCAAATGCAATTCTCAGTAAACTCATTCCCTATCAGTGATGACTGTAGATATCATGCTTTGTGTTCCATTATGTATAAATTAAGCCATAGAATTTATGAAAGTAAAGAGGTGATCGAGTAATTTTAAATTTCAAATCGTCTACCTAAAGGCAGTAGGTTTGAAGTTGCTTACCCCCTTTTGCTTATTAGTGCTGTGCAGTATTGAACTTTTATGTTCGGAATTGGTAATTTTCAGGCAAATACCTCTGTTTCGGAAATGCTGTAAACTGTTGTATTTGAAATATTTCTTTTACTTCAGTTTTCTCGATCAAGAAAGTATTGTGAAAGCTACAAACACACTGGACGAAATAATGGTTGACAGTGACTATGTGCATTAACAGCATGTTTTCCGCACTGCACATGTAACAAGGCCATTTGCTTGAATAGTTGCAAATGGAGCAACAATGGAACTAACCACATCATGGCACATGCAAATAGGAATGGGTCGATATGCCCATGCAAAGATACCATATATATCTTGATGCAGTGATTGCAGTGTGATTGCATATTGCGATACACATTCAAAACTGATTTGTGTAGCCATTCAACATTTTTAAGAATAGTACCTACTTGCAGGTGCATGCTTCCTGTGCAATTAGCACAAATGTTTGCTGATAAATCCAAACATGGGTCTGACAGCCAGTCTTTTAAATTTTCTGATTTGCACTCCTGAATAAGGAGTCCAAATCAGAAATTTTAAAAGACAGGCTATCAGGCAAAAATATTTCAGATTTGGACTCCCTAATAAGGAGTCCAAATCTGAAATTTTAAAAGACAGGATATCGGGCTTGTGTTTAGATTATTAATTCCAAGAACTATTGTCTGCAACAGTGTTACTTTAGTGTCTCAACCGGTTGATGTATCTTGCCATGGTGAATCGCGATACACCGGTTAACCGGTGTATCTTCCGATCCCCACATGCAAAGTCTTTTCTCTTGTCCATGTTACTTCACTGAGGTTTTAGCTGGCCTCTCAACTGAAAGTTTGCTAAAACAGTTGTAACCAGACTTTTGGAAGGCGAAGTCGAGTTCACCTGATAGCGGCCTGTTGGAGTTCATATTGCAGGAAAAGTAAATTACCACACAAATGTCGGCCCGAACACTCAAAACTCAAAAGATTGTGTTCAACATATCAGACATCACAAATTATGAGGTTTGAAATGTGTTTTCAAAAGTGTGTGTGTTCAGGCATCATTATATCTGGAGGATGGAAAATGTACAGAGATTTTAATTTAAATACGGTGCGAACTGGTCGCTCTGTTTAAATTTCGTGCTTTTTAAACAAAACTAAAATAGAAGTTTGAACTCGGCTTGACTGTACATGCACTACTGCCACAAAGCTTTCTCATGTGGACATCGGTCATTTCTGTTCTGCACTGTAACAAAAGTATACACTGGACGAGAAAAGACATTTTGTGCAATAATTAACCTTCCCGGGCATTCATTCGATTGTTTAGAGTAACTGAGGCAGATTGAGATTCCATTCTGAGTGAACTATGCAGTCTTGGTAAGTTAGCACTTTATTTTTCAACATTCTATAAAGTTTCTGACTTGAAATTTAGCCACCTTTTTATTTTACCTCAAGTTTTGATAACCTTTGTTTGAAATGGGCTGCACTTACAAATAAAGGCTTTAGGTTGTCCACATTTACTACAGATATACAAAGGGAGAAATATATTGCATGATAACTGCAAGAAAATGTCATGTCTTGTCTCCACAAGTAATTTAGTGTGTACACCTTTTTTTACACCCCCAACCCATCTGTAACCTGACAGCATTTTCTCATATGCTCACGAAATGAGTATCCAACAGTCTTAGTCAGAGGCTGAAAGAGAAATAAGGGGACAGTGGTGGGTGGGGGTGGGGTGGAGGTGTTCTCACCAGTAAGCTCCAACTTATTTTGATTGATAATATTTTCAAAGATTGATTAATGTTTACATTATTTTGTACTGGTACTATACTTCACCAGTTTGTTATCTGAACGGTTCTGTCAATATTTTTTTCTTGGTATCTGGTTCAAAACGAAATAATTTTTTATTTCTCTGCTCCAATATCTTGTCAATCATAAATTTGGAATTTGGTATTTTGAATTAGCATTTAGTAAGTAGTTTTAAAGAGGACTGTGACTGATGGTAGGCTTTTGGAGGACATTTTCTTGGGGATAGGGGCTGACCTCAAACTGCCCTGAACTATTGTTTCAAAATCAAAATGCAGGCCCTTGCCTCGAATTTGCCTATGAAAATGCTCTGCCCACTGCCCTGATATTTGCCAAAATTATAAAAATACCCCATCCCCCTGAACAATCTGTTCTGAAAATACCAATCCCTTTCAATGAAAACTGCAAAATTATTGGTGAAGGGGGATGAGAGTGCTGCAACCCCCACCCCATCTCATACACCCCTGTAGCTAAGTCATATAGGTGATATTCGATTTTGTTGCTGAGAATTAAAGCAAAATAATATCCTTGTATAAAACAGAAATACAAGCAAAAATCGTTAATTAGTCATTTAAAAATACACATCAATCTGTGTCTGGAAAATATTGTCATATTGTGTATGTTTTAAATATTCTAATAATTATTTTTGAATTTCATGGAAGTCATCTCGTAAAAGTGGCAATAAATTGCATTCATCTGACCACATGTATTTACCACCCCTCCCCTCTTCGTGTTCTCATTCCCATTCTACTCAAGACATTTCAGAATTTCAGTAGTGGGTTGCTGGTAACATTTTTTAATTTCCCCAGTACAAACTCTAGAAAGTCATATTTTAGCAATACTACATCCCCCTAAAAAAGCCCCCCCCACAAAGAAAAAATTAAATAAAATAAACCTGTTGCCCCAACACCCACTAGTACGTAAAAAAACATTGGTTAAATGTAAACTACTGAGTTTTTCTTATAAAACCAGGCTTTTCATTCTTCCGAATTTATTTTCTTTATTCAGCTGGTGTGGGCGGAGGGGGGGGGGGGGGATCTAGTAAGGGTAGAATTGGTGTTAATCAGTAACTGCATGTACCAGCTGCCATACATCTGCAGGCACTGTCAGCATGTCGCCGTCTGTTTAGTTTTCAAGATTGATTTAGTCTTGCTTCCTGAGAACTTCTTCAACTAAACATGCTCTTCAAAGGTTGGCAAACGTGCTTCTTCATTGCTGAAAGTATGAATCGAATAGGATTATACAGTAGACCTCGTTCGACTTGTCGGCAGCACACAGCGGTGAGAGCAACATTGTAACAAAATTTTACAGGAACTGTACTAGTGGCTGGCTGCAATATCGAACCCAGTTGGACTTTTTTGCCCTAAAATTAATTAAGTTTTCCTCGGTTTTCAATAACGAAAGCAAAGGTTGAGTTTCACTGTTCAATTTCTTGGCAGACATCATGTGTCTTTCATGACTTTCAATAGTTTTTAGCATAGTTGTGCATCAAACATTTTGTAATGAGAATTCCGACAGATAAATATAGCTGATGGTTCTCATTGGTTATATTCCACTGAACGCTGCAAACTATAAGAACCAGTCTAACAAGAGAACTTGGGCACGCGAAGGGTACTTTTTATCGGATCACACTAGATCTTTCTGGTTAAAATTTCCGCATGCCCCTAAAATCCATGTGATCATGACAAATACAGTTATTGGTGTGTAATAAACCATAAGATTGCCTTTTAATAGATTTCTGTTCGATGGTTAAGTAGCCTATTGTTGAAAACCTACAATAGAACTACGCTACTGGTGCAAATGGCTATTTTTTAATATCTTGACCGATTACTTCTCAATCAACACCAATTCATCTTTAGCTTAACTTGACATAGTCAAGCTAAGCTATTGCCATCACGCATGCGGAAGTCTGTGAGTCTGTTCACATTTTCCTTTAGCACGGGCTACACCCCGCAGTTCATGTCTGATCGTCACGAAATTTCATATGCAGGTTAGTGGTCATGTCTAGATGAGAACGCCCCCTTTTGGTCACGATCGGGCAACCGGTATGGCTGCCAGAGCCCAAAACCCAAAAACCATTAGCACAGTCTACAGGTCGTATTTATGAAGGGATTTCATTGTAACTTGGTAGGATGCCTCTGTATAAAGCCTAGATGAGAACGTCCCCTTTTGGGCATGATCTGTCAACTGTGATGGCTGCCCGAAACCCAAAAACTTTTAGCACAGTCTGCAGGTCATGTTTAATATGGAGGGATTTCATTGTAACTTGGTAGGATGACTCCTTATGATCTCTAGATGAGAATTTCCCCATTTGGGCGTGATCTGCCAACAGTGACGACTGCCCGAGCCAAAACCCGAAAACCTTTAGCACAGTATACAGGTCATATTTATTGAGGAATTTCATTGTAACTTGGTGGGTTGACTTCATACAATGTCTAGATGAGAAAGTCACCTTTTGGTCCTGATTGGGCAACTGTGACAGCTACAGGGGCCTGAAGCCCGAAAACATTTAGCACAGTGTACAGGTCATATTTATGAAGGGATTTCATTGTAACTTGGTAGGATGACTTCAAATAATATCTAGATGAGAACATCCAATTTTGATCGCGATCATTCAGCCTTGATGGGTGCCCGAGCCCAAAAACCTTTAGCATAGGCAAAAGGTCATATTTACGGAAGGATTTCATTGTAACCTGTTAGGTTGACTCCATATGATGCCTAGATGATGACATCCCCTTTTGGTCGTGATTGGTCAACTGTGATGGCTACAGGTGCCCAAAGCCCGAAAACCTTGAGCACAGTCTACAGATCATATTTATAAAGGGATTTCAGTGTAACTTCATAGGATCACTCCAGATGATGCCCAGATGAGATTGTCCCCTTGCTTGCGATCATTCAACCATGATGGCTGCCCGAGCCCGAAGCCTGAAAACCTTTAGCACAGTCTACAGGTCATATTTATGAAGGGATTTCATTGTAACTTGGTAGGTTGACTTCATATATGGAGACGATTGGGCAACTCATATTTATGGAAGGATTTCATTGTAACCTGTTAGTTTGACTCCATATAATGCCTAGATGATGACATCCTCTTTTGGTTGTGATTGGTCAACTGTGATGGCTACATGTGCCCGAAGCCCGAAAACCTTGAGCACAGTCTACAGGTCATATTTATGAAGGGATTTCATTGTAATTTCGTAAGGGGGTGCGGTGGCTCAGTTGGTAGAGGTGCAGGCTGCAAGCCGAGAGGTCCTCGGTTCGAATCCCACCTGCGGCAACCGCGTTGTGTCCTTGGGCAAGACACTTCACCCCGATTGCCTACATGGGGGCACGATGACGTTGTGTACTGAGGCGTACTGCACGTCGATGGTGCGCATGTCTTCAACCAATCTAACCCTACCTGTGCTGCGGTGCAGAGTTCAGAGTTACGATGTTGGGGAGCTGACAGCTGCTCGTCGTTGCTCGGTGGTTCTCTCCGGGTACTCTGGCTTCCTCCACCCGTAAAACTGTCACGGTCACGATTAGCCATTGTGCATAAGTATGTGACCTTAAACACCAATAAATAAATAAATAAATATTGTAATTTCGTAGGATCACTCCAGATGATGCCCAGATGAGAATGTCCCCTTTTGGTTGCGATCATTCAACCATTATGGCTACCCAAGCCCAAAGCCCAAAAACCTTTAGCACAGTCTACAGGTCATATTTATGAAGGGATTTCATTGTAACTTGGTAGGTTGACTTCATATAATGTCTAGATGAGAACATCCCCTTTGGACACAATTGGGAAACTGACGGCTGACTGATGCCTGAAAACCTTTAGCATAGTCTACAGGCCATATTTATGAATATCTTGGTAACTTTTGATATACGTTAACTGTGAGGGCCACATACATTAACTGTGAGGTCATATTAACCCACCCCTCAGCTCTTTAGTACAGTGTACACCTCATATTATTTTTTATCAAAAACATAGCATACAGGGAACAGAAATGAACATATTCCCAATTATCACAATTCTTGTCTTATTTCATAATCCTTTCATAAACACTGAACATTATCCTTTTCATCAGACACAAAACACAGATTAAGCTACAGTGTCATTGACACTTTCATTACTGACCCCTAATGGTGATGGGGGTGAGGGGCACCTCATCAGATCTCATATTTTAACCCCACACTTTTGTTGAATCTGATGAATTCTTAAATCAATATTTAATTGTTATTTTAACCCCTGCCTTACATAAAGGGAAGAGCACTATAGCCTACATGTACTGAAAAAACCCATACCTTTTACCTCGAAAACGTAGCGTATGGACATGTATTCATTGGAACTTGCTCATTTCAGTAAGTAGTCACAGCCAATATTTTTGAGGGAAGAAGTGGAAAAATAATTAAATTAGAATAGCGAGAGAAGGTAATTTAAAATACCTTCCAAGCTTCTGGAGAGGGTGCGTATCCCCTAACACACATACCATTTCATACTCCTATGAATAAAAATGCTCATCAATCACTTCGGACACAAACACAGCATCAGGGTTCGTATGCGAGTCTAGAAAAAGTATGGAATTTTTAAAAACATTTTCCAAGCCTGGAAAAGGTATGGAAAACGATGTGTTTGTGTAAATAGTATGGCAAAGTATGGAAATTTAATTGAATACATTCAGAATCACTTTTCTGTTCATGAAATTCAAATTTCTTACTAAATTTCTTTTTATTTCAGTTTTTATTTCGTTTTGAATCAAATTTCGAAACTTGTAAAATTTAGACCTTTGTAACCCAATACGGAAATATCCAATCTGACACAAGCATTAACGACCATTAATCGATCCGTATATTTCCATGATCAAAATGGCTGTGCCCAGTGATAAGGCCAAACAAAATTAAATAATTGATTCTCAGGCATTTAAAAAAAAAAAACGAATGAGGAAGAGCGTTTTTTTTTTTTTTTTGTTTTTTTAAATTGCAGATGGAATGGTCACAGATGCCTAAAATCCAATTGTGAGAGCCAAAATTAACTACTAGAGTTTCCATGTTGATTTCACCGATTTTCTTTTTGTTACAGTGATCACACAACACAAAATCAATATAGAGCAACTAAAATGGAGATAAAAAATAATAAGGAGTTTTTTTAACTGATTGAGGGCTAGAAGCCACAATCAGGCCTTTCAAAAATGAGGGTACCAGTGCAAAAGTAACATTTTCTTTACACATGTTTCGTATTCAGTAAAAAGTAAATAATTCTTTGTTTATCGCAAATTTGTTCTATTGCAAATTATTGGAGAGTGCCTGTTGGCAGTCTCTAATAATTTCTAATAGAACAATATTTGATGAACAAATTCAGACCACCAAAAATAATCTAGTCCTCAACCAGTTAAATAATTATTTATTTTGTATACATATGAGAATCGGGTCGCATTTCGAAGAGAATAACAATACTGTATCAATGCACACAACATAATGCATCACAAATCATGATGTGATGTCGCTGAAATCACATGGTAGTTTTGTACATTTTGAATTTTGCCTCCGAAAGAAAAATGACGAACGCAGGCCGAAAAAACGAATGTGTCGGTGCCTGAGAATCAAAAGATTAATTTTCTTTAGCGTAATGTGTTTATATTGTGAACGTCAAGAAAAACAACACACAAACTTGAAAGTTTGATCTGCTAAGGTGGGGCATTGTGTAATACTGTCAACGATTAAAGTGAAAGAAAATGGGGAAATGTTTGTTTATAGAAACGTGGTTAGAAAATTCTAAATACACACACTGGATTAGCAGGAACACGAAATTCAAAACAAAGTCAAAGGCAAAAATGGCTCTCAAATACAGGGGAAGTGGCATTAACAAGACATGAGGCCTCCAGAAAACATACTATTTTGGATAAAAAAACCCCAGCACAATCAACAGTTGTTGATTGACTTGTTACTGAAGAATTTTAATAGTTTTGGTTCATCAGTTGTGATGATTGGTGGTAAAAAATTCAAGAGAACTGGCACTGGCAGTGAGTTAAAACTCCATTGTGTTTTGTAAGATATATTTTTGATTTATCTGGTCACCCTACAGACTAAAAAAAAATGCTTTGATGACTGCGAAGGGTATGGAAAAAATAGAGGATGGGACAGTTTTAAAAGTCTAAGGCCATTTCTATGGAATGTCGATGAGATCTGGAACAGTAGCAGGTTGAAACCAGGAATCTGTGGTCAAACTCCAAAACTGGATTCCGCAAACAACTGAATACAAAACTATAAGAAAAAACACTCTCAAACCTCCAGCATGAAAAGATATTATACATCTACAATACACGTAGGCCAGTCGTTTATTTGCATTTCTGTTCCACCTACAAATGATTAGCAACCATATTGAGAGTTTTTTTAGCTTGATCCAGAAATCTAACTCGCATTTATTAATTATTATACCCACGTTTATTTATTATTATATACAGGGCTTGCACTTTGACCAGGCTGATCGGCCCCGGCCTAGTAATCGTCCGCAAAAATAATCTGATGAGGCCTATCAGTCGGCTCCGTCATCAGTCTATTGTTTTCCCAATCTCAGCGAATCAAGCGACAAGCGATTTTGTAAAACAAAATAACTTCTGGCAATGGGACTAATCAATCGGGCGATTCTGGGTTTATTTGTTTACTTCTGCCGGGGATGTACTATAAGACGATCGCAGATGAGCGTAGAAAACGCGTGGGGTGGGTTTGGCAAAAATAAGGGCAGAAACAGGTTGATAATGACCTTACAAACCATGGTGTAATGACTTTGAATCCCTTTTTTATTACCACATTCCATTGCGATTACTGTTTGATTGCCTGGCACAAGTTTTATACATATGGTGGGAAAAGCCATACGAATATCATTGGCATACTTTAAAAAAAAAAAAAATTTGTGTGCGATTGTGAACACAACCATGTGCATCCATTATAATAAAAGAGAATAAACATAACCTCTGATTGATTGGGTGTTTATTCTGAAATCTTTACACAAGAGTTTGTAATTTCTGCATCTTATATGGATTCCCTCCTCCCCTCCCTCCAAACTGTCTTTGAAAATGAAAGTGTCAATGGCACTGTGGATTCCCTCCTCCCCTCCCTCCAAACTGTCTTTGAAAATGAAAGTGTCAATGACACTGTAGCTCAGCTTGTTTAAAACATGTACTTGTATAGTATGTGACACAGCAATGACAAACATCTAGGTAATGACCTGATAACAAAGGTACATGTAAAGTATTGTAACGGTCTGTACATAAATGCTGACCGTAGCCTGTAACAAATGTGTAGGTAAAGTATTGTAAAGGTGGATGACAGTTAGATGCTAAACTAGAAAAGAAATCTTTCAGTCCCAGCTGGGTCTGACTGAACCCCAAAATATTTGTTCTCAAGCACAGTGATATCAAAGGCACCCAAAAACACTTGTTCCTGTCACAAGGTGATAACAAAGGTACCCCAAGAAGTTTTGTGAAGATCAGTTCATAAATACAGACTCTAGAATGAGCCGTATTGACATGTGCACCTACTGTGTATAAGTAGCACTGAACAAATCAAAATTCATCTCATTTGCATAATTTCTGCACAAGAAAAAAACCTGTATTATATGTGATGTATTCCATGTTACTAAACATTCCTACAAAAATTTATTCAAATTAGAACTTTCATATAGAAGTTCTGTACAAAAAACTGATTGCACTAAATTTGGTACAAAAAGGTTGCTGCCGGCCATCTAGAATTTTGGACCGCACCCAAAAACACTCATTCTCGTCCCACGATGATAACAAAAGGTACCCAAGAAGTTTCGTAAAGATCGGTTCACAAATACTGCCTCTAGCCTGAGCCGTATAGAAGTTGTGTACAAAAAACTGATTGGACCTAATTTCGGTACAAAATGGCCACTGGCAGCCATCTTGAATTTTAGACCGCACCCAGAAACACTCGTTCTAATCCCAAGCTGATAACAAAGGTGCCCAAGAAGTTTCGTGAAGGTCTGTTCAAAAATACAGACTCTTGCCCGAGCCGTATTGACATGTGCACTTACTGTGTTTTAGTAGCACTGAATAAATCAAAGTTCATCTAATTTGCATACATTTTGCACGAGAAAAAAACCTGTATTATATGTGATGTATTCCATGTTACTAAACATTCATACAGAAATTTATTCAAATCAGAACTTTCATAAAAAAGTTCTGAACAAAAAAATGATTGCACCAATTTTGGTACAAAATGGCCGCTGGCAGCCATCTAGAATTTTGGACTGCACCCAAAAACACTCGTTCTTGTCCCAAGGTGATAACAAAGGTGCCCAAGAGGTTTCGTAAAGATCGGTTCATAAATACGGCCTCTAGCCCGAGCCATATTGGCATTTTCAGTTTCAGTGCTGAAAGTTACATTAAATAGATCAAAGTTAGTCTAATTGGCATAATTTATGCACGAGAAAAAAACCCTGTATTATATGTGATGTATCCCATAGTACTAAACATTCACACAGAAAATTATTCAAATCTGTACATTCATATGGAAGTTCTGCGCAAAAATTTGATTGCACCTAATTTTGTACAAAATGGCCGCCAGTGGCCATCTTGAATTTCAGACTGGACCCCAAAACACTCGTTCTCGTCCCACGGTGATAACAAAGGTACCCAAGAAGTTTCGTAATAAAGATTGGTTCATAAATACGGCCTCTAGCCCGAGCCGTGTGTATGGCACGACGGCCGGCCAGACGGACGACGGGCCATGGCAATACCTCAAATTTGGCTTCGCCAAAGTTGAGCTAATAACCCATCAAAAAACAAAGCATTTACCATTGATTTGGAAAAATATACACTGAACATGTACTGGTTCACACGTTAATTATTCATGAGTGATTTATATTATTGGCGTTTTTAGGGAATAATTGACAAGTGAGAGTGCATGATGTCAAGTTGGTTGATATTCAGCAAAGTGAATTTGTGAAAATAAAAACAACACCGTCTTTGCTTCAGAATGAATTTTATTTTAATAAAATAAAATCCATTCACCTCATTTTGACATATCAAGACAGACAACAATCCATTTCTTGAACGTCAGATGAAAAAGGAAATCTGCATCATCCGCTGGGTAATGACAACATATTTCTACTCACCTAATTTCGCTTCAAATTCACCTGCGTACCACCGACTTTTAAAGTCTTCGAAACTGAGGGAGTAGGCTTGGACACAAATAGGGGACCTTGTTTTGAACATGCAGAAAGGTGAGGTGTGGTGTTGGGGGGGGGGGGGGCTAAATCATGGATATATGTGCCAAGACGCAAGACACGGATCAGCATGAAATTAATATTGCTTGGTTAATAGCCCATAGCATATTAATAAAGGACAATTAGATTGGAATTATTAATCTTTATTCATAAATCATCAAATAACACAATATACATGAAATATCAATATAATATGCACACGCAAGTATAAAAAAAATAAATCAATCCCAGTGAAGAAAAATCAGCCTGCTCAACCACTTCACCAGGCCTATCGATCAGCCTGGTCACAATTCTAAAATGCAAGCCCTGTATATATGTCGTTTTCGTCTGTGTAATTAGATAATTTCGGTGTTGCTAAACTACTTCCGACTTGTAGTGTATGTAGTGACAAAAATGTAGTTAAAAATACTAAACGTTATTATTAAATAAATATTAAATAATATTTTAAATTAAGGGAACCCTAATCTTTTTCTCAGAAGACACAACTGATTTTTAATTTCTGTGCATATAACTTAGGAGGGTTAATAAACTACTGGAAGAAAATGCCGATTGTATAGGTAAAGGTGTATAACAACCGACACTGTTGGCCAATCCTGGTGTTTGTCGGCTGAAATAATATTCGTACATTTTTAGCTCAACTTTGTCATGGCCCGTCGTCAGTACGTCAACAATTGGATACGGCTCGGGCTAGAGGCCGTATTTATGAACCGATCTTTACGAAACTTCTTGGGTACCTTTGTTATGACCGTGGGACGAGAACAAGTGTTTTTGGGTGCGGTCCGAAATTCAAGGTGGCTGCCAGCCGCCATTTTGTACCAACAATGCAGAAATCTGTTTTTTGTACAGAACTTCCATATGAAACCTCTGATTTGAATAATTTTTTGTATGAATGTTTAGTACCATGGGATACATCACATATAATACGTTTTTTTTTCTTGTGCCTAAATTGTGCAAATTAGACTAATTTTGATGTTTTTTTGGTGTTACTTTCAGCACTGTAAGTGCAAATGCCAATACGGCTCGGGCTAGAGACCGTATTTATGAACCGATCTTTACGAAACTTCTTGGGTACCTTTGGTATCACCATTGGACGAGAACGAGTGTTTTTGGGTCCGGTCTGAAATTCAAGATGGCCGATGGCAGCCATTTTGTACAAAATTAGCTGCAATCAGATTTTTGCACAGAACTTCCATATGAAAGCGCTGATTTGAATAATTTTTTGTGTGAATGTTTAGTACCATGGGATACATCACATATAATACAGGTTTTTTTCTCGTGCAGAAATTATGCAAATTAGATGAACTTCGATTTTTTCAGTGCGACTTACACACAGTAAGTACACATGTCAATACGGCTCAGACTAGAGTCTTTATTTATGAACTTATCTTCACGAAATGTCTTGGGTACCTTTGTTATCACCTTGGGACGAGAACGAGTGTTTCTGGGTGCGGTCTAAAATTCAAGATGGCTGCCAGTGGCCATTTTGTACCGAAATTAGGTCTAATCAGTTTTTTGTACACAACTTCTATACAGCTCAGACTAGAGGCCATATTTATAAACCAATCTTTACGAAACTTCTTGGGTACCTTTGTTATCACCGTGGGATGAGAGCAAGTGTTTTTGGGTGTGGTCCAAAATTCAAGATGGTCACCAGGAGCCATTTTGTACAAAAATTAGTGGAATCAGTCTTTTGTACAGAACTTCTGTATTAAAGTTCTGATTTGAATAAATTTTTGTGTGAATGTTTAGTAACATAGAATACATCACATATTGTAATGGGTTTTTTTTCATGCAGAAATTATGCAAATTAGATGAACTTTGATTTATTCAGTGCTACTTACACAATGTAAGCACACATGTATTGCAATACGGCTCAGGGTAGAGGCTGTATTTATGAACCGATCTTCACAAAACTTCTTGGGTATCTTTGTTATCACCTTGGGACGAGAATGAGTGTTTCTGGGTACTGTCCAAAATTCAAGATGGCTGCCAGTGGCCATTTTGTACCGAAATTGGGTTCAATCAGTTTTTTGTCACAAGTTCTATGCAGCTCGTATTTATGAACTGATCTTCACAAAACTTCTTGGGTACCTTTGTTTTCACCTTGGGACAGGAACGAGTGTGTTTTGGGGTGTTATCACTGTGCTGTAAGAACAAATATTTTGATGTTCAGTCAGACCCACTCTGGGACTCAAAGATTTCTTTTCTAGTTTAGCATCTGTCTGTCACCCACCTTTACAATACTTTACCTATACATTTGTTACAGGCAATGGTCAGTATTAATGTACAGACCGTTACAATACTTTATATGTATCTTGTTATCAGGTCATTACCTAGATGTTTGTCATTGCTGTGTCACATACTATACATGTACATGTCTTTGTCTTGACAAGTTGAGCTACAGTGTCATTGACACTTTCATTCTTAAACCTAAATTGGGAAAGCAAAAGTGGAAAATGCTGATTTGAGTGGGCTCTAGACAGGACCGTAATTCACAGCATTTTTGGGGGAGGGGGGTGGTGGGGGGGGGGGGGAGGGGTGTTGGTGCCCAACGGATCTGTCATATCGCCCAACTATTTGGAACATACCTAATTGCTTTTATAAAAAGACAAATGTTATGTGCTACAAATTGTCAAATGAAATGTACTTTCCATTGAATTATTTATTTATTGGTGTTTAACTGTTTAAGGTCACATATTTCTGCACTGTGGCTAATTGTTATTGCAACATGGAGATAAAGTCGAGTTTATCAATGATTCAATACACATGTTGCCCATTTTAGAGGACTTCCACCACAAGCACTGGGGACTGAGTCCTATTTAACCATAAAACAGAGCTTATTTACATGGTAAACAAGCACCACTTCACTTCCCAGGGTTCCCAGGAAGGGGAAAGGGGGCAGCAGGGACTTTCCATTGATAAAATACTTACATGGCAGGGAACTTTAAAGATTAGTTTTATGATGGTGCTGTCAATTCCACACCAGCTAGGTAGAAGTGCATGACCACCTGGGTGCGATTAATAGGTTGTGGTCATAAATATCATTTGTTATTAGTTACTCTCTCCATGGGTGTGGAATTCTACTGATATGGTATCATAATATACTGAGTCGGGTACTCGGTCATTTATTGCATTTTGTAATCTATGTATATTTTTGCCGGGCAGGCAAGAGATTTGCCCAGCTGAGTACTCCAAAGCAAATGTATCATATATATTATTTCTCCAGGAAGCAAGGACGTCTGCCCAACTTGGTAATGATAAATGGTATTTCATAATTTCTTGCCCGACGGAACCCATGATTGGGATTTTTGTTGTTTTGTTTTGGTGTTTTTTTTGTGAAGGGGGGGGGGGGGGGGGGGGGGTTCAGATGTAAACTAATTTTCCTTACCTATATATACCTATCTTCAGTTTTACTTTAACTGCCCCCACACCCATGCAAAAGAAAAAACATCCATGTGCTTGTGACTGACAACAAGTCGGTGGGGGCAGGGGATTAAAACACGTCAATGCAGAGGAAACCAATGCAGAATACTTTACCAGGGTACTAGGGAGTCCATAAACTCTCCATGACTGAGGGGTTATACATTTTAATTTTGGCGAGGGGGTAGTTAATCATACTAAATGGCTTCTTCCCAGAGTATGCCACTGATAGTGGTCCGCCCGCCCCCAGTTATACTACTACTGTTCTCAATTTAATTCAGTGTCAGCACCAGGATTTCAATTTGGAGGGGGGGGGGAGGGCTAAGTAAGATATTGAGTCTCCTGAAGAAAATGGGCCTGAGCTGGGAGTATGGGGGGCAATTTGAAGGTTTATTTGGTGGGGGGGGGGGGGGACTAATTTAATTAGTTAAAACAGGCTGCCTTTTAGCACTGTTTTAATTTTTTAAAAATACTCACCAGATATTTTCTGCTCCAACTTCCACACTTTGCACAGACTATTTAGCAAGAATGCGCAACTTCACAGTTGCAAGATCAAGCATCGGTACGACATTGTCCCAATTTCCAAACTCGGTTCTTCTTTGAAATTGAAGCTGGTTCGAACTTCCAATAGGCCAACATGTATTGTTGCTTCTTGACTTCAATAATGCTGTTGATCGCCCTCGTAATCAAAATAATAAAAACGTTTATAACCATGCCAAAGAACACTTGTGTGCTGTTTAATTGTCATCATGTTCAGATTTTTTCGTGTAAGACTGGGAGCACTGGCAAAGTGAGACCTGTTCTCGTTAGATCACCAAAGTTAAGCAACGTCGAGCTCGGCTAATCCTTGGATGGGTGACCATTCGGCGATTAATTTGGGTGCATCCCGTAGTAGTGGCTGGTGTGCGATCGGCGAAGTTTGTGTGATTCTGCGATGTTGCATCACATGCCATCTGTGTACGCTGGGAATGTTCACCAGTACTACACAATCCCCACCGTACCTTGGTGTAAAATAGGGACCTGTTGAGGTGCTTGCCTTGTGTGCCCGTCTGTGGAGCACCGGCAGTATGCTCTGTTGAGTTGAGCTGTGAATGTCATAGAATGAACAAATCGTGTTAACACCTGTGATACAGGGTAACAATGTAAGTCAGAGAGCACTGCGGTGGATTCTAGACGTTAACATTGCATTATAACATTGCATTATAAGACTGGTAAGACAAATTTTTAGACAAATTAAAACAAATATTTACAATGGATGCAAAAACTTTGAAATCAATCATCTGACAAAATTAGCATTTGAATCCTGATGTCACAAAATGTCACGCATGTTCAGGACTGATATTTTTTGTTCTGTGTGTTGGACGATAATGGGTCATCGACGACGTACAATATTTTCAGCAACTTTTTCAAAACATACTTTGGACAAGTTTAACTTATAAAGTGAAAAGTTATATTCTACATCTTTTTGAGGCTCTATCCATCCATGTTTATTTTAATATAAGTGACATGTATGGTGTCTTTTGACGTAAATAGGCCTAAAGTCAGCAACAGTACAATGAATATAAATATATTTACACACTCGTAAAGTATATAAAACATGCAGATACATGCAGGCAAAATTATATACATTTGGTTTGTATTTACTATGTGAATGGGAGATGTGTGGAGTATCAGCGAGTCATACATATGTGGCATTTCATTTTTTAACTACCATGGTAAATCTTACAAAACCATGGTAAGAATTTTGAAGTCTCAAGTACCATGGTAAAGTTGAAATGTACCTTGGTTTACTATGATGCTCCATGGTTAACAATGCTAAATAAAAAATTTACCATTGTATACCATGGTTTACCATGGTATACTATGGTATTCCCATGGCATCTTATCCAAAATACCATGCTTAATCCAAGATGTACAATGGTACACCACGGTTTATCATGGTATACCATGATACTTTTTTTTAAGGGTTGTGTCATTTGGAGCCTATTTCCATTAAACTTCATGGTAAAATATTATTTTCTTGGGGCCTACTGTACTCAAAAAAACCTTTAGGGCTGATTTTGTGGTCTTTCAGCCTCAACCCTGACAGAATGCAAGTTTCTGGTAAAACTCTTGACATGATATTACCACGCCATTGAAAGTGTCATTAAACCCCAACAAACAAACACACAAAAGCCTGCATTTCATATTACAAGGTCCTATCTAGAAGTTTTATTGAGAGACTGTTTGCCGGTTATAGTGAAGGAAAACATTTTGCAGTGGGTAGTTTGGGCGGCCGAAATACATACAGAGTTGAATAGCATCTTACTTGCTGAGAGTGTATGGTAGTTTTCTTAAAATTCTTAAAAATCTTCAAAATTCTACCCATGTGAAATAGTGTTTTATTTTGTTAGACAAATTCTATAAAATTTTGCTAACACTTTATTCTTTGAAAGCATAAAAGTGTCAACTGCGATGCTTAAGCCACCTTACAGTTGGCAGCTTCTTTCTTTCAAAGGAAAAGCAGTCTGTTTCCAATTAAGCGGAGGCCATAAATCGGTCTAAAATATTTGCTAGATGTGGCCCTGTGACAAATATATGTTTGAAATTTATTGGAGAGATCATCACCTGTAAATATGTAATAAATTATAAGAAAAAAAGAAAATTTTCATGACCATAAACTTCTGTTCAGTTAAGTAAATAACCAAATAAAGGAGGCCGGGTGCACTGACGTGATATTGAACAAACTGGAGATTCCTCTAATTCAGGTACAATGGGATGGTCCATGGACCCACTGTGCTGACCATGGTTTATCTCAGAGTTTGAAATTTGACAATTTGACATAATTTCCTGGCTTCTGGTGTTGAAATATACAAAACATGAGTGAAAGTGTTTCATTTTTACCCATCCTTTAGCAGATTGAAACTGAGATTAACCCTCTGAACATGGATGGCAAAATATCAAAATTTTAAGAAGTTGCAAATTTTTTTCATAATGCAACAAGGAATATAACCTGTTCATGTTTGTTTGGCAGATCTCATGAAGTTCTTTCAAACAAGATTGAATTTCTGTTTACATTTTGAGAAACCCTTGAAGCCTGAAATAACAGTAATTTGACATCAGAATGTAGAGCCTGGGTTAATGACATTTTTCACTAACTGTGCTCCAACTTAAAACTTCTCAAATGAGATTTCCTCTGAATGTTATAAATGTAAAGCATCTGCTGGGAGGAGTCATGGACATGCTATTCTATATTTTGTGTGTTATGTCCCTGTGCCAAAATGGTGATTGCTTTTTTTCATGACATGCTCTGCACTTCTGAATAGACTGCTCCACAAAATTGATTCTGTAACTCTTAAATTTTGAAAAACAAGGATTCCTTGTATAGAAATTAGATCAATGAACTTAATGCAGGTTGCATCCAGGATGTGCACCCTCATCACCAGTTGAGAACAATGGGGATCAGTATTTGACAGAGATTCACATTTATTGAAATAAAATAGCATAATGGCCAATTCGATCTAACCATTGACAAACACCTGCCAGGTGCATGTACCCCATGTACCCAATGGGTTAAATTATAGGCTGCATGTGTAACAAACACACCCTTACCATAACTCTAATCTCAACCTAGAACAATATAAACCTAAAATGTATGCATTTATCAATCGTGACTTTAACAAAATTGTTCAATTGTTTATTGAGGTTTAATGGCACTTTCAGCACCCAGGGCCATATCTTCCCAGACCGTTTTATGGGTGGATGATGCCAGAGAGAGAACCACTGAGTCGTGGTGGTCTATAATAATCAAATGTATATTTCTGCATTATATACATCCTCAAATTTGTGTTTGAGCATTATGGAAAACAGCAATGGCAGCACCAGATTTTTATTCAGAGAGTGGGGTGGGGTAAGAGTGGAACATTTTAGTTCTCCATTGTGGAGGTAGGGGGTTGATTGGTGTGTGTGTGTGTTGGAAAGAGTAATGCCTGCTTTCTTGAAGAATGGGATGTGGGGGGGGGGGGGGATATGAATTAATTTTTGCCCTGCAAAATATTTTCTTGAAATTGTTATAAAATCAAGTTATGACGATTGGAAAACAAAGCAGCCATGTTTTGATTATTTGATGAATTAATGAATAAAGTTTGCCTTCCATAACTCATTGACAGGAAGACTACTCCTATTTATAGCGGTACATTCTGTCAACAGGAGCCAGGAACACACTTCCATTAGTGACTTTTGTACTGGTCAGGAAAATTCACTTGCAATAAGCAAAGACTTAAATCCCAAATGTGTTTTTTTGGCATCTGGTTCATGGCTCAAAATTCATGCAAGAATCAGAATCAATTCTCCTATATGATTCCCAACAGGGAAACAATGAAAATCAGCTTTGATTCTCAAAGAATGTTCATTTGATTCTGCTCATAAATTTGGAAAGTGTCATTAACTCCTTACATGCTACTGACAGATATTCCTGCCCAGGACAGGATTTATTTTGTCGCAGAAATATGTATAATTTGGGCATATTTAATCCAGTTTCTTCCCTGTAAATTGAAATGCATTTTTTAATCAATGATTTTTGGGGTTAAACTTACATGAATTTTTCATCAGATCTTGTCATGGCTGATTAAGAGCAGCCATGACTAGATTTGATGAAAAATATAACAAGAGGCCCCACGTGGCCTTAATCGCTCACCTGACAAAGTGACTCTAAGAAGTATTTTAGGTCACCTTCACCATGTCATGCCTCATCAACATTAACTGGTTGAGTGATAGATTTTGTTTGAAGTTCAACATTTGTTACCTAAAATTAGTTTTATTTAAAATCATTGGTGTGTGGCCAATCTCCAATGATTTTTAATAAAGCAAATTTATCTCTGCAGACAAACTGGTTTAGCATGAAGCACAAACAAGGAATGTGAAGAGATAGCCTTGGACATCTCTCCCCAACTGTGGATATCTTCCATGTGCTACATGTATATATTTGCATGCAAGAAAACAAAAATTTTCACAAATTTTATTTTTTTTTATCATCATTGGAACAAGCTCAAACAGCTTATTCCAATAGGGGTATGGGAAGATCAGGTATATTTTTGAGACAGAAATGTGAATATATAAATAATGGTGTTTTTTTGTGAATGATGCTGGAGAATTTTGCGTAAAGATATGGTAAATGGTTTGTTCTAGATACAGAATGATGCAAAAGTATTTAAATTTGATTAGGCAAGTTGTTCCTATAATGCATTTAAAAATTGAAGTAACTGTTTTTTTGCTGACGAACTTTTAGGTGTGTGTGTCTGTGTTTGTGTGTGTGTGTGTGTGTTTGTGTGTGTGTGTTTGTGGGGGGGGGGGGGGGGTAAGAGTGTTCTTGCAAACAAAATTCCTGAATAAATGGAAAATTTTATTTTTTGTGTGAAAGACATAGTGCGTGAATGTTGATTGGAACAAGCTTAGAAAGCTCATTTTAATGTGAAGTCATAAAGCTGTGTTTTACGTACGAAATTCTGGAATAACTAAAAAAATAGCTTTTTTGACTCAAAAAGCATGGTGTGCGACCTCTCATTGGAATGAGCTCAAAAAGCTCATTCCAATGGGGTATTTACAAGCGATAAGTACATGTATGTTTAAGAGACAAAAATTAAAATTTGAATAGCGATTTTTGCGAAGAATGCTGACAAGTTTTGGCAGTTATGCTGGTAAAAAGGTAAGATATGCAAAGTGGTTGTTTTTTAGAGGCGACATTTAATTAAGGGGAATTAACCCTTGATTACTGAGGTAACTTCTAAAAGTACTGAAATTTCATGAAGCAATGTGAATAACAGACAACAGTTGCCTAAAAATTTCATGAATAACTAAAATTTTTATTCCTTTGTCTCGAAAACATGGCATATGACCTTTGTTGGAATGAGCTGAATGCGTGTGTTCCAATGAGGGGTCATAAAATTTGAACGAAGATTTGTGTGAATAATGCATTAGTACTGCTAGATTTGGGTAAACGGTTCACCCTGGATACCACCCCTTCTATAGTAGATCTTTTCTGCAAATTTTGTCTAAGATTCTATCAACTTTACAAATAAATACGTTCATGAATCACAATCAGATCCACCCTACAATGTTGCATACCAAATATCAAAAGATTCTGCCTGCTGGATCTGGAGAAGAAGATTTTTTAAGAAATATGCCTGAAACGCACTAAGTTAAAATTTGGGCTCCTATACGGAGCCCAAATATAAACCCAGGGGGCCGATTTGAACAAACTTGAATCAGATCCACCCCACAATGTTGCTTACCAAATATGAAAAGATTCTGAAGCTGGATCTGGAGAAGAAGATTTTTTAAGAAATTTGCCTGAAATGCACTAAGTTCGAATTCGAGCTTCTATAGTGAGCCCAAATATGAAACTAGGAAGCCGATTTGAACAAACTTGAATCAGATCCACCCCACAATGTTGCATACCAAATATCAAAAGATTCTGCCTGCTGGATCTGGAGAAGAAGATTTTTTAATAAATTTGCCCGAAATGCACTAAGTGCGAATTCGGGCTTCTATATTAAGCCCAAATATGAATCCAGGGGGCCAATTTGAACAAACTTGAATCAGATCCACCCCTCAATGTTGCATACCAAATATCAAAAGATTCTGCCTGCTGGATCTGGAGAAGAAGATTTTTGAAGAAATTTGCCTGAAATGCACTAAGTGCGAATTCGGGCTTCTATATTAAGCCCAAATATGAATCCAGGGGGCCGATTTGAACAAACTTGAATCAGATCCACCCCGCAATGTTGCATACCAAATATCAAAAGATTCTGCCTGCTGGATCTGGAGAAGAAGATTTTTGAAGAAATTTGCCCGAAATGCACTAAGTTTGAATTCGAGCTTCTATAGTGAGCCCAAATATGAATCCAGGGGGCCGATTTGAACAAACTTGAATCAGATCCACCCCGCAATGTTGCATACCAAATATCAAAAGATTCTGCCTGCTGGATCTGGAGAAGATGATTTTTTAAGAAATTTGCCTGAAATGCACTAAGTTCGAATTCGAGCTTCTATAGTGAGCCCAAATATGAATCTAGGAAGCCGATTTGAACAAACTTGAATCAGATCCACCCCACAATGTTGCATACCAAATATCAAAAGATTCTGCCTGCTGGATCTGGAGAAGAAGATTTTGTAATAAATTTGCTTGAAATGCACTAAGTTCAAATTTGGGCTCCTATACTGAGCCCAAATATAAACCCAGGGGGCCGATTTGAACAAACTTGAATCAGATCCACCCCACAATGTTGCTTACCAAATATGAAAAGATTCTGCCTGCTGGATCTGGAGAAGAAGATTTTTTAAGAAATTTGCATGAAATGCACTAAGTTCAAATTCGAGCTTCTATAGTGAGCCCAAATATGAATCTAGGAAGCCGATTTGAACAAACTTGAATCAGATCCACCCCACAATGTTGCATACCAAATATCAAAAGATTCTGCCTTCTGGATCTGGAGAAGAAGATTTTTTAAGAAATTTGCCTAAATGCACTAAGTTCGAAATCGGGCTCCTATACTGAGCCCCAATATGAACCCAGGGGGCCGATTTGAACAAACTTGAATCAGATCCACCCTACAATGTTGCATACCAAATATCAAAAGATTCTGCCTGCTGGATCTGGAGAAGAAGATTTTTTAAGAAATTTGCCTGAAATGCACTAAGTTCGAAATCGGGCTCCTATACTGAGCCCAAATATTAACCCAGGGGGCCGATTTGAACAATCTTGAATCAGATCCACCCCACAATGTTGCTTATCAAATATGAAAAGATTCTGCCTGCTGGATCTGGAGAAGAAGATTTTTTAAGAAATTTGCCTGAAATGCACTAAGTTCGAATTCGGGCTTCTATAGTAAGCCCAAATATGTATCCAGGGGGCCGATTTGAACAAACTTGAATCAGATCTACCCCGCAACATTGCATACCAAATATCAAAAGATTCTGCCTGCTGGATCTGGAGAAGAAGATTTTTGAAGAAATTTGCCTGAAATGCACTAAATTCGAATTCGAGCTCCTATAGTGAGCCCAAATATGAATCTAGGGAGCCGATTTGAACAAACTTGAATCAGATCCACCCTACAATGTTGCATACCAAATATCAAAAGATTCTGCCTGCTGGATCTGGAGAAGAAGATTTTCAAAGAAATTTGCCTGAAATGCAGTAAGTTCAAATTTGGGCTCCTATACTGAACCCAAATATAAACCCAGGGGGCCGATTTGAACAAACTTGAATCAGATCCACCCCACAATGTTGCATACCAAATATCAAAAGATTCTGCCTGCTGGATCTGGAGAAGAAGATTTTTTAAGAAATTTGCCTGAAATGCACTAAGTTCGAAATCGGGCTCCTATACTGAGCCCAAATATGAACCCAGGGGGCCGATTTGAACAAACTTGAATCAGATCCACCCTACAATGTTGCATACCAAATATCAAAAGATTCTGCCTGCTGGATCTGGAGAAGAAGATTTTTTAATGTTTTTCCCATTGCCTACAGTGTTAAAAAGTGCTGACTCAGCACTTTTTCAAAGTCCCGAAACTGTACCCTATGATAAAACCGATGGCAATTTTTTTTTACCAATCCTTTCTGTTGGTCCTAAGGAAGCTGCACACCAAATAAAAATTCTCAGTGCCGTGCAGTTTTGGAGATATGGGCGTTTTAAATTTTTTCTATTTTTAGCTCCTGCGGTTCCCACGGGGCTGCGGGAAAATTTTTTTTTGCATAAATCAAGTACTCATGACCCAATAAGCCCTCACATAAAATTTGGTTCAAATCAGCCTCTCGGTTTGGAAAATAGAAATTTTGGGCGGGGCAAAAAATTTTGCCCCTCTCATAACAACGTCAAGTATAGCCCCACAAACTTCTCTTGAACAAATCTGAGTCTACACCTCAAAAGGAAGCTGCACTCCTAATATCAAGTCTCTGCTACTGCTGGTTCATGAGAAGAAGATTTACAAAGATTTTGGTGCCCCTTGGGGGTGTGGCACCACCCAGGAGGAGGGGCAACTTCATTTGAACAAATCTGAATTGGCATTAGGTAATAAACATTTAGCCAACATTTGAATAAAATTGGGCTAGTGGTTTAGGAGGAGAAGTCGATAATGTAAAGTTAACGCCGGACGGACGACGACGGACGACGGACGACGGACGACGGACGATGGACGACGGACGACGGACGACGGACGACGGACAGAAAGTGATTAGTTAAGCTCCCCTTGAGCTTCGCTCAGGTGAGCTAAAAAAAATACTCTGCGGGTTAAGAGCTATAGGCCTGAAGAATTCTAAATTTTGTTGCTCCCTCATAATATGGTAACATTTTAACTGGGGGCGTGGTGGCTCAGTAGGTAGAGGTGCAGGCTGCAAGCCTAGAGGTCCTCTGTTCGAATCTCACCTGCGGCAACCACATTGTGTCCTTGGGCAAGACACTTCACCCCCATTGCTCATGTGGAGGCACGGTGACGCAGTGCACTAAGGCGTACTGCATGTCGATGGTGCACCTGTCTTCAACCACGGCTAACCCTGCTTGTGTGGAGTTAGTATGTTTGGGGGCTGACAGTTGCTCGCCGTTGCTCGGTGGTTCTCTCCGGGTACTCTGGCTTCCTCCACCCGTAAAACTGTCCTGGTCATGATTAGCCATTGTGCAGAAATATGTGACCTTAAACACCAATAAATAAATAATAAATAACACTTTAACTTAGCAGTGATGTTTAATGAAGTCTTGACCGCCTATACAGGCAGCCAAGACTTCACTAGAAACCACTGCCAGGCACTGTAACTGCCATTATTTCATCAGCAAGACCACCAAAAATGCCTTTCTGTTGAAACATGTGTTTTACTTGTACATGTAAGACAAGAAACTAACCAATATTTGAACTAGGCCCTTAAGGGTTAAGCAGCTGTAGCAAATACACAAATGTGAGGTTTGTTTACTGTGGAATATGTACGGGTTGCACTCACAAGGGTTTTACAGTGTTCAAATTCTAAATTATTTAAGAACTTAAAATTAATTTTTGCAACAGGAGTTCATTAGAATTGAAACTGATTCACACAAATTTTAAGGCCTTGGGTTTTGCACTGAATCATTGTAAAACTTGTATATTTTCATTGTATCACAAGCTTATAGCAATGGTTAGTTAAGAATTTGTGCATGTTAGTTATTTTTTTAATAATTTATTGGAGAGTGTGTCACTAATAAGTTTTAAGAAAAATCATTTTTATTTTCAGAAATTTTTAAAGAAAACAAAAACAAACAACCTACTCTGTCTGAAAAATAGTACCATAGTTATGGAAAGAGGAAAGACTTACAACAGACCTGATAACCTGAACAAGAAACACAATCTGTATTGGTCTTGTGAGAAGAATTATCTTTACTTTAACTCTTTGCATTCTGCTGGCAGATATTCCTGCCCAGCACATGGTTTTCTCTTGTCACTGACATACAGGCCTGAAAATAAGCAGTCTGACATTTGCAGAATGAGGTGCCCAGAGGGTGAATTTGATAATGCTATCCCATACAGTGGGCAAATTTATCCTCTGGGTACCTCTTTCTGTTTAGTTTTGAGACCCTGATTCAGATTGAAGTTCACAGAGGGTAAATTTAGTGACGCTACCCTGCTGTGCAGGGTAGCATCACTAAATTCACCCTCTGGGAACCTCATTTTGCAGATGACAGATTATTTTCTGGCTTGGTGTAGCCAGAAATCTCCTTCAGTTTAGGAGCATCTATAGTAAAGCAATGATGATATCCACCAGCACTGGATGATGGTGTGCCCAATTAAGAGTATGATTGTCTCAGTAAATGACCATGAGACTTATTAAGAACAGCTGCTTGGATCAGTCCAATGAGCAGAAGGATTCTATTGGAGGGGGTGGAAACAATGGATGACTGTGTTGACTAACTTGTGAGTAATGCAAAGAACTCTTAACTCATGAGGCAGGACCTGCCACAAGCTGGTTCGATCAGACAATTGAACATCGTATTCCGAAAGAGAAGTCTCTAATAACATCTGCAGAATTATCTCATTTTATAAATATGTCGTTCTACACCCATGAGACAAAGTCCAACATTGACAGTGTAGAATAGAAATTTCAGCCAACCGAAGAAATCCAAAGCCTATGGAAATGTACTAAAGAGGAAAGGTACACTTAGAACCACCTCCCCACCACCGCCCCAGCCCCTACCCCAGATATATATAATTGAGTTCTAAAGAACTTAAGGCAAACTGAAATGCACACAAACATATTGTATAAAAATACCGAAAACTAATACCAAACTCAAAATTCCAATACCATCCATCTCTAATGGACACTTCCAAATAGGCCTGAAAATAAGCAGTCTGACATTTGCAAAATGAGGTCCCCAGAGGGTGAATTTGATGATGCTATCCCATACAGTGGGCCAATTTTTCCTCTGGGTACCTCTTTCTGTTTAGTTTTCAGACTCTGATTCAGGTTGAGGTTCACAGAGTGTAAATTTAGTGATGCTACCCTGCTATACAAGGTAGCATCACTAAATTCACCCTCTGGGAACCTCATTTTGCAGATGTCAGTCTGCTTATTTTCTGGCTTGCTGACATAAGTATAATTTGGGCATATTTAAACATATTTTCCCCTGTAAATTGAATGGATTTTTTCACCAATGATTTCTTGTTATATTTAGATTAATTTTTCATCAATGGTAGACATGGCTGCTTTACAGCAGCCATGATTAGATTTGATGATAAAAGATCTTGAAAATACTCAGCGGGTTAAGAGTTAAGCCACAGCTTTCTTTCAGTATTCTTTTGTTCTGTGGGTTTTCAAGCATACAAATATATTGGCATATTTATTGTATTGTAAATGGTAATGGTGAGAAACTCAGATATTTGTACTGTTTCAGATATTTGGATGGTACTAATATCTGCACTGTAGACCATTGTTTGCAAATCGGGATAAATTTTAAGGTCTGCGTGGACAACATTGAATTGAATGTATTGAAGCCAAAGAGGTCTGTAAAGCAGAAGAATTGAGTGATTATCAAAATAAATTTTCAATAAATTTTATTTTTATTCAATTAACAGATATTTATTCTGTAACCTTTTTGCAAATTCAGATCAATTTTATACTAAAGGCATAATAAATGGTTTAGTGTTTTAAATGTATATGCATTTAACAGGGTTTTCCATCATGTAATATCCAGTTTAGTGGGTCCCTCTGTATTTGCTTTGCAGCATATGTCTTCAGCAATGGCTAACCAAGTTTCAAATTGAATTCTAATCAATTGACACCATCCAGTAAATTGAAAGAAAACACTTTATCATGAACAGAAACTTTTGTCATGTGAACATTTTTTACTTTAAAAATTATATTAAACCCAGACTTGAGGCTTTGCCTGTCTGCCTGTCAGTTTTGTCAACAACAGGTCGGAAAATACAATGGTTGCATGCAGCAGGTCAGTTGATTAATTTTTATTTGTCTATGTTATATAATTATTCCAAAAACAACAAAATGATGCATCAACTCTTGTGTGAAAAAAAGACTGTACAAGCTAAACTCAGTTACTTCAAAAACACATTTGTCAGTTTGTCATTTGACAGGTATGTTTACAGTATGGTAGATTCAGAAGGAAAAATTTGTAAGTGAAGTGAATCCATGGAATAAACACTGTTCGATGCCTGGGGATGCTAAACCTTGGAAAACCTGGGGCGTCTTGGTTATGATCAAGCATTGTCAAACATGATATAATGGAATAAATGGGAGCGCGGTGGCTCAGTAGGTAGAGGTGCAGGCTGCAAGGTCCTCGGTTCGAATCCCACCTGCGGCAACCGCGTTGTGTCCTTGGGCAAGACACTTCATCTCCATTGCCCGCATGGGGGCACGATGACGCCGTGTACTAAGGCATACTGCACGTCAATGGTACGCATGTCTTCAACCAATCTAACCCTGCCTGTGCTGCAGTGCGGAGTTACGATGTTGGGGAGCTGGCAGCTGCTCGTCGTTGCTCGGTGGTTCTCTCCGGGTACTCCGGCTTCCTCCACCCGTAAAACTGTCACAGTCATGATTAGCCATTGTGCCTAAATATGTGACCTTAAACACCAATAAGTAAGTAAGTAAGTAATGGAATAAATACTAGGTTTTTCCCGAAAGTGTAGGCAAAATACAAAATACTGGTCAACTGAATATTCTTAACTTAATACTTTTAATTGGAAAGGTGTAAGTACTGTTAGTTTATTTGACATCAGTAATTAATGGATGATCCATGGACCCACTGTGCTGACTATGGTTTAACCGAGAGTTTGAAATTTGACAATTTGATGTAATTCCTCGCTTCTGGAGTTGAAGTATACAAAACATGAGTTAAAGTGTATCATTTTCACCCACCCATAAGCAGATTGAAACTGAGATTAACCCTCTGAACACTGATGGCAAAATATCAAAATTTTAAGAAGTTGCAAATTCTTTTCATAATGCAACAAGGAATATAACCAGTCCATGTTTGTTTGGCAGATCTCATGGAGGAGTTCTCTCAAACAAGATTGAATTGGTTGAATTTGTATTTGCATTTTGAGAAACCCTTGCAGCTTGAAATAACAGTAAATTGACATCAGAATGTAGAGCCTGGGTTAATGACATTTTTCACGAACTGTATTCCAACTTAAAACTTCTCAAATGAGATTTTCTCTGAATATTATAAAAGCAAAACTTTTGCTGGGAGGAGTCATCAACAGGCTATTCTATATTTTGTGGGTTATGTCCCTTTGCCAAAATGGTGATTGCTTTTTTTTTCATGACATGCTCTGCACTTCTGAATAGACTGCTCCACAAAATTGATTCTGCAACTCTTAAATTTTGAAAGACAAGGATACCTTGTATAGAAATTAGATCAATGAACTTAATGCAGGTGGCATCCAGGATGTGTACCCGCATCACCAGTTGAGAACAATGGGGATCAGTATTTGACAGAGATTCACATTTATTGAAAAATAAAATAGCATAATGGCCAATTCGATCTAACCATTGACAAACACCTACCAGGGGCATGCACCCCAATGGGTTAAATTCTAGTCTGCATGTGTAACAAAACAAACACACCCTTACCATAACTCTAATCCCAACCTAGAGCAATATAAACCTAAAATGTATGCATTTATCAGTCGTGACTTTTAACAAAATTGTTCAATTGTTTATTGAGGTTTAATGGCACTTTCAGCACCCAGGGTCAAATCTTATCGGACCGTTTTATGGGTGGATGATGCCAGAGAGAACCACTTAGTTGTGGTGGTCTATAACAATCAAATGTATATTTCTGCATTTTATACATCCTCAAATTTGTGTTTGAGCATCATGGCAAACAGCAATGGCAGCACCAGAATTTTGTTCAGAGAGTGGGGTGGGGTAAGAGTGGAACATTTTAGTTCTCCATTGTGGGGGTAGGGGGTTGATTGGTGTGTGTGTGTGGGAGAGGAGTGATGCCTGTTTTCTTGGGGGGGGGGGGGGGGATATGAATTAATTTTTGTCCTGCAAAATATTTTCTTGAAATTGTTATAAAATCAAGTTATGACTGTTGGAAAGCAAAGCAGCCATGTTTTGATTATTTGATGAATTAATGAATAAAGTTTGCCTTCCACAACTCATTGACTAGAAGACTACTCCTATTTATAGCGGTACATTCTGTCAACAGGAGCCAGGAACATACTTCCATTACTGATTTTTGTACTGGTCAGGACAATTCACTTGCAGCACGCAAAAAGATTTAAATCCCAAATGTGTTTTTTGGCATCCGGTTCATTGCTGAAAATTCATGTGAGAATCAGAATCAATTCTCCTATATGATACCCACCAGAGAGACAATGAAAATTAGCTTTGATTCTCAGAAAATGTTCATTTGATTCTGGTCATAAATTTGGAAAGTGTCCTTAAAGGCCTGGAGAATTCTAATTTTTTGTTGCTCCCTCATAATATGGTAACACTTTAACTTAGCAGTGATGTCTAATGAAGTCTTGGCCGCCTATAAGGCAGCCAAGATTTCACTAGAAACCACTGCCAGGCACTGTAACTTCCATCATTCCATCAGCAAGACCACCCAAAATGCCTTTCTGTTGCAACATGTGTTTTACATGTACATGTAAGACAAGAAACTAACCAAAATTTGAACTTGGCCTTTAAGGCTTTAGCAGCTGTAGTAAATACACAAATGTGAGGTTTGTTTTTACCATGGAATATGTTCTGGTTGCACTTACAAGGGTTTTACAGAGTTCAAATTCTAAATTACTTAAGAACTTAAAATTAATTTTTGCAGCAGGAGTTCATTAGAATTGAAACTGATTCATGCAAATTTTAAGGCCTGGGGTTTTGCACTGAATCATTTTAAAACTTGTATATTTTATACATTGTATCAAAAGCTTATAGCAATGGTTAGTTTAGAATTTATGCATGTTAGTTATTTTTTAATAATTTATTGGAGAGCATGTCACTGTAATAAGTTGTAAGAAAAATCATTTTTATTTACAGAAATTTTTAAAGAAAAAAACAAACAACCTACTCTGTCTGAAAAATAGTTCTACAGTTATGGAAAGAGGAAAGCCTTACAACAGACCTGATAACCCGAACAAGAAACACAATCTGTATTGGTCTTGTGAGAAGAATTATCTTTACTTTAACTCTTTGCATTCTGCTGGCAGATATTCTTGCCCAGGACAGGGTTTTCTCTTGTCACTGACATAAGTATAATTTGGGCATATTTAAACATATTTTTTCCTGTAAATTGCATGGATTTTTTTCACCAATGATTTCTTGTTATATTTAGTTTAAGTTTTCATCAATGCTAGTCATGGCTAGATTTGATGAAAAAATATCTTGGAAATACTCAGTATGTAAAGAGTTAACCCACAGCTTTCTTTCAGTATTCTTTTGTTCTGTGGGTTTTCAATCATACAAATATATTGGCATATTTATTGTATTGTAAATGGTAATGGTGAGAAACTCAGATATTTGTACTGTTTCACATATTTGGATGGTACTAATATCTGCACTATAGACCATTGTTTGCAAATCGGGATAAATTTTAAGGTCTGCATGGACCACATTGAATTGAATGTATTGAAGCCAAAGAGGTCTGTAAAGCAGAAGAATTGAGTGATTATCAAAATGAATTTTCAATAAGTTTTATTTTTATTCAATTAACAGATATTTATTCTGTAACCTTTTTGCAAATTCAGATCAATTTTATACTAAAGGCATAATAAATGGTTTAGTGTTTTAAATGTATATGCATTTAACAGGGTTTTCCATCATGTAATATCCAGTTAAGTGGGTCCCTCTGTATTTGCTTTGCAGCATATGTCTTCAGCAATGGCTAACCAAGTTTCAAATTGAATTCTAATCAATTGACACCATCCAGTAAATTGAAAGAAAACACTTTATCATGAACAGAAACTTTTGTCATGTGAACATTTTTTACTTTAAAAATTATATTAAACCCAGACTTGAGGCTTTGCCTGTCTGCCTGTCAGTTTTGTCAACAACAGGTCGGAAAATACAATGGTTGCATGCAGCAGGTCAGTTGATTAATTTTTATTTGTCTATGTTATATAATTATTCCAAAAACAACAAAATGATGCATCAACTCTTGTGTGAAAAAAAGACTGTACAAGCTAAACTCAGTTACTTCAAAAACACATTTGTCAGTTTGTCATTTGACAGGTATGTTTACAGTATGGTAGATTCAGAAGGAAAAATTTGTAAGTGAAGTGAATCCATGGAATGAACACTGTTCGATGCCTGGGGATGCTAAACCTTGGAAAACCTGGGGCGTCTTGGTTATGATCAAGCATTGTCAAACATGATATAATGGAATAAATGGGAGCGCGGTGGCTCAGTAGGTAGAGGTGCAGGCTGCAAGGTCCTCGGTTCGAATCCCACCTGCGGCAACCGCGTTGTGTCCTTGGGCAAGACACTTCATCTCCATTGCCCGCATGGGGGCACGATGACGCCGTGTACTAAGGCATACTGCACGTCAATGGTACGCATGTCTTCAACCAATCTAACCCTGCCTGTGCTGCAGTGCGGAGTTACGATGTTGGGGAGCTGGCAGCTGCTCGTCGTTGCTCGGTGGTTCTCTCCGGGTACTCCGGCTTCCTCCACCCGTAAAACTGTCACGGTCATGATTAGCCATTGTGCCTAAATATGTGACCTTAAACACCAATAAGTAAGTAAGTAAGTAATGGAATAAATACTAGGTTTTTCCCGAAAGTGTAGGCAAAATACAAAATACTGGTCAACTGAATATTCTTAACTTAATACTTTTAATTGGAAAGGTGTAAGTACTGTTAGTTTATTTGACATCAGTAATTAATGGATGATCCATGGACCCACTGTGCTGACTATGGTTTAGCCGAGAGTTTGAAATTTGACAATTTGATGTAATTCCTCGCTTCTGGAGTTGAAGTATACAAAACATGAGTTAAAGTGTATCATTTTCACCCACCCATAAGCAGATTGAAACTGAGATTAACCCTCTGAACACTGATGGCAAAATATCAAAATTTTAAGAAGTTGCAAATTTTTTTCATAATGCAACAAGGAATATAACCAGTCCATGTTTGTTTGGCAGATCTCATGGAGGAGTTCTCTCAAACAAGATTGAATTGGTTGAATTTGTATTTGCATTTTGAGAAACCCTTGCAGCTTGAAATAACAGTAAATTGACATCAGAATGTAGAGCCTGGGTTAATGACATTTTTCACGAACTGTATTCCAACTTAAAACTTCTCAAATGAGATTTTCTCTGAATATTATAAAAGCAAAACTTTTGCTGGGAGGAGTCATCAACAGGCTATTCTATATTTTGTGGGTTATGTCCCTTTGCCAAAATGGTGATTGCTTTTTTTTTCATGACATGCTCTGCACTTCTGAATAGACTGCTCCACAAAATTGATTCTGCAACTCTTAAATTTTGAAAGACAAGGATACCTTGTATAGAAATTAGATCAATGAACTTAATGCAGGTGGCATCCAGGATGTGTACCCGCATCACCAGTTGAGAACAATGGGGATCAGTATTTGACAGAGATTCACATTTATTGAAAAATAAAATAGCATAATGGCCAATTCGATCTAACCATTGACAAACACCTACCAGGGGCATGCACCCCAATGGGTTAAATTCTAGTCTGCATGTGTAACAAAACAAACACACCCTTACCATAACTCTAATCCCAACCTAGAGCAATATAAACCTAAAATGTATGCATTTATCAGTCGTGACTTTTAACAAAATTGTTCAATTGTTTATTGAGGTTTAATGGCACTTTCAGCACCCAGGGTCAAATCTTATCGGACCGTTTTATGGGTGGATGATGCCAGAGAGAACCACTTAGTTGTGGTGGTCTATAACAATCAAATATATATTTCTGCATTTTATACATCCTCAAATTTGTGTTTGAGCATCATGGCAAACAGCAATGGCAGCACCAGAATTTTGTTCAGAGAGTGGGGTGGGGTAAGAGTGGAACATTTTAGTTCTCCATTGTGGGGGTAGGGGGTTGATTGGTGTGTGTGTGTGTGTGTGGGAGAGGAGTGATGCCTGTTTTCTTGGGGGGGGGGGGGGGGGATATGAATTAATTTTTGTCCTGCAAAATATTTTCTTGAAATTGTTATAAAATCAAGTTATGACTGTTGGAAAGCAAAGCAGCCATGTTTTGATTATTTGATGAATTAATGAATAAAGTTTGCCTTCCACAACTCATTGACTAGAAGACTACTCCTATTTATAGCGGTACATTCTGTCAACAGGAGCCAGGAACATACTTCCATTACTGATTTTTGTACTGGTTAGGACAATTCACTTGCAGCACGCAAAAAGATTTAAATCCCAAATGTGTTTTTTGGCATCCGGTTCATTGCTGAAAATTCATGTGAGAATCAGAATCAATTCTCCTATATGATACCCACCAGAGAAACAATGAAAATTAGCTTTGATTCTCAGAAAATGTTCATTTGATTCTGGTCATAAATTTGGAAAGTGTCCTTAAAGGCCTGGAGAATTCTAATTTTTTGTTGCTCCCTCATAATATGGTAACACTTTAACTTAGCAGTGATGTCTAATGAAGTCTTGGCCGCCTATAAGGCAGCCAAGATTTCACTAGAAACCACTGCCAGGCACTGTAACTTCCATCATTCCATCAGCAAGACCACCCAAAATGCCTTTCTGTTGCAACATGTGTTTTACATGTACATGTAAGACAAGAAACTAACCAAAATTTGAACTTGGCCTTTAAGGCTTTAGCAGCTGTAGTAAATACACAAATGTGAGGTTTGTTTTTACCATGGAATATGTTCTGGTTGCACTTACAAGGGTTTTACAGAGTTCAAATTCTAAATTACTTAAGAACTTAAAATTAATTTTTGCAGCAGGAGTTCATTAGAATTGAAACTGATTCATGCAAATTTTAAGGCCTGGGGTTTTGCACTGAATCATTTTAAAACTTGTATATTTTATACATTGTATCAAAAGCTTATAGCAATGGTTAGTTTAGAATTTATGCATGTTAGTTATTTTTTAATAATTTATTGGAGAGCATGTCACTGTAATAAGTTGTAAGAAAAATCATTTTTATTTACAGAAATTTTTAAAGAAAAAAACAAACAACCTACTCTGTCTGAAAAATAGTTCTACAGTTATGGAAAGAGGAAAGCCTTACAACAGACCTGATAACCCGAACAAGAAACACAATCTGTATTGGTCTTGTGAGAAGAATTATCTTTACTTTAACTCTTTGCATTCTGCTGGCAGATATTCTTGCCCAGGACAGGGTTTTCTCTTGTCACTGACATAAGTATAATTTGGGCATATTTAAACATATTTTTTCCTGTAAATTGCATGGATTTTTTTCACCAATGATTTCTTGTTATATTTAGTTTAAGTTTTCATCAATGCTAGTCATGGCTAGATTTGATGAAAAAATATCTTGGAAATACTCAGTATGTAAAGAGTTAACCCACAGCTTTCTTTCAGTATTCTTTTGTTCTGTGGGTTTTCAATCATACAAATATATTGGCATATTTATTGTATTGTAAATGGTAATGGTGAGAAACTCAGATATTTGTACTGTTTCACATATTTGGATGGTACTAATATCTGCACTATAGACCATTGTTTGCAAATCGGGATAAATTTTAAGGTCTGCATGGACCACATTGAATTGAATGTATTGAAGCCAAAGAGGTCTGTAAAGCAGAAGAATTGAGTGATTATCAAAATGAATTTTCAATAAGTTTTATTTTTATTCAATTAACAGATATTTATTCTGTAACCTTTTTGCAAATTCAGATCAATTTTATACTAAAGGCATAATAAATGGTTTAGTGTTTTAAATGTATATGCATTTAACAGGGTTTTCCATCATGTAATATCCAGTTAAGTGGGTCCCTCTGTATTTGCTTTGCAGCATATGTCTTCAGCAATGGCTAACCAAGTTTCAAATTGAATTCTAATCAATTGACACCATCCAGTAAATTGAAAGAAAACACTTTATCATGAACAGAAACTTTTGTCATGTGAACATTTTTTACTTTAAAAATTATATTAAACCCAGACTTGAGGCTTTGCCTGTCTGCCTGTCAGTTTTGTCAACAACAGGTCAGAAAATACAATGGTTGCATGCAGCAGGTCAGTTGATTAATTTTTATTTGTCTATGTTATATAATTATTCCAAAAACAACAAAATGATGCATCAACTCTTGTGTGAAAAAAAGACTGTACAAGCTAAACTCAGTTACTTCAAAAACACATTTGTCAGTTTGTCATTTGACAGGTATGTTTACAGTATGGTAGATTCAGAAGGAAAAATTTGTAAGTGAAGTGAATCCATGGAATGAACACTGTTCGATGCCTGGGGATGCTAAACCTTGGAAAACCTGGGGCGTCTTGGTTATGATCAAGCATTGTCAAACATGATATAATGGAATAAATGGGAGCGCGGTGGCTCAGTAGGTAGAGGTGCAGGCTGCAAGGTCCTCGGTTCGAATCCCACCTGCGGCAACCGCGTTGTGTCCTTGGGCAAGACACTTCATCTCCATTGCCCGCATGGGGGCACGATGACGCCGTGTACTAAGGCATACTGCACGTCAATGGTACGCATGTCTTCAACCAATCTAACCCTGCCTGTGCTGCAGTGCGGAGTTACGATGTTGGGGAGCTGGCAGCTGCTCGTCGTTGCTCGGTGGTTCTCTCCGGGTACTCCGGCTTCCTCCACCCGTAAAACTGTCACGGTCATGATTAGCCATTGTGCCTAAATATGTGACCTTAAACACCAATAAGTAAGTAAGTAAGTAATGGAATAAATACTAGGTTTTTCCCGAAAGTGTAGGCAAAATACAAAATACTGGTCAACTGAATATTCTTAACTTAATACTTTTAATTGGAAAGGTGTAAGTACTGTTAGTTTATTTGACATCAGTAATTAATGGATGATCCATGGACCCACTGTGCTGACTATGGTTTAGCCGAGAGTTTGAAATTTGACAATTTGATGTAATTCCTCGCTTCTGGAGTTGAAGTATACAAAACATGAGTTAAAGTGTATCATTTTCACCCACCCATAAGCAGATTGAAACTGAGATTAACCCTCTGAACACTGATGGCAAAATATCAAAATTTTAAGAAGTTGCAAATTTTTTTCATAATGCAACAAGGAATATAACCAGACCATGTTTGTTTGGCAGATCTCATGGAGGAGTTCTCTCAAACAAGATTGAATTGGTTGAATTTGTATTTGCATTTTGAGAAACCCTTGCAGCTTGAAATAACAGTAAATTGACATCAGAATGTAGAGCCTGGGTTAATGACATTTTTCACGAACTGTATTCCAACTTAAAACTTCTCAAATGAGATTTTCTCTGAATATTATAAAAGCAAAACTTTTGCTGGGAGGAGTCATCAACAGGCTATTCTATATTTTGTGGGTTATGTCCCTTTGCCAAAATGGTGATTGCTTTTTTTTTCATGACATGCTCTGCACTTCTGAATAGACTGCTCCACAAAATTGATTCTGCAACTCTTAAATTTTGAAAGACAAGGATTCCTTGTATAGAAATTAGATCAATGAACTTAATGCAGGTGGCATCCAGGATGTGCACCCGCATCACCAGTTGAGAACAATGGGGATCAGTATTTGACAGAGATTCACATTTATTGAAAAATAAAATAGCATAATGGCCAATTCGATCTAACCATTGACAAACACCTACCAGGGGCATGCACCCCAATGGGTTAAATTCTAGTCTGCATGTGTAACAAAACAAACACACCCTTACCATAACTCTAATCCCAACCTAGAGCAATATAAACCTAAAATGTATGCATTTATCAGTCGTGACTTTTAACAAAATTGTTCAATTGTTTATTGAGGTTTAATGGCACTTTCAGCACCCAGGGTCAAATCTTATCGGACCGTTTTATGGGTGGATGATGCCAGAGAGAACCACTTAGTTGTGGTGGTCTATAACAATCAAATGTATATTTCTGCATTTTATACATCCTCAAATTTGTGTTTGAGCATCATGGCAAACAGCAATGGCAGCACCAGAATTTTGTTCAGAGAGTGGGGTGGGGTAAGAGTGGAACATTTTAGTTCTCCATTGTGGGGGTAGGGGGTTGATTGGTGTGTGTGTGTGTGTGTGGGAAAGGAGTGATGCCTGTTTTCTTGGGGGGGGGGGGGGGGATATGAATTAATTTTTGTCCTGCAAAATATTTTCTTGAAATTGTTATAAAATCAAGTTATGACTGTTGGAAAGCAAAGCAGCCATGTTTTGATTATTTGATGAATTAATGAATAAAGTTTGCCTTCCACAACTCATTGACTAGAAGACTACTCCTATTTATAGCGGTACATTCTGTCAACAGGAGCCAGGAACATACTTCCATTACTGATTTTTGTACTGGTTAGGACAATTCACTTGCAGCACGCAAAAAGATTTAAATCCCAAATGTGTTTTTTGGCATCCGGTTCATTGCTGAAAATTCATGTGAGAATCAGAATCAATTCTCCTATATGATACCCACCAGAGAAACAATGAAAATTAGCTTTGATTCTCAGAAAATGTTCATTTGATTCTGGTCATAAATTTGGAAAGTGTCCTTAAAGGCCTGGAGAATTCTAATTTTTTGTTGCTCCCTCATAATATGGTAACACTTTAACTTAGCAGTGATGTCTAATGAAGTCTTGGCCGCCTATAAGGCAGCCAAGATTTCACTAGAAACCACTGCCAGGCACTGTAACTTCCATCATTCCATCAGCAAGACCACCCAAAATGCCTTTCTGTTGCAACATGTGTTTTACATGTACATGTAAGACAAGAAACTAACCAAAATTTGAACTTGGCCTTTAAGGCTTTAGCAGCTGTAGTAAATACACAAATGTGAGGTTTGTTTTTACCATGGAATATGTTCTGGTTGCACTTACAAGGGTTTTACAGAGTTCAAATTCTAAATTACTTAAGAACTTAAAATTAATTTTTGCAGCAGGAGTTCATTAGAATTGAAACTGATTCATGCAAATTTTAAGGCCTGGGGTTTTGCACTGAATCATTTTAAAACTTGTATATTTTATACATTGTATCAAAAGCTTATAGCAATGGTTAGTTTAGAATTTATGCATGTTAGTTATTTTTTAATAATTTATTGGAGAGCATGTCACTGTAATAAGTTGTAAGAAAAATCATTTTTATTTACAGAAATTTTTAAAGAAAAAAACAAACAACCTACTTTGTCTGAAAAATAGTTCTACAGTTATGGAAAGAGGAAAGCCTTACAACAGACCTGATAACCCGAACAAGAAACACAATCTGTATTGGTCTTGTGAAAAGAATTATCTTTACTTTAACTCTTTGCATTCTGCTGGCAGATATTCTTGCCCAGGACAGGGTTTTCTCTTGTCACTGACATAAGTATAATTTGGGCATATTTAAACATATTTTTTCCTGTAAATTGCATGGATTTTTTTCACCAATGATTTCTTGTTATATTTAGTTTAAGTTTTCATCAATGCTAGTCATGGCTAGATTTGATGAAAAAATATCTTGGAAATACTCAGTGTGTTAAGAGTTAAGCCACAGCTTTCTTTCAGTATTCTTTTGTTCTGTGGGTTTTCAATCATACAAATATATTGGCATATTTATTGTATTGTAAATGGTGAGAAACTCAGATATTTGTATTGTTTCACATATTTGGATGGTACTAATATCTGCACTATAGACCATTGTTTGCAAATCGGGATAAATTTTAAGGTCTGCATGGACAACATTGAATTGAATGTATTGAAGCCAAAGAGGTCTGTAAAGCAGAAGAATTGAGTGATTATCAAAATGAATTTTCAATAAGTTTTATTTTTATTCAATTAACAGATATTTATTCTGTAACCTTTTTGCAAATTCAGATCAATTTTATACTAAAGGCATAATAAATGGTTTAGTGTTTTAAATGTATATGCATTTAACAGGGTTTTCCATCATGTAATATCCAGTTAAGTGGGTCCCTCTGTATTTGCTTTGCTGCATATGTCTTCAGCAATGGCTAACCAAGTTTCAAATTGAATTCTAATCAATTGACACCATCCAGTAAATTAAAGAAAACTCTTTATCATGAACAGAAACTTTTGTCATGTGAACATTTTTTACTTTAAAAATTATATTAAACCCTGATTTGAGGCTCTGCCTGTCTACCTGTCAGATTTGACAACAACAGGTCGAAAAATACAACGGTTGCATGAAGCAGGTCAGTTGATTAATTTCTATTTGTCTATGTTTATTCCCAAAACAACAAAATGATGCATCACCTCTTGTGTAAAAAAAAATTGTACTAGCTAAACTCTGTTGCTTCAAAAACACATTGGTCAATTTGTCATTTGACAGGTATGTTTACAGTATGGTAGATTCAGAAGGAAACATTTTGGAGTGAAGGGAACCCATGGAATGAACACTGTTTGATGCCCAGGGATGCTAAACCTTGGTAAATCTGGGGTGTCTTGGTTATGATCGAGCATTGTCAAACAAGATACTCTGTTTTTCCCAAAATTGTTAGCAAAATACAAATTTATGGTCAACTGAATATTCTTAACTTAATAGTTTTAATTGGAAAGGTGTAAGTACTGTTAGTTTGTTTGTTTGACAACAGTAATTTGCTTTTTTGTTCATTATCGAAAAGTAATAAATGAGAGTTCTCTCCCTTGGATAAGTGGCTGTAGTTACTCTGGCTGCACTTGTTTATAAGAACCTTGAATATTGTCTGTTTGAAAATCCTTCCTACAAGTGTTTTAGTAGTAATCAACTCCTGTTCTGCACCTTATTTGAGTTATAAGGGCTTTGGTGTTATGCAAATCAACTGCATGGTGGTGTATTCCGTGCTTGAGTGGGACATGTTTGTGTTTTCTTAAAAGAAGTACACAACTGTTAGTCATCCTTATTCTACCCCTTCCTCCAATTGCTTATGGTCAGTCATATGATGCAAGCAGACATGTTAACCTCCAAAAACAAATATTAAGGTTGACTTTCAGGGAAATGGCATGGATTTTCAGGAAAAGTTTGTGTGACAGAAAATGCTGTATGCAACAAGTTGACAACTACTAAATCACCCTCAGTGGGGTGGGGGTGGGTGAGTGGTGGTGTACTTCGCAGGAGATACTACAAAACTATTAATGCAGCTCACATATGTTGTATTACCAAATAAAAATATGGTCAAAATATATAAGTATAAATTTTAATATTTTTATACTGTACCAATGACCCAGACTTAGCTGGTGCTAATCTCCTTAATTCAGGGCCAAACACAAATTTTGCCCCCCCAATCCCCAAAATTTGCATCAAAAACCGAAAAATACATGTCCTATATGGCCCTCCATACATCCACTCCTCTGCGCATGCGCAGTGTCAAGGAGGTCCCGAAATTGGCGCCAATTATCATTCTTAGTTTGGCCCTCAAAACAGTCACACTTCTCTGTTATTTGAGCTTCCAAATCTCAGTTTTCATGATGCCAGACACATATTCATGAGAGAAATGGTGGAAATAAAGAGGATATATTAGGAGGAGAGGAAAAAATTTAGTGCAAGAAAATGTTCAGGACTGTAACTTAAAATTATTTTATGAAATTATTTCTAGTTGCCTTTTTTCAAGGCATAGCCCTGATGTTGTCATTCTTGCTATGAAGTACCATTGTTTGATCAGTGTTTCCTCTCTTCCTTCCTTATTCCCCCTAGCTATTCTCCCATGTTTTGGCTTATTTTTTTGTAATGTTTATTACTAAAATTTCTTGGGAGTTTTGGCTTGGGAACAGATTTATTTCTGTTTTTTCCCCATGTTTACGTCCTCAACCTAGGGGTGTTTAGGCGTTTTGGTCTGCATCTACCATCTGATGTTCTACAGTTTCTTCTCTGGAAGCCTCTGTTTTGCATCAGATAGTGTTTTAATTGGTGACTGATTTCGGGCCATGTTTGTTTCAGTGCCTGGAGTCATGTTTCCGGTTTGTTGACACTTTTGCTTAGATTGACAACAGTTACTGCTGTTAGTGATTATTTGTCTTCTGCATCCCTTATTCATAGTAAGGTACATTATTATTGTCCGTAAGTGTCTCATTAATTTTTTCAAAATGAATTTAAATTTTTGTCCACACTTAGGCTTTTTTGGGATCCATTGGGCTCAGGGTTCCCTTTGGGAACTTGGGCTCTTCTGAAAAAATTTTTTTTCTTAAAAAATTTTTTCCTTTCAAATCATTATTTATTAATTAATATAATGGATTGTTGTATTATGTATCTTTATTTTCAAGGATTAGTGCGAGTACTTTGATTGTTTACATTTCACAATGAATGATTATTGTTCAAATTGTAATAGGAGGAAATCTTCCTATGATTCTCATGATCTCTGTATTAATTGTTCTCTCTGTACTTGCACTGATCTTTGTTCTGTGTGTTTCAATTGGGATGAAAAATGTTGGAAACGTGTGTCACGGTATGTTGTTCCTGGAGAAAGGTCCATTCCGGTTCTTTCTCCTCAGAGTCACTCTAGTGTTTCACTCTCTTTTTCAGAGGAACAAGAACAGGGTGATGTTTCCGTGATGTCGTCCAGAAGTGTGCCTCCGTCGTCACATACAAGCGAAGAGCTAGCGGCAAAAGTGCTCATGGAGATTCGTCAATTCCCTGAAAGGAACCCGAAGGGGTTGACGTCCGCTAGCTCGACCGGGGTTGCGTCCATTCACCGAATGGGGCAGCACTCGGGTTCATCCATTGCGGTCCAGCAGAGAGAGTCGGGTGTTGCGAGCCCTATAAAACATCCACGTGCACACCCAGTGACGACAGAAAGGAGGATGGATCGGAGGAAGCCTGACAGTCCGGTGTTTAGCTTGTCCAGTTCGGCACGGGCTGCAAGCGAGAGAGGTCCCTCTCTCATACAGCAGCATCTGGGACCAGATGCTGTAGTCCGTAGTGTTACGCAGTCGGAGCATACGTCCGCCGCTCGGGATGCTCCGGTATATAGGCAGTCCACCGAGGCTACCTATAAGGCTTCCATATCCTCTCAGCAGCACACTCGACCGCACCTTGGCTATGTGACCAGTGAATTACAGTCAGCTTCGCCGACCAGGGATTCCACGGCAACCAGGTCACGCCATCCGGTAGCCAGGGATTCGAGGCCTTCTTCATCTGGACGTTCGCATAAAAGATGTATGCAGGATGCAACGTCCAGGGAGCTTCCGGCGGCTAAATCCAGTAAGACCGCCGCTCCCCAGGCCTCTGTAACGGATGTGCTATCACAGATAGCAAAGTTAATCGCAGCATCCCAGCAACCGGCAGAGCCTCAGTCGGAACATGAAATGTCAGAAGATGCTGGGTCGGTAGGTTCCGCCGCTGGATCCGGTGTGGACGACCGAGATTTACATGATTTACATGAGGTCCGGCAGGATGGCGAAAGGGATTCTGATGAATTAGATATTTCCCTTTCGGAACAACATAAAATAGCCGTAGAATTCATCCGGCATTACCTTCCAGAAGTTGTTCCGCCAGACCAAAATGCTGCGCAGCCGGATAGGAGGGTGATAGCGCCACTGGACACCGAGTTTTTTAATCGGTTTAGGGACATTGTCCCGGAATTTCCGTCACAATCCAAGAATGTCTCTCTGATTTTTGAGTTATTGAATGACGCTATTGATAAACTTGCCAACAAGACGGGCAGGTCAGCCTTCCTACCGGCATCTGCTCTACAGCTGCCGTTTATTAATCAAAGGAACAAGTTTGATACGGCAGGTCAGGGCATCCAGAGAGTTCCTCTGCGTTTGGACGACCAGGCTGAAGACCTTGATATTTCCATGCCGTCGTCTTTGTCACTTCCGTCGTCTACGATGGAAACGACGATATCGTCTAACAGAGCTAGTTTAGACGCTCTTTCCTACGCAGATCACCTTACTAGAGCATTGTCATTACGCTTTGAAGGATCAGAGTTTCAAGACGTACAACCATCTTTAAGAGTTCTGTCTAGGGCCATAGCTTTTTCCACTTATAACTCCGCCCTTTCAGTGGCAAATCTGGAGTTAGCTCGACGTGACGTGGCCCTGGCTACTTCCACACGTGTGGACAGTAAGGTGAAAAATTCTCTTAGAGTCGCTCCGGTCTCTGGAGAGTTTCTCTTCAGTGGCAAGCTTTCTGATATATATGATAAATTAACAAAGAAAGCTTCGGACTCTCTGTTGTTTAAGTCTGCTTCCAAGAAATCGGAACCAGCAGACAGGAGTAGGCCAGGCACTTCCGGGACGAGTTCGTCCAGGGGAAGTTCCTATAGAGGTTCCTATGCATCCTCTAGGTCTTACTCTAGAGACCGGCAGAGTAGCGACTCGACTAGGGGCCGTTATGCTGGCCGAAATAACCGGTCAGATGCCCCTAGGCCGACGGGGCGAGGTGCGGGTCACGGAGGACGTGGTTTCTCCTACCGCAAGCCTCGCGGATCCAGGAAGTGATGGTCTAGACCTCTGTCGCGTTCCGGTGGGCGGAAGACTGTCGAGTTTCTCAAGCAATTGGGAATCAATTACGGAGGACCCTTGGGTTCGAGGGGTTATTTCGGAAGGACTAAAACTGTCCTTCAAAGGCAAACCTCCATTAACTTGAAGTCCAATTGGACTCAGCTTCCATCAAATTGTCAGAAAAGAACGGCACTTCTATCAGAAGTCCAGTCTCTTTTAACGAAGAACGCGATAGAGGTCGTAGAAAACCAGGAATCTCCAGGTTTCTACAGCCATCTTTTTCTGATTCCGAAGCCAGACGGCTCGTTCCGTCCAGTGATCGACTTAAGCTGGATAAACAAGCTGATCGTGGCTCCAAAGTTTTATATGGAGACCAGTCGATCGGTCAGAGCGAGCATTCGAGTGAACGACTATGCTGCGAGCATAGACCTCAAGGATGCGTACTTTCACGTCATGGTACATCCGGCGTTCAGAAAGTATCTTCGCTTCGCTGTCCTAGGTGTTGTTTATCAGTTCTGAGCGATGTGCTTTGGTCTGAATCTAGCGCCCTGGGCATTCACTCGAGTAACGAACTCGGTAATGACTCATTTCCGAGCTCATTCGTCTGCGGTAACGTCGGCTTACCTGGACGATATTCTTCAGAGATACGGCAACGAGTTAACGCTTCAGAACGACATGCACAATCTGCTTCTATTGCTCCGACGTCTCGGTTTCATAGTGAACGAAGAGAGGTCGGATCTGGTGCCGCCCAAGTCATTTACCCACCTGGGAATGAGCTTCGAGACGCACAACAATCTCGTTCGTCTGCCGTTAACCAGAGCGAAATTAGTCAGTTGTTATGCTCGCTATTGTCTTCACTCAGACAAAGTGTCAGCGAGGGAATTCATGAGACTAATAGGTCTGTGCGGAGCTGCCTCGGATCTCATTCCGATGGGGCGGCTACGCACTCGTCCTCTCCAGGTCTATCTGACTCAGAATTGGAGAGTGAAGATTCATTCGCTCGAAATGGACATACTCTTGTCAAGCCAAGTGAAACAAGAGATTCAGACTTGGGCAGACATACAGTGGTTAACTCAGGGAGTTCCACTGCAGTTGCCAGATCCGAGTTTTACGATTATGACGGATGCCAGTCAAACAGGCTGGGGCGCGACACTGAGCTCATCGGATTTGAAGTGCCAGGGTCTTTGGGATCCGCAGTTTCTAAGCAAGGACATCAACATCAAAGAGATGATGTCGATTTGGCTTGCTCTACGTCATTGGATAGACGTTATTCAGAATGCACACGTGCAAATTATGTCTGACAATACGACAGTAGTTGCATATATTCGGAACCAAGGTGGCACTCATTCCATTCCGTTGCGCAATCTAACGGAAAGAATTCTTCTGTTTGTACAAGAACATCAGATTCTTCTCTCCGTCCGTCATATTCCGGGTCGTCTGAACGTCTTAGCAGACTCCCTTTCATGGAGGGGTCGCCTGTTGCCGTCAGAATGGACTCTCAACAAGCAAGTATTCAATCAGATTTGCTACCAATAGGAACGGCCAATGATAGATTTATTTGCGACACATCTCAACAATCAGTTGCAGACGTATGTGTCACCTTGTCCGGATCCTCGAGCGTTTGCAGTAGACGCTCTCTCGATCTCTTGGGACGGAATGATAGGATATGCGTATCCTCCAGTGCCATTGCTTCAGCAGATATTGCTCAAGATAAAACAATCGCAATGCAAGATTCTGTTGGTAGCATCTCTGTCTCCACAGAGACCGTGGATACATCTACTCAGGTGTCTGTTGTGGGACATGCCAAGGAAGCTTCCTCAACGGGAAGATCTTCTTTCGCAACGGAAATCGCGCATCCTCCATCACAATCCGCAAGGTCTAAACCTTCACGTATTTCCATTGTGCGGTCCTTCTTGCACGGAAAACATTTTACAGGACGAGCAGTGGACGCGTTTTCTAACTGCAGGAGGACCTCCTCTTCGCTAAACTATGCTGCTAAGTGGAGGGTCTTTTGTCAGTGGTGTGAGGATCATTCAGTAGATATTTATGATCCCTCCATTCCAGACATAGCAAATTTTCTAGTATACTTGTTTGATGAGATTAATCTGCAGCCTATCACCATTAAGGGTTATAGGTCTATGCTATCCGATACCTATGCACATCATGATAGCTTGATGATTGGAACTAATGTCTCTTTATCTAAGTTAGTTAGAAATTTTTCGATAAATAGACCTAGAACCCTTAGATTAATTCCGAAGTGGAATTTGGCCTGGGTTCTTCTTATGCTAAAAGAAGCGCCTTTTGAGCCTCTTGACACAGTTGACTTCAAATTCTTAAAATATAAGACAGCTTTTCTCTTAGCTTTCTCTTCTGCTAGAAGAGTTAGTGAGCTTCATGCACTATCTGTGGAGGATTCTCACTACCGTAGTGTCGGTAATACTATTACCTTTACCACCAATGTTGGATTTTTGGCTAAGAATCAGGCTCCTAATAAGTATCCTGAACCTATTATTATTAAGGCCCTTCCATCATCTGATGGGTGTAGGCCTCTACTGTGTCCTGTTAGAGCAATACGTATTTACAGACGTAGATCTGAGTTCATCAGAAAGGGACGTAAGCGTTTCTTTCTGTCTTTGATACCTAATAGAAAGGATTTTATGGTTCATTCTATTGCTAGATGGATTCAATTAACTATTCGTACTGCTTATGAAAAATTATCTTCTTCTCAGCAGTCGGCACTCAAGATCTCAGCTCATGAAGTAAGAGCTCTTTCGACTTCTTGGGCCTATGCTAATTGTATTGCTATTACTGATCTAATGAAGGCTGCATATTGGTCTCAACCTTCCACATTCACTAATTTTTATCTCAGAAATATTGAGTCCATTTCTGGAGACCTCCATTGTTTAGGTCCGTTATCAGTTGCTCAGAATATCGTCCACTAAACAGTTGCAACTATAGTGATGTAGGCTTTCTGTTCCGGCAGTGACTCTGTCCTGCTGCCCTCTTCGCTCTGGGGTATTTGACCCAGGGCAAGGGGAAGGGGGGGGGGGGCGTGTGTTCCCTTAGGTCACCTGCTTTATAGTGAAAAGCAAGGGAATACCTCCCCCAGAGTCAGTAATTCCGAGTCGGTACCAGGATGGTTTTATAGTGTAAAGATAATGTTTAATCATCCATGTAATATTTTTAAAGTGTAGCTCGGTGTGAAGCATTTGTATATGTCATGTGTCAAACGAGCGTTAATATACAATCCTCGGACACTTTTAATGAATATAAAGAGTCTCATTTCCCTGGACTTCCTTTATTTATTGGCTTACCTTTAAAAATATTAGTATAAAGGGTTATACTGGATGTTAATAGAGATCATTGTTTATTATGCTCAAGTACTGATCGGTATTGTGTCTTTCTTCTTTATTATAAATAGGAAAGATACATGTAAAGCCTATCTCTTCTTTTTTCCTGGAGAGGATATTCTATTATACATAATTGAGCTTATTGGATTTTCCTTTATGTCCTAGGCCCTCCAGCCTATTTACTATTCAGCTAAGTCTGGGTCATTGGTACAGTATAAAAATGTTAAAAAATTTATAGTAATTTATATATTTTTTATACTTACCAGTGACCCAGACGGGGATGGCCCTCCCAGGAGTTGGGAACTCATACCTCCCCGCTGAGTACATAACGCTTACCAGGCACTGGTTGTAAGAATGATAATTGGCGCCAATTTTGGGACCTCCTTGACACTGCGCATGCGCAGAGGAGTGGATGTATGGAGGGCCATATAGGACATGTATTTTGTGGTTTTTGATGCAAATTTTGGGGATTGGGGGGGCAAAATTTGTGTTTGGCCCTGAATTAAGGAGATTAGCACCAGCTAAGTCTGGGTCATTGGTAAGTATAAAAAATATATAAATTACTATAAATTTTTTAACTTTTCTCCTGCTCATCTCAGCTGGTTCTGTATCCTGTCTAATGGCTTATTCAAATTATATTCTATTCACAAACATTGGAATCACAACCGTAATCAAGTTTCTCCAATTCTCACCCATGCGAGAGCCCAAAACCTTCGGCACAGTCTACAGGTCGTATTTATAAAGGCATTTCATTGTAACTTGGTAGGATGCAGACATGTTAAACTCCAGAATAATTTTTCAGGTAACCAGAGGGTGATTTTCAGGGAAATTGGATGGATTTCACGGAAAAGTTTGCTTGGGAACAAAATAAAAGAAAAAAAAAAAATTTTTACACTGTACCAATGACCCAGACATAGCTGGTGCTAATTCTCAAAAATCTAGGGCCAAACACAAATTTTTCCCCCAATCCCCAAAATGTGCATCTAAAACTGAAAAAATCATGTCCCAAATGGTCCTCCATACTTTCCCTCCACTGCGCATGCACAGTGTCAAGAAGGTCTCGAAATTGTCGCCAATTATCATTCTTTGTTTGGCCCTTCATCAGTTCACATCTGACTGATATTTGTGCTTGTAAATCTCAGTTTAAATGATGCCAGACACATAAATATTAGAGAAATGGTGGATCCAAAGAGGAAATAGAAGGAGGAGAGGAAAAATGAGTGGCAGGAAATAATCAGGGCTGTAACTTAAATTTTTTTTACGAAATTATGTTATGTTGCCTAATTTCGAGGCATGGGCCTGTTGTTGTCATTCTTGCTATAAAGTTACACTGCTTGTTCAATGTTCAGGGCTCGATTTAACTGGATTAGCATAGCACTTTGCTCTCCAATTTCTGAATTTTGCTATTCAAGATTTATTAGTTTCAAGTGCTTTTGGATCAACTGCTAATAAATTTTCCAGGGTGAATAGTAAATTGCTATTCAAAATTTTCAGATTAAATCAAGCCCTGGTGTTTGCTCTCTCCCTTTCCTTTAAGTCCCCCCTTGCTATTCTCCCATGCTTTTAGCATATTTTTTTAGCTCACCTGACTTTTAGTCAGGAGAGCTATAGTGATCACTCACCGTCCGTCGTCCGGCGTCCGTAATCCGTGAACATGGTGTTTGCGTCTTCTCCTCCCAAACCGCTGAACCAATTTAATTGATATTTGAGATAATAGTTTGTTATGACATCGCAATTTGATTTTGTTCAAATCAAGTTGCCCTGACCGTGGGTAGGGCCACACCCAAAAAGTGTGCTGAAATCTTAAAAAATCTTCTTCTCATGAACCAGCAGTAGCAGAGACTTGATATTTGGTGTGCAGCTTCCTTTTGAGGTGTAGACTCAGATTTGTTCAAGAGAAGTTTGTGGGGTTATACTTGGCGTCGTTATGGGAGGGGCAAAATTTTTGGCCCCGCCCAAAATTTCTATTTTCCAAACCGAGAGGCTGATTTGAACCCAATTTTATGTGAGGGCTTATTGGGTCATAAGGACCTAATTTATGCTGATTTTTTTTTCCCCATAGCCCCATGGGAACCGCAGGAGCTAAAAATAGAAAAAAATTAAAATGCCCATATCTCCAAAACTGCCTGGCACAGAGAATATTTATTTGGTGTGAAGCTTCCTTAGGACCAACAGAAAGAATTGGTAAAAAAAAATTGCCATCGGTTTTATCATAGGGTACAGTTTCGGAACTTGGAAAAAGTGCTGAGTCTGCACTTTTTAACACTGTAGGCAATGGGAAAAACATTAAAAAATCTTCTTCTCCAGATCCTGCAGGCAGAATCTTTTGATATTTGGTATGCAACATTGGAGGGTGGATCTGATTCAAGTTTGTTCAAATCGGCCCCCTGGGTTCATATTTGGGCTCAGTATAGGAGCCCGATTTCGAACTTAGTGCATTTCAGGCAAATTTCTTAAAAAATCTTCTTCTCCAGATCCAGCAGGCAGAATCTTTTGATATTTGGTATGCAACATTGTGGGGTGGATCTGATTCAAGTTTGTTCAAATCGGCCCCCTGGGTTTATATTTGGGCTCAGTATAGGAGCCCAAATTTGAACTTACTGCATTTCAGGCAAATTTCTTTGAAAATCTTCTTCTCCAGATCCAGCAGGCAGAATCTTTTGATATTTGGTATGCAACATTGTGGGGTGGATCTGATTCAAGTTTGTTCAAATTGGCCCCTTGGGTTTATATTTGGGATCAGTATAGGAGCCCAAATTTGAACTTGGTGCATTTCAGGCAAATTTCTTTGAAAATCTTCTTCTCAAGATCCAGCAGGCAGAATCTTTTGATATTGGGTATGCAACATTGTGGGGTAGATCTGATTCAAGTTTGTTCAAATCGGCTCCCTGGGTTTATATTTGGGCTCAGTATAGGAGCCCAAATTTGAACTTAGTGCTTTTCAGGCAAATTTCTTAAAAAATCTTCTTCTCCAGATCCAGCAGGCAGAATCTTTTGATATTTGGTATGCAACATTGTGGGGTGGATCTGATTCTATTTTGTTTAAATCGGCTCCCTAGGTTTATATTTGGGTTCACTATAGAAGCTCGAATTTGAACTTAGTGCATTTCAGGCAAATTTCTTTGAAAATCTTCTTCTCAAGATCCAGCAGGCAGAATCTTGTGATATTTGGTATGCAGCATCCTTAGGGGGGTGAGATTCAAGTTTGTTCAAGCCATGTCCCTAGGTCCATATTTGGGCTCACTGTGGGAGCTTGAATTGTAACTTTGTTCGAAATGAGGAATTTTCTTAAAAAATCATCTTCTTCAGATCCAGCAGTCGGAATGGTTTGATATGTGGTGAGTAGCATCCTTGGAGGGGGGGGGGGGGGGGGGGGGGAGGGGGGATTCAAGTGTGTTAAAGCCAAGTCCATGGGTCCATATTTGGGCTCCCTGTGAGAGCCCAAATTATAACTTAGTCAATATGAGGAATTTTTCTTTAAAAATCTTCTTCTTCAGATTCAGCAGTTGGAATGTTTTGATATTTGGCATGGAGCAAACTTAGGGGGCTGAGATTCAAGTTTGTTCAAGCCAAGTCCCTTGGTTCATATTTGGGCTCACTATGGGAGCCTGAATGACAAATTAGTTCAAAATGAGGAATTTTCTTTAAAAATCTTCAGATCCAGCAGATGAATGCTTTTGTTATTTTTTATGCAGCATCCTTAGGGGGGTAAGATTCAAGTTTGTTCAAGCCATGTCCCTAGGTCCATATTTGGGCTGATTGTGGGAGCTCGAATTGTAACTTGGTTCAAAATGAGGAATTTTCTTTAAAAATCTCTTCTTCAGATCCAGCAGTCGGAATGTTTTGATATTTGGTGTGCAGAATCCTTAGGGATGTGAGATTCAGGTTTGTTAAAGCCAAGTCCCTGGGTTCATATATGGGCGCCCTGTGGGAGCCCGAATTATGACTTAGTTCAATATGAGGAATATTCTTTAAAAATCTTTTTTAGCTCACCTGAGCGAAGCTCAAGGGGAGCTTTACTAATCACTTTTCGTCCGTCGTCCGTCGTCGTCCGTCCGGCGTTAACTTTACATTATCGACTTCTCCTCCTAAACCACTAGCCCAATTTTATTCAAATGTTGGCTAAATGTTTATTACCTAATGCCAATTCAGATTTGTTCAAATGAAGTTGCCCCTCCTCCTGGGTGGTGCCACGCCCCCAAGGGGCACCAAAATCTTTGTAAATCTTCTTCTCATGAACCAGCAGTAGCAGAGACTTGATATTTGGTGTGCAGCTTCCTTTTGAGGTGTAGACTCAGATTTGTTCAAGAGAAGTTTGTGGGGCTATACTTGGCGTCGTTATGGGGGGGGGGCAAAATTTTTTGCCCCGCCCAAAATTTCTATTTTCCAAACCGAGAGGCTGATTTGAACCAAATTTTATGTGAGGGCTTATTGGGTCATGAGTACTTGATTTATGCAAAAAAAAATTTTCCTGCAGCCCCGTGGGAACCGCAGGAGCTAAAAATAGAAAAAATTTAAAACGCCCATATCTCCAAAACTGCACGGCACTGAGAATTTTTATTTGGTGTGCAGCTTCCTTAGGACCAACAGAAAGGATTGGTAAAAAAAAATTGCCATCGGTTTTATCATAGGGTACAGTTTCGGGACTTTGAAAAAGTGCTGAGTCAGCACTTTTTAACACTGTAGGCAATGGGAAAAACATTAAAAAATCATCTTCTCCAGATCCAGCAGGCAGAATCTTTTGATATTTGGTATGCAACATTGTAGGGTGGATCTGATTCAAGTTTGTTCAAATCGGCCCCCTGGGTTCATATTTGGGCTCAGTATAGGAGCCCGATTTCGAACTTAGTGCATTTCAGGCAAATTTCTTAAAAAATCTTCTTCTCCAGATCCAGCAGGCAGAATCTTTTGATATTTGGTATGCAACATTGTGGGGTGGATCTGATTCAAGTTTGTTCAAATCGGCCCTCTGGGTTTATATTTGGGCTCAGTATAGGAGCCCAAATTTGAACTTACTGCATTTCAGGCAAATTTCTTTGAAAATCTTCTTCTCCAGATCCAGCAGGCAGAATCTTTTGATATTTGGCATGCAACATTGTAGGGTGGATCTGATTCAAGTTTGTTCAAATCGGCTCCCTAGATTCATATTTGGGCTCACTATAGGAGCTTGAATTTGAACTTAGTGCATTTCAGGCAAATTTCTTCAAAAATCTTCTTCTCCAGATCCAGCAGGCAGAATCTTTTGATATTTGGTATGCAACGTTGCGGGGTAGATCTGATTCAAGTTTGTTCAAATCGGCCCCCTGGATTCATATTTGGGCTTACTATAGAAGCCCGAATTCGAACTTAGTGCATTTCAGGCAAATTTCTTAAAAAATCTTCTTCTCCAGATCCAGCAGGCAGAATCTTCTCATATTTGGTAAGCAACATTGTGGGGTGGATCTGATTCAAGTTTGTTCAAATCGGATCCCTGGGTTAATATTTGGGCTCAGTATAGGAGCCCAATTTCGAACTTAGTGCATTTCAGGCAAATTTCTTAAAAAATCTTCTTCTCCAGATCCAGCAGGCAGAATCTTTTGATATTTGGTATGCAACATTGTAGGGTGGATCTGATTCAAGTTTGTTCAAATCGGCCCCCTGGGTTCATATTTGGGCTCAGTATAGAAGCCCGATTTCGAACTTAGTGCATTTAGGCAAATTTCTTAAAAAATCTTCTTCTCCAGATCCAGCAGGCAGAATCTTTTGATATTTGGTATGCAACATTGTGGGGTGGATCTGATTCAAGTTTGTTCAAATCGGCTTCCTAGATTCATATTTGGGCTCACTATAGAAGCTCGAATTTGAACTTAGTGCATTTCATGCAAATTTCTTAAAAAATCTTCTTCTCCAGATCCAGCAGGCAGAATCTTTTGATATTTGGTATGCAACATTGTAGGGTGGATCTGATTCAAGTTTGTTCAAATCGGCCCCCTGGGTTCATGTTTGGGCTCAGTATAGGAGCCTGATTTCGAACTTAGTGCATTTCAGGCAAATTTCTTAAAAAATCTTCTTCTCCAGATCCAGCAGGCAGAATCTTTTGATATTTGGTATGCAACATTGTGGGGTGGATCTGATTCAAGTTTGTTCAAATCGGCCCTCTGGGTTTATATTTGGGCTCAGTATAGGAGCCCAAATTTGAACTTACTGCATTTCAGGCAAATTTCTTTTAAAATCTTCTTCTCCAGATCCAGCAGGCAGAATCTTTTGATATTTGGCATGCAACATTGTAGGGTGGATCTGATTAAAGTTTGTTCAAATCGGCTCCCTAGATTCATATTTGGGCTCACTATAGGAGCTTGAATTCGAACTTAGTGCATTTCAGGCAAATTTCTCAAAAATCTTCTCCAGATCCAGCAGGCAGAATCTTTTGATATTTGGTATGCAACGTTGCGGGGTAGATCTGATTCAAGTTTGTTCAAATCGGCCCCCTGGATTCATATTTGGGCTTACTATAGAAGCCCGAATTCGAACTTAGTGCATTTAGGCAAATTTCTTAAAAAATCTTCTTCTCCAGATCCAGCAGGCAGAATCTTTTGATATTTGGTATGCAACATTGTGGGGTGGATCTGATTCAAGTTTGTTCAAATCGGCTTCCTAGATTCATATTTGGGCTCACTATAGAAGCTCGAATTTGAACTTAGTGCATTTCATGCAAATTTCTTAAAAAATCTTCTTCTCCAGATCCAGCAGGCAGAATCTTTTGATATTTGGTAAGCAACATTGTGGGGTGGATCTGATTCAAGTTTGTTCAAATCGGCCCCCTGGGTTTATATTTGGGCTCAGTATAGGAGCCCAAATTTGAACTTGGCGCATTTCAAGTAAATTTCTTAAAAAATCATCTTTTCCAGATCCAGCAGGCAGAATCATTTGATATTTGGTATGCAACATTGTGGGATGGATCTGATTCAAGTTTGTTCAAATCGGCTTCCTAGATTCATATTTGGGCTCACTATAGAAGCTCAAATTCGAACTTAGTGCATTTCAGGCAAATTTCTTAAAAAATTTTCTTCTCCAGATCCAGCAGACAGAATCTTTTGATATTTGGTATGCAACATTGTGGGATGGATCTGATGCAAATTTGTTCAAATCGGCTCCCTAGATTCATATTTGGGCTTACTATAGAAGCTCGAATTCGAACTTAGTGCATTTCAGACAAATTTCTTAAAAAATCATCTTCTCCAGATCCAGCAGGCAGAATCTTTTGATATTTGGTATGCAACATTGCAGGGTGGATCTGATTCAAGTTTGTTCAAATCGGCCCCCTGGATTCATATTTGGGCTTAATATAGAAGCCTGAATTCGCACTTAGTGCATTTCAGGCAAATTTCTTCAAAAATCTTCTTCTCCGGATCCAGCAGGCAGAATCTTTTGATATTTGGTATGCAACATTGTGGGGTGGATCTGATTCAAGTTTGTTCAAATCGGCTTCCTAGTTTCATATTTGGGCTCACTATAGAAGCTCGAATTCGAACTTAGTGCATTTCAGGCAAATTTTTTAAAAAATCTTCTTCTCCAGATCCAGCTTCAGAATCTTTTCATATTTGGTAAGCAACATTGTGGGGTGGATCTGATTCAAGTTTGTTCAAATCGGCCCCCTGGGTTTATATTTGGGCTCCGTATAGGAGCCCAAATTTTAACTTAGTGCATTTCAGGCATATTTCTTAAAAAATCTTCTTCTCCAGATCCAGCAGGCAGAATCTTTTGATATTTGGTATGCAACATTGTGGGGTGGATCTGATTGTGATTCATGAACGTATTTATTTGTAAAGTTGATAGAATCTTAGACAAAATTTGCAGAAAAGATCTACTATAGAAGGGGTGGTATCCAGGGTGAACCGTTTACCCAAATCTAGCAGTACTAATGCATTATTCATACAAATCTCCGTTCAAATTTTATGACCCCTCATTGGAACACACGCATTCAGCTCATTCCAACAAAAGTCATATGCAATGTTTTCGAGACAAAAGAATAAAAATTTTAGTTATTCATGAAATTTTTAGGCAACTGTTGTCTGTTATTCACATTGCTTCATGAAATTTCAGTACTTTTAGAAGTTACCTCAGTAATCAAGGGTTAATTCCACTTAATTAAATGTCGCCTCTAAAAAACAACCACTTTGCATATCTTACCTTTTTACCAGCATAACTGCCAAAACTTGTCAGCATTCTTCGCAAAAATCGCTATTCAAATTTAAATTTTTGTCTCTTAAACATACATGTACTTATCGCTTGTAAATACCCCATTGGAATGAGCTTTTTGAGCTCATTCCAATGAGAGGTCGCACACCATGCTTTTTTAGTCAAAAAAGCAATTTTTTAGTTATTCCAGAATTTTGTACGTAAAACACAGCTTTATGACTTCACATTAAAATGAGCTCTCTAAGCTTGTTCCAATCAACATTCACGCACTATGTCTTTCACACAAAAAATAAAATTTCACACACAGACACACACATCTAAAAGTTAGGCAGCAAAAAAACAGTTACTTCAATTTTTAAATGCATTATAGGAACAACTTGCCTAATCAAATTTAAATACTTTTGCATCATTCTGTATCTAGAACAAACCATTTACCATATCTTTACGCAAAATTCTCCAGCATCATTCACAAAAAAACACCATTATTTATATATTCACATTTCTGTCTCAAAAATATACCTGATCTTCCCATACCCCTATTGGAATAAGCTGTTTGAGCTTGTTCCAATGATGATAAAAAAAACTAATATTTTGGAAAATTTGTGAAAATTTTTGTTTTCTTGCATGCAAATATGTACATGTAGCACATGGAAGATATCCACAGTTGGGGAGAGATGTCCAAGGCTATCTCTTCACATTCCTTGTTTGTGCTTCATGCTAAACCAGTTTGTCTGCAGAGATAAATTTGCTTTATTAAAAATCATTGGAGATTGGCCACACACCAATGATTTTAAATAAAACTAATTTTAGGTAACAAATGTTGAACTTCAAACAAAATCTATCACTCAACCAGTTAATGTTGATGAGGCATGACATGGTGAAGGTGACCTAAAATACTTCTTAGAGTCACTTTGTCAGGTGAGCGATTAAGGCCACGTGGGGCCTCTTGTTTAGATCTACTGGTCAGAATATTTGTATATTTGGTTTCAGCTTTTCTTAGGAGGAGCAGATGCAACTTGTGGAAATCAATTCTCTGGGTTGATATTTAGGCTACCATGTCAGGCGAGCGCCCTCAGGCCCCCTGGGGCCTCTTGTGTAATATTATTACTAAAATTTCTTGGGAGTTTTAGCTGGGTAACAGAATGAATTCTGTTCTTTTCCCCATGTTTACGTCCTCACCCATGGGTGTTTAGGCGTAGTGTTCTGCATCTACCATCTGATGTTCTGCAGTTTCTTCCCTGGAAGTCTCTGTTTTGCATCAGATAGTGTGTTATTGGTAACTGATTTCAGGCCATGTTTATCAGTGCCTGGAGTCATGTTTCTGGTGTTTATACACTTCTTGTTTACATTGACAACGGTTTCTGTTGAGAGGGATTTTCTTGTCTTTGTATTAGCTTAATCATAACAAGATACATTATTATTATACGTAAGTGTTGCATTAATTTTTTTGTAATATTTTAAAAAATTTTGTCCGCACTTAGGCTTTTTGGGATCCATTGGGGCTCAACGTTATTTTCAGAAACTTGGGCTTTCCTGAAAAAATATTTTTTCAAAAACTTTTTTTGATTTCAATTATTTTTTCTATGTTAATGGATCATGTTATTATGTATCTTTGTTTTCAGGGGTTGGTGCGAGTACTAGGACTTTTTGTGTTCTTTTCACAATGAAAGGATATTGTTCAAATTGTAATAAGAGGAAATCTTCCTCTGACATTCATAATCATTGTATTAATTGTAGTCAGTGTACTCGCACTAACTCCTGTTCAGTATGTGTCAATTGGGATGACAAACACGGTATGTTGTTAGCGGGGAAAAGGCCATGCTGGTCCTTTCTCCGCAGGGTCACTCTAGTTTATCAATCTCTATTTCAGATGAACAAGAACAGGGTGATGTTTCCGTGATGTCTTCCAAAAGTGTGCCTCCGTCATCACAGTTAAATGAAGAGCTAGCGGCAAAAGTGCTCGTGGAAATACGTCAATTGCCTAAGAGGTCCCTAGTAGGATCGACAGCATTGGCGTCCGCTAGCTCGCCCGGCGTAGCGACCATTCATCAAATGGCTCGGCAGCCGGGTTCGTCCATTGTGGTTGTGGTCCAGGAACGAGATTTGGGTGATGCGAACACTATAATAAGACAAAGTGCACACCCAGTGACGACGGATCAGAGGAGAGAATGGAGGAAGCCTATTAGTCCGGTTCCTAGCTCGTCCAGGTCCATCCGGGCTGCGAGCGAGAGAGGTCCCTCTCTTGTACAACAACATCTGGGACCAGATGTTGTGGTACAAAACATTTCACATTTGGAGCATACGTCCGCTGCTCGGGACGCTCCGTTATATAGACAGTCCGGAGAGACTGTCGATAAAGCTTTCTCATCCTCATGGCAGCGCACACGACCGCACCTTGGCTACGTGACCACGGATATCGAGCCAGCTTCGCCGATCAGGGATTCCACGGCGACCAGGTCACGCCATCCGGTAGCCAGGGACACGAGGCCTGTAGACTCCGGACGTTCGCATAAAAGAAGTATGCAGGAGTCAACGTACACAGAGCTTCCATCGGCAAAGCAACGTAAGACCGCTACTCCACAGGCCTCAGTGACTGACGTGCTATCCCAATTAGCACAACTTATCGCAGCATCCCAGCAAACGACAGAATCTCTGTCGGATCAGGAATTATCCGATGACGCTGGGTTGGTATGCTCTGCCGAAGCATCGGGTATGGATTACCGAGAACTTCATTGGGTCCAACAGGACGGCGAAAGGGATTCGAAGGATTTGGAGCTTTCCCTTTCAGAACAACATAAAGCTGCCGTAGATTTTATCCGACATCTTCCAGAGGTTGTTCCGTCGGACCAGAATGCTGTGATGCCGGATAAGAGACTGATAGCGTCATTGGACACAGAATGTTTTGATCGGTTCAGGGACATCGTCCCTGAGTTTCCGACACAGTCCAATAAGGTCACAAGAACTTTCGAATTATTGAACGACGCTATTTATAAGCTTGCTACCAAAACGGGCAAGTCTGGTTTGTTATCCACAAATGCCCTAAATCTACCTTTCATCAATTCAAGGAATAAATTCGAAACGGCAGGGCAGGGCATACCGAGAGTTCCTCTGCATCTAGACGTCGAGGCTGAAGACTTGGAATTGTCTATACTGTCGTCTATGTCAATTCCAACCACGACGTTGGAAACGACAATAATGTCTAACAGAGTTAACTTAGACGCTTCATCATATGCAGATCACCTTACTAAGGCATTATCATTACGTCTTCAAGGGAAAGAATTCCAGGATATACAATCCTCATTAAGACTTCTTTCAAGGGCAATAGCTTATTCCACGTATAACTCCGCCCTTTCAGTGGCAAACCTGGAGTTGGTTAGATGTGACGCAGCCCTAGCTACATCCACGCGCGTGGATGGTAAGGTGAAGAACTCTCTCAGTGTCGCTTCGGTCTCCGGAGAGCTCCTCTTCGACGGCAAGCTTTCAGCAATCTATGATAAGATAACTAAGAAAGCTTTGGATTCTCTGCTTTTCAAATCCGCTTCCAAAAAGCCGGATACAGCAGAAAAGAGTAAGACAGGCACTTCTGGGACAAGTACGCCATGAGAAGTTCCTATAGAGGTTCCTATGCATCCTCTAGGTCTTATTCTAGAGACCATCAAGGCAGCGACTCTCATGGGGGACGTTCTTCTGGCCGAGATTACCGGTCAGACGTCCCTAGGTCGACAGGGCGAGGTGCGGGTCACGGAGGACGTAGTTTCTCCTTCCGCAAGCCTCGCAGGTCCAGGAGGTGATGGTTTGAACCTCTATCGTGTTCCGGTAGGCGGAAGATTATTGAGTTTTATAAACGATTGGGCGTCAATCACGGTGCTGGTATATTGAAATGTTCTATGTGGACTGCCTATGGCAGGCCACATAGAGAATATTTCAATATACCTGCAGTCTATGCAGTCTATGCAATAAGCTCCATTTTGCCTTTTGGTCATTTTTACAAAATTTCACGTACCAACAGGTGTTGGGCTGCATCAATTTTGGGGGAGCCTTTAGGGGCCCCACCTGGAATTTTTCCTCTGTCTCTATCTCTTGAAAAATGTAGGAGAGACACAGGATAAATTTGTCTGTAGATCCTACCCTTTTTAATATCATTTTGCAAGAAATAATAATAAAGAAGATAAAATAAAAAACTTCCAAAAGAGGCCTTCAACTTAGAATTAAACAAGAGGTGTCATCAGCTCAACTCCCAAACACTGGCTCGTTTGTTCAAAGATTTACATGAAAGAAAGATGTGATTCCCTGACAGATATTTTTATCACTAGAAATAAATCAAACGAACTTTCCCAGTATCTCCCAGAATTCAGAGTTAAAAATGGTGGCACCCATCAACTGAATTGTGATTCATGTTTTCTTTTCAATGTTCAAACACAGTGTTGTAGTTTGGGAAACAAAACTTGAGCACACGTATTGAAATGCAGGAAAAATATAATGAACACTATTCAAGAGGAGTTCTCTGTTGAAAAAAACATTTTTTTTTTACAAACCAAACATCTGGAGGTGATCAGGTGTTTGAAAGTAGCTAGTTCACCACAATGAAAACAGCTGATCGAGATGAATTTTGTACACTTTAAAAGTAAAAGGGCCAAACATCTTTTGATTTCAATATTTATTTTACGATCATTTTAATGATTTTTGAACAGGGTAATGCCTTGACTATATATCTTTTGAAACTGATCACAAATCAACACTCAAATTATTTCAAAACTGCCAAATGGTTTAACTGATATTTTCCGGGATTTTTGGCCCAAGCAGATCTTTTTCTGTGACACCAGGAACAACGTTAAATTCCTGGGAATTTCACATGAATTTCACAGAAATTCCAGGAAGGTTAACGTGTGGATACAAGCTGTTCTGAAGTCTCTTTCTTGAACTTAATGGAGCTTTGCACTTTATGCAGGGCTTGCCTTGAGTAAAATGGTTGGGGCCTAAAAAAAGTTCCCCAGATGTTGAGGTCGGGGCCTGCTGGGGGCCTGAAAAATGCCCCCAGATATTGAGGTCGGGGCCTTTTGGGGTAATTTTATGTTGTTACATTCTTTCCAATTGTGACCTTAGTTGATTATTTTTGCTAAGAAAAAAATAAATCCCGGGGACGAAACGCCTTGGACCCATCGTGTGGGTGCTGGACGTTTCGTACTTAGACATTTTGGATTTTTTGTTGATAAAATTTTAGGACATTTCGTACATCTTGTGGGGCGTGTATTTTCGATCCAAGGGTTGTCTCAAAGAAAAAAATGAAAAAAAAAAACATTTCAGTTTACCGTTTAAATAATTTCAATCCATGAAAATTCCCCACAGCTTTGGATATTTCAGAAATGGAATGCACCACATAGACACAGGTACACATTTTATTTTATTTCGTACATTTATTTTGACGGCAGTTTCCATGTCTCGTGTTGCATTTATTCAGATGTTAGTATCGGATATACCCACGCATAGTATTGTGTGATTGAAGGGAATTCCCCCATTCGTTGACAAGCGGGCTTAATGAAACTTTCAAGATCCAGGGTCACATTGTGTCAAATGGTTTTATGGGTGGAAGAAGCTACAGTATCTGTGGGAGAACCACTGAGCAATGGCAAGCAACTGTCAGATTCTCCAATGTACTAAGCAGAGTTGATGGTGGGTGAAACCCAGTATACCATCGATGTGCAGTATGCCCTGGCACACAGTGCCACCATGCCCCCACTTAGGCAGTTGGAATTAAGTATCTTTCCCAAAGACACAACATGGTTATCGCTGGTCAAGATCAAACCATGAATCTTTTGGTTTGAAGTGTTCAATGCTCTAAAAACTGAGCCACAGTGCCCCCCTGCATTTTATGTGGTATTAATGGGAATTGTATATGCACTTTGTTAACAGAAAGATTTTTATGACAGTTAAGCAGTTCAATGCTAGAACAAATTTTGACTGTTAAATAATACTATAGATGGTTCAATAAAATTCTTTCATTCATAGCCTGTGCTTGTTGTCCAGTGGAAAATAACTGACATCACGTTAATGTGGATTTGTTTTCCTACAGTTTTTATACCCCCCGCAAAACGAAGTCTACGTAGAAAAATTGAATGCCCCTTTTCAGTCACCCACACTAGGCGGTATGCCACAGTGGTGGTATACTGGGCAACAGACCATCTCTAGTTTGGAGAGTGCCTGTTTGAACTCTTCTCTGAAATTTAACAGAACAGTGATTGATGAACTAATTTTGTCTACCAAACATAATCTAGTACCCAACCATGAACTGATGCAATCTTTTAAAAGAAACTGAAAAATTGTTCAAGATGGTAAAAGATCACAAAATAATTAATAATGGATACATACCATTTTACACCCACTTGAACAAAGTTGTGTTTATTAGGATTAGCCCATCTGTGGACACAATTTTGTCCAGAGGTTTTTCTGTAATTTATGAGTCCATATTTTTTAACCTTGGCACAGAAAGGAACATGTACACTTGTGATTCTGAGATTGATTGGACATGTTGTTGCCGAATTATTGCACTTTTTGACATAGAATTTTGCATCAAAGCATGATTGAAATACAGTGTCTGTTTATCATATTTGTTTTGTAAACATGTAGTTTACTCTGTTCTGCAGAAAAAAAACTAAATAATATGTGGACGGTATTTATTTTTCAAAATAGGTACATTTTAAATAATTATTATGATAAACAAACAAAATAAAAGTCTTCCCCTCTCATTGATTTGTAAACTTAATTGCCTTTGAACCAAATGTATTTTTGTTTGACTTTTGTGATCAATTTCTTTCAGTACTTGGTACAGACACTAACCAATATGGAAATCTGTTCACTTGTGATTTTGAGATCGATTGGACTCGTTTCACAGAGTTATTGATCTTTTTTGACTTGAGAGTATTTTTGCAGCCCTCATCAATTTTTCTCTGCATGTTTGGTAAATTTTTTAAAAACTTTATGCAGAGTTTTACCAGTATGGGAATTTTTGCGCCATAATTTTGAGATCAACTGGACTCATTGAGTTATTGCGTATTTTGACTAATTGTATCTTTGCAACCAAAACAATGAGGATAACAGAGCAGTATTCTTAGTCTCATTGCGACAGACACATCTAGTTTTGTCTGTGTAACACTTTTTCAAACATGTTTTTCTGTATTTATTTGAAAGGATATATGAAACAGAAAAGCCTTGATCCCCACCACAGTCTACTTTTACAGATATTGAGACCCTGACACAAGGATGGGAGGCAATTAAGCATTCTGAGCATTTTGATAAAATAATAAATAGTGATTTATCTTCTCATATTGCAATACACACATTGTAATGTGGCTTGGATTTTAACCTTGTTGTAAAACACAGACACCATGTATTGTGTTTAAGGTCACTTTTTGTATCTCTGGCTATATAATGATTGCAACACAAGTTCAAAGTCAAGTTTAGCCCTTTTTTATACCTATGCTGCCCACTTTAGAGGACCTCTACCCCAGGCTTTAGTTACTAGATCCTATTTCATGAATCGGATGGCGTTAGCCGCAGCCAGAAGGGTTAGTGAGATTCATGCCCTCTCGGTTGATCCGGTCTTTTTCAGGAGCTCCGCCAACAGTGTTACTTTTACCACTGATTGCTCCCTTCTGGTCAAGAATCAGATGCCAGAAGATACTCCACCAATTATCTGTATCAGGGCTCTTCCTTCTGCTGATGGCAATCGCCCTTTGCTCTGTCCGGTTTGCGCAAAATCGCATTTACCTCAACCAGATGCAGTTCATTAGGAAAGGTAGGAATCAATTTTTATGTGCACCCATACTATGTATGGTACACATAATGCCGGCATCCGGGGTGGCCATCCGTCGTTCGTCCATCCTTTGTCCATCTGTCTGTTCATCAGTCCATCTGTCCGTCCGACATCCGTATCCATTTCTTTGTCATTCGATAACTTGACAAATATTGCTTGGATTGTCAAGTTACTTTATATTTGTGTTCAGGTTATTGATGTGCCGAGCTGTATAGTTTTTGGTGTAAATCTGATAATTTAATCCTGAGATATTAACCATTTATCCTTCAAAATGAAAATTCCTCCAATCCCTTTGGCATTCGATAACTTGAAAATATTGCTTGGATTGTCAAGTTACTTCATATTTGTGTTCGGTTTCTGATGTACCGAGATGTATCGTTTTTGGAGTAAATCTGTTATTTTGATCCTGACATATTAACCCTTTATCCTTCAAATTGAAAACTCCTCCAATCCCTTTGGCATTCAATAACTTGAAAAATATTGCTTGGATTGTCAAGTTACTTTATATTTGTCTTCAGGTTACTGATGTGCTGAGCTGTATAGTTTATGGTGTAAATATGATAATTTGATCCTGAGATATTAACCCTTTATCCTTCAAATTGAAAATTCCTCCAATCCCTTTGGCATGAGATAACTCAAAAAATATCAATCCGATTGTCATGTTATTTTATACATTTATTCAGGTTAGTGATGTGCTGTGCTGTATAGTTTTTTACGTAAATCTGATAATTTGATCCAGAGATATTAACCCTTTATCCATCAAATTAGGCACTCCTCAAATCCATTTCTATATATACCCATACCATGTATGGAGTACATAATGTCGGCATCCGTGGTGGCCCTCCGTCATACAGCTTTCTACTAGTTGCGCATATGGGTACACATCTGATGATTTCATCGGCCTATTTTTTCTGTCTCTTATTCCAGGTCGACAGAAGATCTCTCCTCAATCCATTTCTCGATGCTATTCGCGCATCCTACACCCGTAAAGCGACTGACAATTGTATTACCAATCTATTTTTGCCCCCGAGGTTTGTGCCTTGTCTACCTCCTGGGCTTATTGCTAACTCTGTCAAGTTGTTGGATGCTATACAGGCTGCCCATTGGAGAAATGCTTCTACTTTCTTCACCTTCTATCTGTGTCAGTTGCAGGAGCAGTCTGAGGACCTTTTTTCCTTGGGCCCTCTTTCTTCTGCTCAGTCTGTTGTCTACCCTAGCCATTAGACTTCTTACAAGGTCAGTTCCAGCCATGTGCGTGGTTACTCTCCTTTCTGTCTGTGTGTCACACAGAGCCATATGCCTCATATCTGATTGTCTTTTACTTATGTTTGTGATGGCCTAGGGAACTCCTCTTCTGTCCATGGTTCCAGTGCAGATGGGTTGTGTGGGGTTGGTTATGTGATTCCCTCCTCCAATTGTCTATTCAGCCTGTTGTAAACAGTTGTAAGGTAGGTTGATAACAAATTTAAATTTTATAGTAAATTTTCTTTATTATACCTACCACAATTATTTATGTGGAGGCCCTACTGTCTTCTTATTTGGGTAGGAATCCTTCCTCCCCGCTGATCACATAACTCCAATGTTGGCGGATTCAAATGAAATTACACATTGGTTATGTGTCTGTGAACTGGTTCAGGAAGCTGTGGATTAGTACAAGGAGAAGAGAGTCCTCTACTGGGTGTGCGCCGGTCACACACGACCCAGTTTTGGCTTATTTTTTCTTGGTGTTTTTACACCACTTTTCTTTCTAAAATCGCTTTGGAAAGAAGAAAATAGAGAGTATTTTTCTGAGTTACAGACTTCCACTGTAGTGCAAGCATGTGCCTAAATGCTAGTGCACAATGTGTCACATTGTGCCTTTTCACATAAGCATATCCAGCATGTATCGATGTGCTAATGCTACTGCACAATGTGTCACATTGTGCCTTTTCACATAAGCACATATCAGCACATCCAGCATGTGCTTTTGTGCTGCATGTAATGTGTACAATAGAAGATAAACATGTCTAGGAAAGTCAGAATAAATAGAACAAAGAACTCGTAACAGCTTGTAGATACATTGGTAGAAACCGAGAATTTACTGGGAAATCAGAGCCAAGTAAACACTTATGGGTATGGTTTTTTTTGTGGTAATTCTACGAAGTAAATATGGATTCTGTGGAAATCTAAACCAGAAAAACTACTCTAGTTCAATGGAACTTACCCCGGGCCCCACCACGGTATGGCGGTCCTAAAAAGGATTTTAGGTACATTTTGGTGGTTTGGAGGTATTTTCGTGTCTATTTGGGTAATTCTATGAATCAGGGACTACTCTTCTACAAAGGAACATATCCTCTGAACATACCCCTATCCTATAAGAAGTCTTTGGGTAACATAGAAACCACATGCTACCATAGAAACCAAGATGGCTGCCTCCAGTATACAAAATGGACTGCGGAAACACATATCACCCTAACAACACGTGTTGCGTATGCGCATTTACATCACATATCACTATGGTGATGACGTCACAACATGGCCACTCACACGGGTTACCAGGACAGCACAACATGATGCAACTGGGTCATGTGACTATGATGTCACATGAGATCCGGAAAATGTGGGGTGAAACATATGAGACATACTACTCCTGACTTATCCTTGGGAAGCTCTAGCTCTCAGAGAGCTTAACAAGGATCAGGTGCAGGTGTTAATGGTCTGGGTTAGAATGGTTAACAAGCTTGTATACAATCACCGTAGATAACGAAAATAGTTTTGGACAAAAGTGGGAAAGTCCAGGATTTTTTTCCTCCAGAGGTACATGAACCCTGTCAGTAGGAACTTTTGGACCCCACATGTAGTATGATGACCTGTCATCCTTCAGCATGAAATTTCCTTATTGGTTCCTCATATTTTTACTTGACTAGCAAGTGGGGGTATGCACAGATGTACACCCTTTGTGAGACTATACACCTTGTAATTCAGTTAATGTCACAAAACTTGCTTTAATGGCGATTTACTTCAAAAATGTCAAAATGTATACTTTGCACCATCCAAAGGAACATTCATGCAGTTTCCACAGGCCTGTGATGCAGGAAACTACAAAACATGTTGCAAACAAGATCCATTTTTAGCTCAACTTGACAAAGTCAAGCTGAGCTATTGCCATCACTTCATGTCCATCGGTGTACGTACGTATGTACACAATTTCATTGGCACACCTCACAGGTTGCATTTATGATCAGATCGCTTTGAAACTTGGTATGCTTGTTTGGGGTGACCTCTAGATGGGACCTATCAATTTTGTTCAATTTCCATCAAAAATTGTTGCCGCGGCCAACGTTCTTAGAACTTAGTTTAGTCAGACCTCAATATTTCCTTTTGGCACACCCTAGAGGGCACATTGATCATCGGATTGCTTTGAAACTTGGCATGCTTGTTTGGGGTGACCTCTAAATGGGAGCTATCGATTTTCCTCCATTTCAGTCAAAAAATGTTGCCGGGGCCAACGTTCTTAGAACTTAGTTTAGTCAGACCTCAATATTTCCCTTTGGCACACCCTTCAGGGCACATGTATGACTGGATTGCTTTGAAACCTGGCATGTTTGTTTGGGGTGACATTTAGATGGGAGCTATCGATTTTCTCCCATTTCCATCCATCAAAAAATGTTTCCGCTGACAACGATCTTTGAACTTAGTTTAGTCAGGCATCAATATATTCCTTTGGCATGCCCTACAGGACACATTTATGATCAGATAGGTTTGAAACTTTGTATGCTTGTTTGGGGTTACCTCTAGATGGGAGCTTTCGATTTTCTTCAATTTCCATCAAAAAATGTTTCCACTGGCAATGATCTTCGATGAACTTAGTAAAAACTTAGTGCAGTTAAGCATCAATATTTCCCTTTGACACCCTGCAGGGCACATTTATGATTGGATTGCTTGCAAACTTGGTGTGCTTGTGTGGGGGTGACATCTATATAGGAGCTGTCGATTTTCTTCCATTTCTGTCAAAAAATGTTGGCACTAACCTTTCAACTTAGTTTAGTCAGACCTCAATATTTCCCTTCAACACACCCTTCAGGGCACATTTATGATCGGATCACTTTGAAACTTGGTATGTGTGTTCGGGGTGACCTCTAGATGTGAGCTATTGCTTTTTTTCATTTCCATAAAATATTATTGTCGTTATCATCAACCTTTTAACTTACTGCATTTGTGCATCAACTTATCCTATTTGCATTTATGCATTAACATCTCCATTTGGCATGCCTCAGAGGGCACATTCATTATCAGGTTGTTTTGAAACTTTGTATGCTTATGCAGGGTGACAAAGACAGGAACTATTGAGTTTCGTTTCATTTCCATCAAAAACTGTTGCTGTTAGCAACAATCTTTGAATTTATTGCATTTGTGCATCAACATTCTTCTTTGACATGGCCTACAGACCACATTTATCATTGGATTGTTTTTGTACTTGGTGTGCTCATTAGGCAAGACCTTTAGATAAGAGCTATTGATTAGCATTCATTTCTGTGAAAAAAGTTGCCATTTACAATAACTTCTGAACATACTGCATTTGTGTATCAACATTCTTCCTTTAGCCAGTCTTACAGTTAACATTTAAAAATGCATGGATTACTCTGACGTTGTGCACACACAATGCTGTTATGTTGAAATTTCATCAAATAACATTGGTACCAATGATCTTCAATTTTGCTATTTCATTTATAACTTACCAAGTTCAAGTTTATCAAGTTGAGCTGCAGTGTCATTGACACTTTCATTTGCTATCAGTTTTCTTAGATATTGAATGCTTAAATATTGAATGTTTTTTATTACAAATATGAATGATCAGTGTTGCATGGCAAAGGAAAGTCAAATCTTGAATGGTTTCAGTGATTGAAGCAACAGGCCCAACTCAGATGGAAACATCAATCAGTCATTCTCTAATGTCTGACTTGTTGGGAGCTACATTAATTTAAATCGTCAGAATTTAATTACAAAATGTATTTATCAATAGGTTTTTTGAAAAACTGATTGGTGAGGACCCATAGACAACTAACTGTAACAGAAGAAATCAAGATTAAGAAAACATAATCCCTCTGAATGAAATGCACATACAATTGTTTACAGAGTTATGTTCCTTTTCATGAAACTTATCAATTGCATTCAGGTTTGGATTTGAATCACCAGTTCAGACTAAACATGCAGTAATTCCCCTCCCCCCCCTCCCTGCCCCCAAGCAAAGCAGCACCCAAGAAAGATTCCATCTTTGGGTAAGCTGCAAAATTCTAGGCCTTTCAAAGAAAAGTGCAGAATAAGCTTGAACAGGTACGGATTAGTGCCGATATGATGCTTTCCCACATACGAAAAGGTCTCCAAAAGCATGCACCTGTAGCCTTTGACGATAACAGGTTGGAGACCCCAAGAATCAAACAGATATACCAGAAACTCTCCAATCTGTGTTATTGAAGGATCAGCATAATCAACAGAGTGATCAGCGCACCATCGACAGAAGACCTTTCACTTAGCCGCATAGGCTAAACCAGTGGAGTGCCACCTTGAAGAAGAAACGCACTCCACTGCTCGTCTCGAAAAACCTGTACGAGGAGACAGGGCCCAACAAAGGTATGCGTGAAGGCACAATGAAGTTGGGTCGACATGAAACCTCCACAGGTGACCATGACGAAAAAGGTTACAATGTAGTGGGAGACGTGTCAGAACTGCCGCCAACAGAGAGCGGAGCTGATTGATCCACACCCGCTGAGGCGACAGGGGAGTGATCAGAATGATTCAACAACTGCAGGTTCGTATCTTGGCTAGAACCTGAGGCAGAATTGGAACCAGCGGGAAGGTGTAGCCAACAAGCCCATTCCAATCGAGTGACAGAGCATTCATGGCGAAAGCCAGAGGATCTGGACATAGGGACATGAAAGTGTCCACCTGATCATTCCAATAGGGTGCAAAAAGATATATGTGGGGATGACCCCAGAGATCGCAAAGCGACTGGAACACTGCCCTGTGAAGCATCCCTCAGTGGAAATGACCCTGCCCCGTCTGGACAGGGAGTCGGCTAGGACGTTCAGATGACTGGGAATGTGATGAACCACCACACCGGCATTGACATCCTGAGCTAGCAGTAGAAGATCCTAAGCCAATTCGTACATGAGAACCGAGTGCATGCCACCCTGGTTCCGAATGTAAGAGACCATTGTCGAATTGTCGAACAACAGAAGGACCTGATGATTCGAAATGTGGGGATCCTCTGCCGGAAGCAAAGAAGAAGAGCCAGAAGCTCCTTCTGGTTGATGTGAAGAGCTGCTTGATCCTGGTCCCATACACCGTGAAGGGGAAGATTTGAGGATCCAACTTCGCACCCCATCCGAAATCGCTGGCATCTGCCATCAGAAAAGGATCGGATATGGGCAAGTCCAATGGAACTTCCTGCATAATCCACTGAACATTTGTCCAGACAAGAAGGTGACGATGAAGAGATGCTGGTAACAGAAGACCCAGATGCAGAGGATCGACATTCGGCCTCCAATGATTGAGCAGAAAGTGTTGGAGAGGTATGACATGCAGCTGACCTAGATGAATGAGATCCGTCACTGAACCGCAGAGACCGAGCAGCTGGAAAATACTCCGAGCTTTTGTTGACGTGGACTGGGTCAGAGTGAGGACGAAAGCCGAGGGAATCACAGCCCTCACCTGGGGAACCGCAACCATATTCAGCTGAGTGCGAAAATCCATCCCCAGATGACAAAACAACTTAGAAGGCACCAGGTCCAACTTCTCCTCGTTGATTTGGAACCCCAGTGACGTGAGCAGGCTCAACAGTGTGTTGACGTCTGACTCCAGAAGAGCAGCATTGAAGTGCCTCTGGAGAATATCGTCCAGATACGCCGAAGTAGTCACCTTGGACTGTGTGCAATGGAAGGCTATCACATGCGACATCAGTCAGGTGAAGGCCCAAGGAGCCAGGTTGCGGCCGAGAGGCATGACCTTGAACTGGTAAACTCCCCCTAGAAATGCGAACCTGAGATACTTTTGTGATGTCCGATGAATCGGAACGTGAAAGTAAGCAACTCGTAGGTCGATGCTGGAATCGAAATCTCCCTGGGAAATGCAACTGACCTGAAAGTCTCCATGCTGAACTTAGGAGCAATGACAGACTGGTTCAGGATACTTCTGGGTGCCTTCGACCATACCACTCGGTACAAGTGGTCCAAGCTTTTGCAGCATGCGACTCAAAGCTGAGTTCCAAGGCTATGAAGCCTTCATTCTTCACTAGTCTGTTACCTTTTTGACTTCTGTGCTTTACCGTTCCTACGATTCCGCCAATCAGAGTTTGATGGTCTTGGATCAGGACTCCTCCTCCCTTGGGCATTCCAAGCCCAAGTCGGCCATTATTTCAATGGCGACTTTGGAATCCATGTTGGGCTTATCCAGAGATGCTAGGCATACTTTCTCTCTCAGATCACATCATCTCTGCCTTGTCTGCTTATCTGCCTCCAGATAGGTTTGATGACATGCAGGCTCCGTTGCATGTGATCTCTAAGGTGCTCAAGCATCTTACTTACTCGCATGCCTGAAACACAGCTAATTTGGAATTAGTTTTGCTGTGACACTGTGTTGGACACAAGCCGTTTCCTTCCTGAAGGGCAGCACTCTGCTCTTTGATCTGCTTCTTTGGTGGGTCTGCGACTATTCCATGATTCTGTGGCAGTGGTGCATGATAACGTCCTGTGTCCTTCCAATGATCAGCTGCTGCTTCGCCAGTTTGATCCACCTTCTGTTGGAGGCTGTGGCCGTTCCAAGCCTAACAAATGCCCTTTTGCTTCCTTTGTGAAGCCGCAGGCTGATCCTCCTGCCGCTGCTTATTCTTACGTGGTAAGAGTAAGCATCGGCAGACCAGAGAGATGTCTCAAGATCCTTCCTCTAGCAGAGGAGATGGTTTATCCTCTCACAGGCCTCACTGGGGCTCGAAATGAAGGTCATCACCACGATTTGTCCCAGGTTGGAGGACGGATATCAGAGTTTGCAGACCTTTGGTCCACAATCACATCCGATCCTTGGGTGTTAGATATTGTTCGTTTCGGTCTGCGGATATCCTTTCAGAGGCACCCCACTGTGTCGAGAGTGCCTCTTCCAACCCAAGTTCCTTCAAACGTTTCACGTCGGGAACTTTTGATGATGGAGATAGACAATCTCCTGTCAAAGGGAAGATCGAGGTCGTCAAGAACATTCATTTAGTGGGATTTTATTCCCACTTGTTCTTGGTGGAGAAGAAGAATGGCCGTCTCTGATCGGTTATCTATCTGAGTATCCCGAACCAGTCTCTCATTGCTCCCAAGTTCAGCATGGATATTTTCAGGTCAGTTCCATTTCCCAGGGAGATTTCACTTCCAGCATCGACCTGCGAGTTGCTAACTTTCACGTTCCGATTCATCGGACATCGGACATCTCGAAAGTATCTCAGGTTTGCTTTTCTGGGGCGCGTTTACCAGTTCAGGATCATGCCTTTCAGCCACATCCTGGCTCCTTGGGCCTTCACCCGACTGATGTCGCATGTGATAGCCTTCCACTGCACTCAGTCCAAGGTGTCTACTTCGCCATATCTGGACGATATCCACCAGAGGCACTTCAACGCTGCTCTTCTGGAGTCAGATGTCAACACACTGTTGAGCCTGCTCATTTCGCTGGGGTTCCGAGTCAATGAGGAGAAGTCGGACCTGGTCCCTTCTCAGTCGTTTTGTCATCTGAGGATGGACTTCTGCACACAGCTGAATATGGGGGAGGTTCCCCGGGCGAGGGCTGTGATTTCACCGGCTTTCGACCTGCCTCTGACCCAGTCTACGACAGCGACAGCTCAGAGTATTCTCTGACTGCTTGGATTCTGCGGTTCGGTGTCAGATCTCATTCCTCTAGGTCGGCTGCATGTCATAAGTTTCCAACACTTTCTGCTCAGTCATTGGAGGCCGATTGTCGATCCTCTAGCATCACTTCGTCGTCACCTTCTTCCTTGGACAGATGTTCAATGGATTATGCAGGGAGTTCTGTTGGACTTGCCCATATCCGATCGTGTTCTGTCGGCAGATGCCAGCAATTTCGGATGGGGCATGACGTTGGATTCTCTAGGTCTTTCCCTTTATGGTATATGGGACCAGAATCAAGCAGCTCTTCACATCAACCAGAAGGAGCTTCTTGCTCTTGTTTGGAGTTTCCGGCAGTGGATCTCCCACCTTTCGAATCGTCAGGTCCTTCTGTTGTTTGACAATTCGACAATGGTCGGTTACATTCGGAACCAGGGCGGCATGCACACGGTTCTCGTGTACGAATTGCCTCGGGATCTTCTACTGCTAGCTCAGGATGTCAACGCTGGGGTGGTGGTTCGACACATTCCCGGTCCTCTGAATGTACTAGTCGACTCCCTGTCTCGATGTGACAGGGTCATTTCCATTGAGTGGATGCTTTACAGGGCAGTGTTCCAGTCGCTTTGCGATCTCTGGGGTCGTCCCACATCGATCTTTTTGCGACCCATTGGAACCATCAAGTGGACACTTTCGTGTCACTGTGTCCAGATCCTCTGGCTTTTGCCGTAGACACTCTGTCAATCGATTGGAACAGTCTTGTCAGTTACGCCTTCTCGCCAGGGCCGATTCTGCCTCAGGTTCTCACCAAGATACAAACCTGCAGTTGTTGAATCATTCTGTTCGCTCCCCTGTCGCCTAAGCGGGTGTGGATCAATCACCTCCGCTCTCTGTTGGCGGCGGTTCTGACACATCTCCCTCTACGTTGCGACCTTTGTCAAGGTCACACGAGGAGGTTTCATGTTGACCTGACTTCATTGTGCGGCGTCCTGTCTCTGTTCGTAGAGGTTTTTCAAGACAAGCAGTGGAACGCATTTCTTCTTCAAGGCGGCACTCCACTGGTTTAGCCTTTGTGGCTAGGTGGAAGGTCTTCTGTCGATGGTCTGCTGATCACTCTGTTGATTATGCTGATCCTTTCGTAAGATTGGAGAATTTCTGGTATATCTGTTTGATTCTCGGAGTCTCCATGCTTTTGGAGACCTTTTCATATGTGGGAAAGCGTCATATCGGCACTAATCCATACCTTTTCAAGCTTTGTCGGCACTTTTCTTTGGAAAAGGCCTAGGATTTTGCAGCTTGCCCCAAGATGGAACCTTGGGTGCTGCTTTGCTTGGTGCAGGGAGAGGGAGGTGTCATTCAAACCTTTATCCCAGGTGGATATGTGTTTTCTCACATACAAGACAGCTTTTCTGATGGCTTTTGCCTCAGCCAGAAGGGTTAGTGAGCTTCACGCTCTCTCGGTTGATCTGGCCTTTTTCAGGAGCTCCGCCAACAGTGTTACTTTTACCACTGATTGCTTCTTTCTGGGCAAGAGTCAGATGGCAGAAACTACTCCACTTCCTATCTATATCAGGGCTTCTCCTTCTGCTGATTGTAATTGCCCTTTGCTCTGTCCGGTTCGTGCAAAATTGCATTTATCTCAACCAGACGCAGTTCATCAGGAAAGGCAGGAAACAATTTTTTCAGTCTCTTATTCCTGGTCGACAGAAGATCTCTTCTCAATCCATTTCTCAATGGATTTGTCTTGCTATTCGCACATCCCACACCCATCTAGCGACTGACAATTGTATTACCAATTGTCTTTTTGCCCACGAAGTATGTGCCTTGTCTACCTCCTCGGCTTATGCAAACTCTGTCAAGTTGTTGGATGCTATGCAGGCAGCCTATTGGAGAAATTCTTCTACTTTCTCCACCTTCTGTCTGTGTCAGTTGCAGGAGCAGTCTGAGAACCTTTTTTCCTTGTACCCTCTTTCTTCTGCTCAGTCTGTTGTCTACCCTAGCCATTAGACTTCTTACAAGGTCAGTTCCAGTCATGTGCTTGATTTCTCTTCTTTCTGTCATATGCCTCATATCTGATTGTCTTTTACTAATGTTTGTGATGCTATGGTTTTATAGGTCTAAGGAACTCCTCTTCTGTCCACGGTTCCAACACAGGTGGGTTGTGTGGGGTTTGGTTATGTGATTCCCCCCTCCTATTGTCTATTCAGCCTATTGTAAACAGTTGTAAGGTAGGTTGATAAGAAATTTAAATTTTATTGTAAATTTCCTTTCTTATTATACCTACCACAATTGTTTACGTGGAGACCCTCCGTCTTCGTATTCGGGTAAGAATCCTCCCTCATCGCTGATCACATAACTCCAATGTTGGCGGATTCAAATAGAATGACACATTGGTTATGTGTCTGTGCACTGGTTCCGGAAGCCGTGGATTAGTACAAGAAGAGTGTCCTCTACTGGGTGTACGCCGGTCGCACACGACACAGTTGTGGCTTATTATTTCTTGGTGCTTTTACACCACTTTTCTTTCCTAAATCACTTGGGAAAGAAGAAAATAGAGAGTATTTTTTCAAGTTACGGACTTTCACTGTAGTGCAAACATGTGCCTAAATGCTAGTGCACAATGTGTCACATTGTGCCGTTTCACATAAGCACATATCAGCACATCCAGTATGTGTCGATGTGCTAGTGCACAATGTGTTATACTGTGTCTTTTCACATAAGCACATATATTGGCACATCAAGCATGTGCTTTTGTGCTGCATGTAATGTGTACCATAGAAGGCAAACACGTCTAGGGAAGTCAGAATAAATAGAACAAAGAACGAGAATTTACTGTGAATCAGAGCCAAGTAAACAATTATGGGTATGGGGTTTTTTGTTGTTGTAATTCTACGAAGTAAATATGGATTCTGTGGAAATCTGAAACAGAAAAACTACTCTAGTTCAATGAAACTTACTCCAGGCTCCACCACGGTATGGCGGTACTAAAAATGATTTTGGTGGTTTGGAGGGATTGTCGGGTCTATTTGGGTAATTCTATGAATCGGGGACTACTCTTTTACAAAGGAACATATCCTTTGAACATACCCCTATCTTATAAGAAGTCTTTGGGTAACACAGAAACCACATGCTGCCAGAGAAACCAAGATGGCTGCCTCCAGTATACAAAATGGACTACGGAAACACATATCACCCTAACAACATGTGTTGCGTATGCACACTTACGCCACCTATCACTATGGCGATGACATCAAAACATGGCCACTCACACGGGTTACCATGACAACACAACCTGAGGCAACTAGGTCATATCATGTTAGATGAGATCCGGCAAATGTGGGGTGAAACATATGAGACATACTACTCCTGACTGATCCTTGGGAAGCTCTCTCAGAGAGCTTAACAAGGGTCAGGTGCAGGTGTTAATGGTCTGGGTTAGAATGTTTAGCGGGCTTGTATGCAATCACCATAGATAATGAAAACAGTTTTGGACAAAAGTGGGAAAGTGCTTGAGAATTTTCAGTACATGTCCTTGAAAGTCCAGGATTTTTTTTTACATGAACCCTGTCAGTAGGAACTTTAGGACCCCTCATGTAGTATGATGACCTGTCGTCCATCAGCATGAAATTTCCTTGTTGGTTCCTCATATTTTTACTTGACTAGCAAGTGGGGAAGAGCTGGGGGATATACCGGTTTTTCGAAAATGGTGATAGTAAAATCAATACCGGTTTCAATATCAAGGCCTTTTTAAAATATCGAAATATCGGTATGTTTTCGGTATGATGGTTGGAGGTCACGATTCCATTGATAGTGATATACTAGAAATATACTGCTGGCTTTTTATTTAAAAAAAACTTTTAAAAGTCTGTTATAACAACTGTTGCGATGATACATGCACATATCTCCGTAAATAAACAACTCTGCATGTCGGGATCGGGTACTTTCGTCCTGGGAACTTTTGTCCTCAGTTGGTGGGAAGTTTTCGCCCCCAGGAATGTTTTAATGATTCGCTTGGGTATGGTGTTGTTGTATTATGAGATACAAACTAGTTAATATTAGTGTCGGGAGGTAAACCAAAAATACAACTCAGTGTGGGTATTAAAACACCGACCGGCCTGAACACAAAACACCAGCGTCTCGGTACATATGCGGATACTTTTCATTTATTTTTTTACTCACATACCCCATTGAACTGTTACCCATGCAGGTTGTGGCCATGCAATACCTCCGTCCAGTTACGTAAGGTTGCACAAAAACAGCTTCACCTTGAAGCAACCTGTTATACATCTATTGATAACATGATTCTTTTCAGGTTTGGCTGTAAAATTTCTAATATAGTTTCACATTGTGCACTTGAAAACCTCCCCACTGGTAACTGGGGCCTCAAGTTCAGCCATGTGCGTTGAGTTTTGTCACAATTAATTTTGTTACATGACAATTTATAAGGGGTTCATTTGGCTGAGTGTTGTTTAAATGAAGATTCATATGCTCATGTTAGGCATTCGGCATGTTTTAACAAACATCAATTTCCAAACTCATCTTTAAGTTTAATAAATATTATATGTGCTTTGGTGGGTTCATTCCATACTTTCTTACGCAATAATTTCTGTGGCATGTGAACACACCTTATTTGTATAATCCAGATTCACGTGACAATGACAATTAAACTATCACCAATGGGAAGTCAGAAATAATAGATGTGACGAAACTGCATTTCAATTGGTTGACACACCCAGCAAATACAAATCTATTCTCATAGTGAATAAAATTAGCCTAATATGGAATTTTGTCATTCATCTTGAATCTGATTTAAAGCATGTGGGTGAGATGGCGCTGTGGCAGTTTCATTAGTTCAGAAAAGTTATTACTAGCCCACAAACTGTCCAATTCTTTTTTGAAACGCGGATTTTAATAAATGAATTGAGTGGTACCTTCAGTAGCTGCAGAGGGAAGGAAAATAATCCAGCTGGTTGGCGTCAGGAAAGTTCCGACAGGGTGGCTGAATGTGCCGACAGGAGGGGGGGGGGGGGGTGGTACTCTGGCCCCTTCTGGTTGTCGGAATCGAACCACCTCTGTCAGCACCATCATTTTCTTGCATCGCTTCTGTTATGTAAATGTTAATTAAGCCACGTGACATTTCACACTCATAAGATGAGTGAAGTCATCCAATGAAAATGGCTGAGTTCTATGACGGGAGAAAAGGGGGGGGGGGGAGGGGGGGGTGGTGTGAACCGTTCTGCATTTATTGAAAAAATACTCTAAGATCTAGCCGAGAATATTTGTCATTGTAATAATACTTTACGTGATCAAAACAAACGAACAAATGCAAATTATCCCTACGTGTTTGAAATGCATTCCAGATAATATCGAGATAATATCAAATATTGCAGTATTTTTAGCTCAACTTTGACGAAGTCAAATTTGAGCTATTGTCATGGCCCGTCGTCCGATTGTCTGTCCGTCCGTCTGTCCGTCTGTCCATCTGTCCGTACGTCAACAATTGGCTATGGCTCGGGCTAGAGGTCGTATTTATGAACCGATCTTTACGAAACTTCTTGTGTACCTTTGTTATGACCCTGGGACGGGAACGAGTGTTTTTAGGTGTGGTCCGAAATTCAAGATGGCTGCCAGCGGCCATTTTGTACCGATGATGCAAAAATCAGATTTTTGTACAGAACTTCTGTATGAAAGTTCTGATTTGAATAAAGTTTTGTATAAATGTTTAGTATCATGGGATACATCACATATAATACGGGTTTTTTTCTCGTGCGTAAATTATGCAAATTAGACTGACTTTGATTTATTTAGTGTTACTTTCAGAGCTGTAAGTGCCAAGCTGCTATGGCTCGGGCTAGAGGCCGTATTTATGAACCGATCTTTACGAAACTTCTTGGGTACCTTTGTTATGACTGTGGGACGAGAACGAGTGTTTTTGGGTGCGGCCCGAAATTCAAGATGGCTGCCAGCTGCCATTTTGTACCGATGATGCAGAAGTCTGTTTTTTGTACAGAACTTCCATATGAAAGCTCTGATTTGAATAATTTTTTGTATGAATGTTTAGTACCATGGGATACATCACATATAATACGGGTTTTTTTCTCGTGCGTAAATTATGCAAATTAGACTAACTTTGATGTTTTTTGGTGTTACTTTCAGCACTGTAAGTGCAAATGCCAATACGGCTCGGGCTGGAGGCCGTATTTATGAACTGATCTTTACAAAACTTCTTAGGTACCTTTGTTATCACCGTGGGATGAGAACGAGTGTTTTGGGGTCCAGTCCGAAATTCAAGATGGCCAATGGCAGCCATTTTGTACGAAATTTGGTGCAATCAGATTTTTGCACAGAACTTCCTTATGAAAGCGCTGATTTGAATAATTTTTTGTGTGAATGTTTAGTACCATGGGATACATCACATATAATACAGGTTTTTTTCTCGTGCAGAAATTATGCAAATTAGATGAACTTTGATTTTTTCAGTGCTGCTTAAACACAGTAAGTACACATGTCAATACGGCTCGGGCTAGAGTCTGTATTTATGAACCGATCTTCACGAAACGTCTTGGGTACCTTTGTTATCACCTTGGGACGAGAACGAGTGTTTCTGGGTGCGGTCCAAAATTCAAGATGGCTGCCAGTGGCCATTTTGTATCGAAATTAGGTCTAATCAGTTTTTTGTCACAACTTCTACACAGCTCATATTTGTGAACTGATCTTCACGAAACTTCTTGGGTACCTTTGTTTTCACCTTGGGACAGGAATGAGTGTGTTTTGGGGTGCCTTTGTTATCACTGTGCTATGAGAACAAATATTTTGGGGTTCAGTCAGACCCACTCTGGGACTCAAATATTTTTTCTAGTTTAGCATCTGACTGTCACCCACTTTTACAATACTTTACCTATACATTTGTTACAGGCAACGCTCAGTATTTATGTACAGACCGTTACAATACTTTATATGTACCTTTGTTATCAGGTCATTACCTAGGTGTTTGTCATTGCTGTGTCACATACTATACATGTACATGTCTTTGTCTTGACAAGTTGAGCTACAGTGTCATTGACACTTTCATTTTAAAATATTGTGATATTTTTATTTCACAATATCGCCCAGCCCTAATGTGGGGGCATGCACAGATGTACACCCTTTGTGAGACTATGCACCTTGTTATTCAGTTAATGTCACAAAACTTGCTTAAATGGCGATTTACGTCAAAAATGTCAAAATATATACTTTGCATCACCCAAAGGAACATTCATGCAGTTTCCACAGGCCTGTGATGCAGGAAACTAAAAAACATGCTGCAAACAAGATCCATTTTTTGCTATCAGTTTTCTTAATTGAATGCTTACATATTGAATGTTTTTTATTACAAATATGAATGAACAGCGTTGCATGGCAAAGGAAAGTTTAATCTTGAATGGTTTCACTGATTGAACCAACAGGCCCAACTCAGATGGAAACATCAATCAGTCATTCTCTAATGTCTGTCTTATTTGGAGCTACATTAATTTAAGTCATCGGAATTTAATTACAAAATGTATTTATCAATAGGTTGTTTAGCTCCCCTGAGCGAAGCTCAAGGGGAGATTCACTAATCACTTTCCATCCGTCGTCCATCTGTCGTCCAGCGTTAACTTTACATTATCGACTTCTTCTCACAAACTACTGAACCAAATTAACGAAATCTGGTGTGCATGTTCCATATCACATGCCAATTCAAATTTGTTCAAATCAAGTTGACCTGCCCCTCGGTAGGGCTACGCTCAAAAAGTGTGCTCAAGTCTTAAAAAATCTTCTCATGAACCAGCATTAGCAGATACTTGATAGTTGGTGTGCAGCTTCCTTTTGAAGTGTAGACTCAGATTGTAAAAGAGAAGTTTGATGAGCTATATTTGCCTTCGTTACGGGAGGGGCAAGAATTTTCGCCCCTCCCAAAATTTCTATTTTCCAAACTGAGAGGCAGATTTGAACCAAATTTGAGACAAGGCCTTATTGGGTCATAAGTATTTAATTTATGCCATAATATTTTTTCCCGTCTCCCCACGGGAACCGCAGGAGCTAAAAATAGTAAAAAATTAAACCGTCCATATCTCCAAAACTATGCGGCACTGAGAATTCTTATTTGGTGTGAGGCTTCCTTAGGACCAACAGAATGGAATGATCAAAAGAAATTGCTATCGGTTTTATCATGGGGTACTTTTTTGGGGTCTTTGAAAAAGTGCTGAGTCAGCATTTTTTAACACTGTGTGTAATGGGAAAAACATTAACACTACTTTTCTCCCAAATCACTGCTCCAAAAGCTTTCAAATTTCACATATAACATCTTTGGAAGATTGTTTCACACGTTTATTGAAATCAATTCCCTGGGTCCATATTTTGGCTCTCTATGGGAGCCCAAATGTTTAAATTAGTGCAGTATGAGGAATATTCTTTAAAAATCTTCTTCAGATCTACCGATAAGAATCTTTTGATATGTGGTATGCAGTATGCTTAGGGGGGTGAGATTCAAGTTTGTTCAAGCCAAGTCCCTGGGTTCATATTTGGGCTCACTGTGGGAGCCCGAATTATAACTTAGTTCAAAATGAGGAATTTTCTTCAAAAATCTTCTTCTTCACATCAACCAGTCAGAATCTTTTGATATTTGGAAAACGGCATCCCACTGGAGGTGAGATTAAAGTTTGTTCAAGCCAACTCCCTGGGTTCATATTTGGGCCTCCTATGGGAGCGCGAATTATAACTTAGTTCAATATGAGGAATATTCTTTAAAAATATTTTTTTTTAGATTCACTGGTCTGAATCTGGGTATTTGGTATAAGCTTTTCTAATGTGGGGCAGATGCAGCTTGTTGAAATCAATTCCATGGGTTTTGTATTCAGGCTACCGTGTCAGCGGAGTGCCCTCAGGCCCCTTGGGGCCTCTTGTTTGAGAAAGTGATTGGTGAGGACCCATAGACAACTAACGGTAAAAGAAGAAATCAAGATTAAGAAAACATTATGCCTCTGAATGAAATGCACATACAATTGTTTACAGAGTTATGTCCCTTTTCATGAAACTTATCAATTGCATTCAGGTTTGGATTTGAATCACCAGTTCAGACTAAACATGCACTAATTTCCCCCTCCCCTCTCCCTGCCCCGAAGCAAAGCAGCACCCAAGAAAGATTCCATCTTGGAGTAGGCTGCAAAATCCTAGGCCTTTCCAAAGAAGAGTGCCAAATAAGCTTGAACAGGTACGGATTAGTGCTGATATGATGCTTTCCCACATACGAAAAGCTCTCCAAAAGCATGGACCTGTACCCTTTGACGATAACAGGTTGGAGACCCCAAGAATCAAACAGATATACCAGAAACTCTCCAATCTGTGTTATTGAAGGATCAGCATAATCAACACAGTGATCAGCGCACCATCGACAGAAGACCTTCCACTTAGCCGCATAGGCTAAACCAGTGGAGTGCCACCTTGAAGAAGAAACGCACTCCACTGCTTGTCTCGAAAAACCTCTACGAGGAGACAGGGCCCAACAAAGGTATGCGTGAAGGCTCAATGAAGTCGGGTCGACATGAAACCTCATTGGGTAACCTTGACAAAGAAGGTCACGATGTAGTGGGATATGTGTCGGAACCGCCACCAACAGAGAGCGGAGCTGATTGATCCACACCCACTGAGGCGACAGGGGAGTGATTAGAATGATTCAACAACTGCAGGTTCGTATCTTGGCTAGAACCTGAGGCAGAATCAGACCCGGCGGGAAGGTGTAGCTGACAAGCCCATTGTAATCGAGTGACAGAGCATCCACAGCGAAAGCCAGAGGATCTGGACACAGGTACACGAAAGTGTCCCCCTGATCATTCCAATGGGTCGCAAAAAGATCTATGTGGAGATGACCCCAGAGATCGCAAAGCGACTGGAACACTGCCCTGTGAAGCATCCACTCAGTGGAAATGACCCTGCCCCTTCGGTTCAGGGAGTCGACTAAGACATTCTGACGCCCGGGTATGTGACGAACCACCACACCGGCATTGACATCCTGAGCTAGCAGTAGAAGATCCCGAGCCAATTCTTGCATGAGAACCGAGTACGTGCCGCCCTGGTTCCGAATGTAGGAGACCATTGTCAAATTGTCGAAGAACAGAAGGACCTGATGATTCGAAATGTGGGGGATCCACTGCCGGAAACTCAGAAGAAGAGCCAGAAGCTCCTTCTGGTTGATGTGAAGAGCTGCTTGATCCTGGTCCCAGCCACCATGAAAGGAAAGACCTAGAGGATCCAACATCGCGCCCAATCCGAGATCGCTGGCATCTGCCGTCAGAACATGATCGGACATGGGCAAGTCCAATGCAACTCCCTGCATAATCCACTGAACATTTGTCCAGGCAAGAAGGTGACGATGAAGAGATGCTGGTAACTGAAGACCCAGATGCAGAGGATCGACATTCAGCATCCAATGACTGAGCAGAAAGTGTTGGAGAGGTATGACATGCAGCCGACCTAGATGAATGAGATCCGTCACCAAACTGCAGTGACCGAGCAGCTGGAAAATATTCAGAGCTGACGTGTACTGGGTCAGAGTCAGGGCGAAAGCTGAGGGAATCACAACCCTTACCCGGGGAACCGCCACCATATTCAGCTGTGTGCAGAAGTCCATACCCAGATCATAAAATGACTGAGAAGGAACCAGGTCTGACTTTTCGTTGACTCGGAACCCCAACGACGTGAGCAGGCTCAACAGTGTGTTGACATCTGACTCCAGAAGAGCAGCACTGAAGTGCCTCTGGAGGATATCGTCCAGATATGTAGAAGTAATCACCTTGGACTGTGTGCAGTGGAAGGCTAGCACATGCGACATCAGTCGGGTGAAGGCCCAAGGAGCCAGGATGTGGCTGAAAGGCATGATCTTGAACTGGTAAACTCGCCCAAGAAAAGTGAACCTGAGATACTTTCGAGATGTCCGATGAATCAGAACGTGAAAGTAAGCAACTCGCAGGTCGATGCTGGAAGTGAAATCTCCCTGGGAAATGGAACTGACCTCAAAATCTCCATGCTGAACTTGGGAGCAATGATAGGCTGGTTCAGAATACTCAGATAGATAACTGGTCGGAGTTGGCCATCCTTTTTTGCCACCAAGAACAGGCGGGAATAAAATCTCACTAAATGAATGTTCTTGACGACCTTGATCTTCCCTTTGACTGGAGATTGTCTATCTCCATCATCAAAAGTTCTCAACGTGAAACGTTTGAAGGAACTTGGGTTGGAAGAAGCACTCTTGACACAGTGGGGTGCCTCTGAAAGGATATCCGCAGACCAGAACAAACAATATCTAACACCCAAGGATCGGATGTGATTGTGGCCCAAAGGTCTGCAAACTCTGATATCCGTCCTCCAACCTGGGACAAATCGAGGTGATGACCTTCATTTCGAGCCCCAGTGAGGCCTGTGAGAGGATAAACCATCTCCTCTGCTAGAGGAAGGATCCAGATGCATCTCTCTTGTCTGCCAATGTTTACCCTTACCACGGGAGTAAGAAGAAGCGGCGGCGGGAGGATCAGCCCATGGTTTCACAAAGGCAAGAGAAGGGCATTTGCTAGGCTTGGAATGGCCCACCCTCTCCCTAGAGTGCCTCTTCCAACCCAAGTTCCTTCAAATGTTACATATCTGGAACTTTTGATCATGGAAATAGACAATCTCCTGTCAAAGGGAAGATCGAGGTCGTCGAGAACATTCATTCAGTGGGATTTTATTCCCACCTGTTCTTGGTGGCGAAGAGGGCTGGCCGACTCAGACCGGTTATCTATCCGAGTATCCTGAACCAGTCTATCATTGCTCCCAAGTTCAGCATGGAGATTTTCAGGTCAGTTCCATTTCCTAGGGAGATTTCACTTCCAGCATTGACATGCGATTTGCTTACATTCACATTCCGATTCCTCGGACATCTCGAAAGTATCTCAAGTTTGCTTTTCTGGGGTGAGTTTACCAGTTTAAGATCATGCCTATCAGCCACATCCTGGCTACTTGGACCTTCACCCGACTGATGTCGCATGTGATAGCCTTCCATTGCACACAGTCCAAGGTGACTAATTTGCCGTATCTGGATGACATCCTCCAGAGGCAATTCAATGCTGCTCTTCTGGTGTCAGATGTCAACACACTGTTGAGCCTGCTTATGTCGCTGCGGTTTCGAGTCAACGAAAAGTCAGACCTGGTTCCTTCTCAGTCATTTTATGATCTGGGTATGGACTTCTGCACACAGCTGAATATGGTGGCGGTTCCCCGGGTAAGGGTTGTGATTCCCTCAGCTTTCGCCCTGACTCTGACCCAGTACACGTCAGCTCTGAATATCGGACCTGGTCCCTTCTCCGTCGTTTTGTCATCTGGGGATGGACTTCTGCACACAGATGAATATGGTGGCGGTTCCCTGGGCTAGGGCTGTGATTCCCCGACTTTCACCTTGACACTGACCCAGTCCACGACCACAACAACTCGGAGTATTCTCCGGCTGCTCGGTCTCTGCGGTTCGGTGACAGATCTCATTTCTCTACGTCGGCTGCCTGTCATACCTCGCCAACACTTTCTGCTCAGTTATTGGAGGCTGATTGTTGATCCGCTAGATCTGGTGCTTCAGTTACTAGCATCTCTTTATCGTCATCTTCTTCCCTGGACAGATGTTTAGTGGATTATGTTGGGAGCTTTGTTGGACTTGCCCATATCCGATCGTGTTCTGTCGGCAGATGCCAGCAATCTCGGATGGGACACGACATTGGATCCTCTTGGTCTTTCCCTTCATGGTGTATGGGACCAGAATCAAGCAGCTGTTCACATCAACCAGAAGGAGCTTCTTGCTCTTCTTCAGAGTTTCCGGCAGATGATCCCCCACCTTTCGAATCATCAAGTCATACTGTTGTTCGACAATTCGACAATGGTCGCTTACATTCGAAACCAGGGCGGCACGCACTCGGTTCTCATGTACGAATTGGCTCGGGATCTTCTACTGCTAGGTCAGGACGTCAATGCCGGGGTGGTGGTTCGACACATTCCCGGTCGTCTGAATGTCCTAGCTTACTCCCTGTCCCAACGTGACAGGGTCATTTCCACTGAGTGGATGCTTTACAGGGCAGTGTTCCAGTTCCTTTGTGATCTCTGGGGTTGGAACCATCAAGTGAACACTTCCGTGTCCCTGTGTCCAGATCCTCTGGCTTTTGCCTAGACACTCTGTCAATGGATTGGAACAGTCTTGTCTGCTACGCCTTCTCGCCAGGGCCAATTCTGCCTCAGGTTCTCGCCAAAGATACAGTCCTGCTGTTGTTGGATCATTCTGATTGCTCCCCTGTCGCGTCAGCGGGTGTGGATCAATCAGCTCTGCTCTCTGTTTGCGGCGGTTCTGACACGTCTACTTCTACGTTGTGTCTTTGTCAAGGTCACTCGAGGCGCTTTCATGTTGACCCGATTTCATTGTGCCTTCACACATATCTTTGTTGGGTCCTGTCTCTCTCTGTAGAGGTTTTTCGAGATGAGCAGTGGAGTGCATTTCTTCTTCAAGGTGGCACTCTACTGGTTTAGCCTATTTGGCTAGGTGGAAGGTCTTCTATTGATGTTGTGCTGATCACTCTGTTGATTATGCTGATCCTTTGGTAACGCAGATTGGAAAGTTTCTGGTATATCTATTTGATTCTCGGAGTCTCCAACATGTTACCATCAAAGAGTACAGGTCCATGCTTTTGGAGACCTTTTTGTATGTGGGAATGCATCATATCGGCACTAAACCATACCTCTCCAAGCTTAGTCAGCACTTTTCTTTGGAAAGGCCTAGGATTTTGCAGCTTACCCCAAGATGAAATCTTTCTTGGGTGCTGCTTTGCTTGAGGGCAGGGAGGGGAAGGTGCTGTTCAAACCTTTTTCCCAGGTGGATATGTGTTTTCTAACATACAAGATGGCTTTTCTGATGGTGTTTGCCTCAGCCAGAAGGGTTAGTGAGCTTCACACCCTCTCGGTTGATCCGGCCTTTTTCAGGAGCTCTGCCAACAGTGTTACTTTTACCACAAATTGCTCCTTTTTGGTCAAGAATCAGATGCCAGAAACTACTTCACGTCCTATCTGTATCAGGGCTCTTCCTTCTGCTGATGGTAAATGCCCTTTGGTCTGTCCGGTTTGTGCAAAATCATATTTATCTCAACCAGACGCAGTTCATTAGGAAAGGCAGGAAATGATTTTTTCTGTCTCTTATTCCTGGTCGACAGAAGATCTCTCCTCAATCCATTTCTCGGTGGATTTGTCTTTGCTATTCGCGCATCCTACACCCGTCTAATGACTGACAATTGTATAACCAGTTGTATTTTTGCCCATGAGGTATGTGCCTTGTCTACCTCCTGGGCTTATGCTAACTCTGTCAAGTTGTTGGATGCTATGCAGGCAGCCTATTGGAGAAATGCTTCTACTTTCTCCATCTTCTATCTGTGTCAGTTGAAGAAGCAGTCCGAGGACCTTTTTTTCTTGGGCCCTCTTTCTTCTGTTCAGTCAGTTGCAGCCATGTGCTTGGCTACTGTCCTTTATGTCTGTGTCACTCAGAGCCATATGCCACATATTGGATTGTCTTTTACTAATGTTTGTAATGCTATGGTTTTATAGGCCTAGGAAACACCTTTTCTGTCCATGGTTCCCGCACAGACGTCCTATTGTCTATTCAGTCTATTGTAAACAATTGTAAGGTAGGTTGATAAGAAATTTAAATTTTATAGTAAATTTCCTTTCTTATTATACCTACCACAATTGTTTATGTGGAGACCCTCCGTCTTCTTATTCAGGTAAGTATCCTTCCTCCCCACTGATCACATAACTCCAATGTTGGCAGATTCAAATAGAATGACAGATTGTTTATGTGTCTGTGCACTGGTTCAGGAAGCCGTAGATTAGTACAAGGAGAAGAGTGTCCTCTACAGGGTGTGCGCCGGTCACACACAACCCAGTTTTGGCTTATTTTTTCCTGGAGCTTTTACGCCACTTTTCTTTCTAAAATCGCTCTGGAAAGAAGAAAATAGAGAGTATTTTTCCGAGTTACAGACTTCCACTGTAGTGCAAGTATGTGCAAGTATGTGCCTAAATGCTAGTGCACAATGTGTCACTTTGTGCCTTTTTACATAAGCACATATTGGCACATCCAGCATGTGCTTTTGTGCTGCATGTAATGTGTACAATAGAAGATAAACATGTCTAGGGAAGTCAGAATAAATAGAACAAAGAAGTCATAACAGCTTGTAGATACATAGGTAGAAATCGAGAATTTACTGGGAAATCAGAGCCAAGTAAACATTATGGATATGTGTTTTTTGTGGTAATTTCTACGAAATAAATTTGGATTCTGTAGAAATCTGAACCAGAAGAACTACTCTATTTCAATTGAACTTACCCCGGGCCCCACCACGGTATAGTGGTCCTAAAAAGGATTTTGATTGTTTGAAGGGATTGTCGGGTCTATTTGGGTAAATTCTATGAATCGGGGACTACTCTTTTCCAAAGCAACATATCCTCCACACATACTCCTATCCTATAAGAAGTCTTTGGGTAACATAGCAACCACATGCTACTGTAGAAACCAAGATGGCTGCCTCCAGTATACAAAATGGACTATGGAAGCACATATCACCCTAACAACATGTGTGGCGTATGCGCACTTACGCCACCTATCACTATGGGGATGCCGTCACAACATGGCCACTCACACAGGTTACCATGACAACACAACATGATGCAACTGTGCCATGTGACTATGATGTCACATGAGATCCGGAAAATGTGGGGTGAAACATATGAGACATACTACTCCTGACTTATCCTTGGGAAGCTCTAGCTCTCAGAGAGCTTAACAAGGGTCAGGTGCAGGTGTTAATGGTCTGGGTTAGAATGGTTAACAGGCTTGTATACAATCACTGTAGATAACAAAAACAGTTTTGGACAAAAGTGGGAAAGTGCTTGAGAATTCTCAGTACATGTCCTTGAAAGTCCAGGATTTTTTTCTCCAGAGGTACATGAACCCTGTCAGTAGGAACTTTAGGACCCCACATGTAGTATGATGACCTGTCACACATCAGCATGAAATTTCCTTGTTGGTTCCTCATATTTTTACTTGACTAGCAAGTGGGGGTATGCACAGATGTACATCCTTTGTGAGCCTATGCACCATGTAATTCAGTTAATGTCACAAAACTTGCTTAAATGGCGATTTACGTCAAAAATGTCAAAATGTATACTTTGCACCATCCAAAGGAACATTCATGCAGTTTCCACAGGCCTGTTATGCAGGAAACTAGAAAACATGTAGCAAACAAGATCCATTTTGCTATCAGTTTTCTTAAATATTGAATGCTTAAATATTGAATGTTTTTCATTACAAATATGAATGATCAGTGTTGCATGGCAAAGGAAAGTCTATATATATAATCTTGAATGGCTTCACTGATTGAACCAACAGGCCCAACTCAGATGGAAACATCAATCAGTCATTCTCTAATGTCTGACTTGTTTGGAGCTACATTAATTTAAGTCGTCGGAATTTAATTACAAAATGTATTTATCAATAGCCTTTTAGCTCACCTGATCGAAGCTCAAGGGGAGATTTATTAATCACTTTCCATCCATCGTCCGGCGTTAACTTTACAGTATCGACTTCTTCTCACAAACTACTCAATCAAATTGAACCAAATCTGGTGTGCATGTTCCCTATGACATGTCAATTCAAATTTATTCAAATCAAGTTGACGTGCCCCTGGGTAGGGCCATGCCCCAAAAATGTGCTTATGTCTTAAAAAATCTTCTCATGAACCAGCATTAGCAGAGACTTGATATTTGGTGTGCAGCTTTCATTTGAGGTGTAGACTCAGATGTGTTCAAGAGAAGTTCGAGGAGTTATATTTGGCTTCGTTATGGGAGGGGCAAGAATTTTCGGCCCGCCCAAAATTTCTATTTTCAAAACTGAGAGGCAGATTTGAACCAAATTTGATATGAGGGCTTATTAGGTCATTAAGTACTTAATTTATGCCATAATTTTTTTTTCTCGTTGCCCCTTTGGGAACTGCTGGAGCTAAAAATAGAAACAAATTAAAACGCCTCTGTCTCCGAAACTACATGGCACTGAGAATTATTATTTGGTATGAGGCTTCCTTATGACCAAAAGAATGGAATGGTAAAAAAAATTGCTATCGGTTTTATCATGCTGTACTTTTTGGGGACTTTGAAAAAGTGCTGAGTCGGCATTTTTTAACACTGTGTGTAATGGGAAAAACATTTAACACTACTTTTCTCCCAAATCACTGCTCCAAAAGCTTTCAAATTTCACATATAACATCTTTGGAAGATTGTTTCACACAGAATATAGCAAAGTAATCGCCTTGGACTGTGTGCAGTGGAAAGCTAGCACATGCAACATCAGTCGTGTGAAGGCCCAAGGAGCCAGGATGTGGCTGAAAGGCATGATCTTGAACTGGTAAACTCGCCCCAAAAAAGCGAACCTGAGATACTTTCGAGATGTCCGATGAATCAGAACGTGAAAGTAAGCAACTCGCAGGTCGATGCTGGAAGTGAAATCTCCCTGGGAAATGGAACTGACCTCAAAATCTCCATACTGAAATTGGGAGCAATCATAGGCTGGTTCAGGATACTCAGATAGATAACTGGTCGGAGTTGGCCATCCTTTTTTGCCACCAAGAACAGGCGGGAATAAAAGCCCACTAAATGAATGTTCTTGACGACCTCGATCTTCCCTTTGACAGGAGATTGTCTATCTCCGTCATCAAAAGTTCTCGACTTGAAACGTTTGAAGGAACTTGGGTTGGAAGAAGCACTCTCGACACAGTGGGGTGCCTCTGAAAGGATATCCGCAGACCAGAACGAACAATATCTAACACGCAAGGATCGGATGTGATTGTGGCCCAAAGGTCTGCAAACTCTGATATCCGTCCTCCAACCTGGGACAAATCGAGGTGATGACCTTCATTTCGAGCCCCAGTGAGGCCTGTGAGAGGATAAACCATCTCCTCTGCTAGAGGAAGGATCCAGAGGCATCTCTCTTGTCTGCCAATGTTTACCCTTACCACGGGAGTAAGAAGAAGCGGCGGCAGGAGGATCAGCCCATGGTTTCACAAAGGCAAGAGAAGGGCATTTGCTAGGCTTGGAATGGCCCACCCTCTCTCTAGAGTGCCTCTTCCAACCCAAGTTCCTTCAAATATTTCATGTCTGGAACTTCTGATCATGGAGATAGACAATCTCCTGTCAAAGGGAAGATAGAGGTCGTCAAGAACATTCATTCAGTGGGATTTTATTCCCACCTGTTCTTGGTGGCGAAGAGGGATGGCCGACTCAGACCGGTTATCTATCCGAGTATCCTGAACCAGTCTATCATTGCTCCCAAGTTCAGCATGGAGATTTTCAGGTCAGTTCCATTTCCCAGGGAGATTTCACTTCCAGCATTGACATGCGATTTGCTTACTTTCACATTCCGATTCCTCGGACATCTCGAAAGTATCTCAAGTTTGCTTTTCTGGGGTGAGTTTACCAGTTCAAGATCATGCCTATCAGCCACATCCTGGCTACTTGGACCTTCACCCGACTGATGCCGCATGTGATAGCCTTCCATTGCACACAGTCCAAGGTGACTAATTTGCCGTATCTGGACGACATCCTCCAGAGGCAAGTCAATGCTGCTCTTCTGGTGTCAGATGTCAACACACTGTTGAGCCTGCTTATGTCGCTGGGGTTTCGAGTCAACAAGGAGAAGTCGGACCTGGTCCCTTCTCAGTTGTTTTGTCATCTAGGGATGGACTTCTGCACACAGATGAATATGGTGGCGGTTCCCCGGGCTAGGGCTGTGATTCCCCGACTTTCACCTTGACACTGACCCAGTCCACGACCACAACAACTCGGAGTATTCTCCGGCTACTCGGTCTCTGCGGTTCGGTGACAGATCTCATTTCTCTACGTCGGCTGCCTGTCAAACCTCGCCAACACTTTCTGCTCAGTTATTGGAGGCTGATTGTTGATCCGCTAGATCTGGTGCTTCAGTTACTAGCATCTCTTTATCGTCATCTTCTTCCCTGGACAGATGTTCAGTGGATTATGTTGGGAGCTTTGTTGGACTTGCCCATATCCGATCGTGTTCTGTCGGCAGATGCCAGCGATCTCGGATGGGACACGACATTGGTTCCTCTTGGTCTTTCCCTTCATGGTGTATGGGACCAGAATCAAACAGCTGTTCACATCAACCAGAAGGAGCTTCTTGCTCTTCTTCAGAGTTTCCGGCAGATGATCCCCCACCTTTCAAATTGTCAAGTCATACTGTTGTTCGACAATTCGACAATGGTCGCTTACATTCGAAACCAGGGCGGCACGCACTCGGTTCTCATGTACGAATTGGCTCGGGATCTTCTACTGCTAGGTCCGGACGTCAATGCCGGGGTGGTGGTTCGACACATTCCCGATGTACTTAATTTATGCCAAACAAGATCCATTTTGCTATCAGTTTTCTTAAATATTGAATGCTTAAATATTGAATGTTTTTTATTACAAATATGAATGATCAGTGTTGCATGGCAAAGGAAAGTCTATATATATAATCTTGAATGGCATCACTGATTGAACCAACAGGCCCAACTCAGATGGAAACATCAATCAGTCATTCTCTAATGTCTGACTTGTTTGGAGCTACATTAATTTAAGTCGTCGGAATTTAATTACAAAATGTATTTATCAATAGCCTTTTAGCTCACCTGATCGAAGCTCAAGGGGAGATTTATTAATCACTTTCCATCCATCGTCCGGCGTTAACTTTACAGTATCGACTTCTTCGCACAAACTACTCAACCAAATTGAACCAAATCTGGTGTGCATGTTCCCTATGACATGTCAATTCAAATTTATTCAAATCAAGTTGACGTGCCCCTGGGTAGGGCCATGCCCAAAAAATGTGCTTATGTCTTAAAAAATCTTCTCATGAACCAGCATTAGCAGAGACTTGATATTTGGTGTGCAGCTTTCGTTTGAGGTGTAGACTCAGATGTGTTCAAGAGAAGTTCGAGGAGTTATATTTGGCTTCGTTATGGGAGGGGCAAGAATTTTCGGCCCGCCCAAAATTTCTATTTTCAAAACTGAGAGGCAGATTTGAACCAAATTTGATATGAGGGCTTATTAGGTCATTAAGTACTTAATTTATGCCATAATTATTTTTTCTCATCGCCCCTTTGGGAACTGCTGGAGCTAAAAATAGAAACAAATTAAAACGCCTCTGTCTCTGAAACTACATGGCACTGAGAATTATTATTTAGTATGAGGCTTCCTTATGACCAAAAGAATGGAATGGTAAAAAAAATTGCTATCGGTTTTATCATGCGGTACTTTTTTGGGACTTTGAAAAACTGCTGAGTCGGCATTTTTTAACACTGTGTGTAATGGGAAAAACATTTAACACTACTTTTCTTCCAAATCACTGCTCCAAAAGCTTTCAAATTTCACATATAACATCTTTGGAAGATTGTTTCACACGTAATATGGCAAAGTAATCGCCTTGGACTGTGTGCAGTGGAAGACTAGCACATGCGACATCAGTCGTGTGAAGGCCCAAGGAGCCAGGATGTGGCTGAAAGGCATGATCTTGAACTGGTAAACTCACCCCAAAAAAGCGAACCTGAGATACTTTCGAGATGTCCGATGAATCAGAACGTGAAAGTAAGCAATTCGCAGGTCGATGCTGGAAGTGAAATCTCCCTGGGAAATGGAACTGACCTCAAAATCTCCATGCTGAAATTGGGAGCAATCATAGGCTGGTTCAGGATACTCAGATAGATAACCGGTCGGAGTTGGCCATCCTTTTTTGTCACCAAGAACAGGCGGGAATAAAATCCCACTAAATGAATGTTCTTGACGACCTCGATCTTCCCTTTGACAGGAGATTGTCTATCTCCATCATCAAAAGTTCTCGAAGCGTTTGAAGGAACTTGGGTTGGAAGAAGCACTCTCGACACAGTGGGGTGCCTCTGAAAGGATATCCGCAGACCAGAACGAACAATATCTAACACCCAAGGATCAGATGTGATTGTGGCCCAAAGGTCTGCGAACTCTGATATCCGTCCTCCAACCTGGGACAAATCGAGGTGATGACCTTCATTTCGAGCCCCAGTGAGGCCTGTGAGAGGATAAACCATCTCCTCTGCTAGAGGAAGGATCCAGAGGCATCTCTCTTGTCTGCCAATGTTTACCCTTACCACGGGAGTAAGAAGAAGCGGCGGCAGGAGGATCAGCCCATGGTTTCAGAAAGGCAAGAGAAGGGCATTTGCTAGGCTTGGAATGGCCCACCCTCTCTCGAGAGTGCCTCTTCCAACCCAAGTTCCTTCAAATATTTCATGTCTGGAACTTTTGATCATGGAGATAGACAATCTCCTGTCAAAGGGAAGATAGAGGTCGACAAGAACATTCATTCCATGGGATTTTATTCCCACCTGTTCTTGGTGGCGAAGAGGGATGGCCGACTCAGACCGGTTATCTATCCGAGTATCCTGAACCAGTCTATCAATGCTCCCAAGTTCAGCATGGAGATTTTCAGGTCAGTTCCATTTCCCAGGGAGATTTCACTTCCAGCATTGACATGCGATTTGCTTACTTTCACATTCCGATTCCTCGGACATCTCGAAAGTATCTCAAGTTTGCTTTTCTGGGGTGAGTTTACCAGTTCAAGATCATGCCTATCAGCCACATCCTGGCTACTTGAACCTTCACCCGACTGATGCCGCATGTGATAGCCTTCCATTGCACACAGTCCAAGGTGACTAATTTGCCGTATCTGGACGACATCCTCCAGTGGCAATTCAATGCTGCTCTTCTGGTGTCAGATGTCAACACACTGTTGAGCCTGCTTATGTCGCTGGGGTTTCGAGTCAACAAGGAGAAGTCGGACCTGGTCCCTTCTCAGTTGTTTTGTCATCTGGGGATGGACTTCTGCACACAGATGAATATTGTGGCAGTTCCCCGGGCTAGGGCTGTGATTCCCCCGACTTTCACCTTGACACTGACCCAGTCCACGACCACAACAGCTCGGAGTATTCTCCGGCTGCTCGGTCTCTGCGGTTCGGTGACAGATCTCATTCCTCTACGTCGGCTGCCTGTCATACCACGCCAACACTTTCTGCTCAGTTGTTGGAGGCTGATTGTTGATCCGCTAGATCTGGTGCTTCAGTTACTAGCATCTGTTTATCGTCATCTTCTTCCCTGGACAGATGTTCAGTGGATTATGTTGGGAGCTTTGTTGGACTTGCCCATATCCGATCGTGTTCTGTCGGCAGATGCTAGCGATCTCGGATGGGGCACGACATTGGATCCTCTTGGTCTTTCCCTTCATGGTGTATGGGACCAGAATCAAGCAGCTGTTCACATCAACCAGAAGTAGCTTCTTGCTCATCTTCAGAGTTTCCGGCAGATGATCCCCCACCTTTCAAATCGTCAAGTCATACTGTTGTTCAACAATTCGACAATGGTCGCTTACATTCGAAACCAGGGCGGAACGCACTCGGTTCTCATGTATGAATTGGCTCGGGTTCTTCTACTGCTAGGTCAGAACGTCAACGCCAGGGTGGTGGTTCGACACATTCCTGCTCGTCTGAATGTCCTAGCCTACTCCCTGTCCCAACGTGACAGGGTCATTTCCACTGAGTGGATGCTTTACAGGGCAGTGTTCCAGTCCCTTTGCGATCTCTGGGGTTGGAACCATCAAGTGAACACTTTCGTGTCCCTGTGTCCAGATCCTCTGGCTTTTGCTTAGACACTCTGTCAATGGATTGGAACAGTCTTGTCGGCTACGCCTTCTCGCCAGGGCCAATTCTGCCTCCGGTTCTCGCCAAAGATACAGTCCTGCTGTTGTTGGATCATTCTGATTGCTCCCCTGTCGCCTCAGCGGGTGTGGATCAATCAGCTCTGCTCTCTGTTTGCGGCGGTTCTGACACGTCTACTTCTACGTTGCGTCTTTGTCAAGGTCACTCGAGGCACTTTCATGTTGACCCGATTTCATTGTGCCTTCACACATATCTTTGTTGGGTCCTGCCTCTCTCTGTAGAGGTTTTTTGAGATGAGCAGTGGAGTGCATTTCTTCTTCAAGGTGGCACTCTACTGGTTTAGCCTATTTGGCTAGGTGGAAGGTCTTCTATTGATGTTGTGCTGATCACTCTGTTGATTATGCTGATCCTTTGGTAACACAGATTGGAAAGTTTCTGGTATATCTATTTGATTCTCGGAGTCTCCAACATGTTACCGTCAAAGAGTACAGGTCCATGCTTTTGGAGACCTTTTTGTATGTGGGAAAGCATCATATCGGCACTAATCCATACCTCTCCAAGCTTAGTCAGCACTTTTCTTTGGAAAGGCCTAGGATTTTGCAGCTTACCTCAAGATGAAATCTTTCTTGGGTGCTGCTTTGCTTGAGGGCAGGGAGGGGAAGGTGCTGTTCAAACCTTTTTCCCAGGTGGATATGTGTTTTCTAACATACAAGATGGCTTTTCTGATGGTGTTTGCCTCAGCCAGAAGGGTTAGTGAGCTTCACACCCTCTCGGTTGATCCGGCCTTTTTCAGGAGCTCTGCCAACAGTGTTACTTTTACCACAAATTGCTCCTTTTTGGTCAAGAATCAGATGCCAGAAACTACTCCACGTCCTATCTGTATCAGGGCTCTTCCTTCTGCTGATGGTAAATGCCCTTTGGTCTGTCCGGTTTGTGCAAAATCATATTTATCTCAACCAGATGCAGTTCATTTGGAAAGACAGGAAATGATTTTTTCCTGGTCGACAGAAGATCTCTCCTCAATCCATTTCTCGGTGGATTTGTCTTTGCTATTCGTGCATCCTACACCCGTCTAATGACTGACAATTGTATTACCAGTCGTATTTTTGCCCATGAGGTATGTGCCTTGTCTACCTCCTGAGCTTATGCTAACTCTGTCAAGTTGATGGATGCTATGCAGGCAGCCTATTGGAGAAATGCTTCTACTTTCTCCATCTTCTATCTGTGTCAGTTGAAGAAGCAGTCTGAGGACCTTTTTTCCTTGGGCCCTCTTTCTTCTGCTCAGTCAGTTGCAGCCATGTGCTTGGCTACTGTCCTTTATGTCTGTGTCACTCAGAGCCATATGCCACATATTGGATTGTCTTTTACTAATGTTTGTAATGCTATGGTTTTATAGGCCTAGGAAACACCTTTTCTGTCCATGGTTCCCACACAGACGTCCTATTGTCTATTCAGTCTATTGTAAACAATTGTAAGGTAGGTTGATAGGAAATTTAAATTTTATAGTAAATTTCCTTTCTTATTATACCTACCACAATTGTTTATGTGGAGACCCTCCGTCTTCTTATTCAGGTAAGAATCCTTCCTCCCCGCTGATCACATAACTCCAATGTTGGCGGATTCAAATAGAATGACACATTGGTTATGTGTATGTGCTCTGGTTCAGGAAGCCGTAGATTAGTACAAGGAGAAGAGTGTCCTCTACAGGGTGTGCGCCGGTCACACACGACCCAGTTTTGGCTTATTTTTTCTTGGAGCTTTTATGCCACTTTTCTTTCTAAAATCGCTTTGGAAAGAAGAAAATAGAGAGTATTTTTCCGAGTTACAGACTTCCACTGTAGTGCAAGTATGTGCCTAAATGCTAGTGCACAATGTGTCACTTTGTGCCTTTTTACATAAGCACATATCAGCACATCCAGCATGTGTCGATGTGCTAGTGCACAATGTGTCACATTGTGCCTTTTCACATAAGCACATATTGGCACATCCAGCATGTGCTTTTGTGCTGCATGTAATGTGTACAATAGAAGATAAACATGTCTAGGGAAGTCAGAATAAATAGAACAAAGAAGTCATAACAGCTTGTAGATACATAGGTAGAAATCGAGAATTTACTGGGAAATCAGAGCCAAGTAAACATTATGGGTATGTGTTTTTTGTGGTAATTTCTACGAAGTAAATTTGGATGCTGTGGAAATCTGAACCAGAAGAACTACTCTATTTCAATCGAACTTACCCCGGGCCCCACCACGGTATGGTGGTCCTAAAAAGGATTTTGGTTGTTTGAAGGGATTGTCGGGTCTATTTGGGTAAATTCTATAAATCAGGGACTACTCTTTTCCAAAGGAACTTATCCTCCGCACATACCCCTATCCTATAAGAAGTCTTTGGGTAACATAGCAACCACATGCTACTGTAGAAACCAAGATGGCTGCCTCCAGTATACAAAATGGACTATGGAAACACATATCACCTTAACAACATGTGTGGCGAATGTGCACTTACGCCACCTATCACTATGGGGATGCCGTCACAACATGGCCACTCACACAGGTTACCATGACAACACAACATGATGCAACTAGGCCATTTGACTATGATGTCACATGAGATCCGGAAAATGTGGGGTGAAACATGAGACATACTACTCCTGACTTATCCTTGGGAAGCTCTAGCTCTCAGAGAGCTTAACAAGGGTCAGGTGCAGGTGTTAATGGTCTGGGTTAGAATGGTTAACAGGCTTGTATACAATCACTGTAGATAACGAAAACAGTTTTGGACAAAAGTGGGAAAGTGCTTGAAAATTCTCAGTACATGTCCTTGAAAGTCCAGGAATTTTTTCTCCAGAGGTACATGAACTCTGTCAGTAGGAACTTTAGGACCCCACATGTAGTATGATGACCTGTCACACATCAGCATGAAATTTCCTTGTTGGTTCCTCATATTTTTACTTGACTAGCAAGTGGGGCTATGCACAGATGTACACCTTTTGTGAGCCTATGCACCATGTAATTCAGTTAATGTCACAAAACTTGCTTAAATGGCGATTTACGTCAAAAATGTCAAAATGTATACTTTGCCCCATCCAAAGGAACATTCATGCAGTTTTCACAGGCCTGTGATGCAGGAAACTAGAAAACATGTAGCAAACAAGATCCATTTTTGCTATCAGTTTTCTTAAATATTGAATGCTTAAATATTGAATGTTTTTTATTCCAAATATGAATGATCAGTGTTGCATGGCAAAGGAAAGTCTATATATATAATCTTGAATGGCTTCACTGATTGAACCAACAGGCCCAACTCAGATGGAAACATCAATCAGTCATTCTCTAATGTCTGACTTGTTTGGAGCTACATTAATTTAAATCGTCGGAATTTAATTACAAAATGTATTTATCAATAGCTTTTTAGCTCACCTGATCGAAGCTCAAGGGGAGATTTATTAATCACTTTCCATCCATTGTCTGGCGTTAACTTTACATTATCGACTTCTTCTCACAAACTACTCAAACAAATTGAACCAAATCTTGTGTGCATGTTCCCTATCACATATCAATTCAAATTTATTCAAATCAAGTTGATGTGCCCCTGGGTAGGGCCATGCCCAAAAAATGTGCTTAAGTCTTAAAAAATCTTCTTCTCATGAACGATCATTAGCAGAGACTTGATATTTGGTGTGCAGCTTTCAATAGAGGTGTAGACTCAGATTTGTTCAAGAGAAGTTCGAGGAGTTATATTTGGCTTCGTTATGGGAGGGGCAAGAATTTTCGGCCCGCCCAAAATTTCCATTTTCAAAACTGAGAGGCAGATTTGAACCAAAATTGATATGAGGGCTTACTAGGTCATTAAGTACTTAATTTATGCCATAATTGTTTATCCGCCGCCCCATTGGGAACTGCTGGAGCTAAAAATAGAAACAAATTAAAACGCCTCTATCTCCAAAACTACATGGCACTGAGAATTATTATTTGGTGTGAGGCTTCCTTGTGACCAAAAGAATGGAATGGTAAAAAAAAATTGCTATCGGTTTTATCATACGGTACTTTTTTGGGACTTTGGAAAAGTGCTGAGTCGGCATTTTTTAACACTTGTGTGTAATGGGAAAAACATTTAACACTACTTTTCTCCCAAATCACTGCTCCAAAAGCTTTCAAATTTCACATATAACATCTTTGGAAGATTGTTTCACACGTTTATTGAAATCAATTCCCTGGGTCCATATTTGGGCTCTCTATGGGAGCCCAAATGTTTAAATTAGTGCAGTATGAGGAATATTCTTTAAAAATCTTCTTCAGATCTACCGATAAGAATCTTTTGATATGTGGTATGCAGTATGCTTAGGGAGGTGAGATTCAAGTTTGTTCAAGCCAAGTCCCTGGGTTCATATTTGGGCTCACTGTGGAGCCTGAATTATAACTTAGTTCAAAATGAGAAATTTTCTTCAAAAATCTTCTTCACATCCACCAGTCAGAATCTTTTGATATTTGGAAAACGGCATCCCACTGGAGGTGAGATTCAAGTTTGTTCAAGCCAACTCCCTGGGTTCATATTTGGGCCTGCTATGGGAGCCTGAATTATAACTTAGTTCAATATGAGGAATATTCTTTAAAAATGTTTTTTTTTAGATGCACTGGTCTGAATCTTTGGGTATTTGGTATAAGCTTTTCTAAGGTGGGGCAGATGCAGCTTGTTGAAAACAATTCCTTGTGTTTTGTATTCAGGCTACCATGTCAGCGGAGCGCCCTCAGGCCCCTTGGGGCCTCTTGTTTGAAAAAGTGATTGGTGAGGACCCATAGACAACTAACGGTAAAAGAAGAAATCAAGATTAAGAAAACATAATGCCTCTGAATGAAATGCACATACAATTGTTTACAGAGTTATGTCCGTTTTCATGAAACTTATCAATTGCATTCAGGTTTGGATTTGAATCACCAGTTCAGACTAAACATGCACGAATTTCCCCCTCCCCTCTCCCTGCCCCGAAGCAAAGCAGCACCCAAGAAAGATTCCATCTTGGGGTAGGCGGCAAAATCCCAGGCCTTCGGTTCAGGGAGTCGACTAAGACATTTCGACGCCCGGGTATGTGACGAACCACCACACTGGCATTGACATCCTGAGCTAGCAGTAGAAGATCCCGAGCCAATTCGTGCATGAGAACCGAGTGCGTGCTGCCCTGGTTCCGAATGTAAGAGACCATTGTCGAATTGTCGAAGAATAGAAGGACCTGATGATTCGAAATGTGGGGGATCCACTGCCGGAAACTCAGAAGAAGAGCCAGAAGCTCCTTCTGGTTGATGTGAAGAGCTGCTTGATCCTGGTCCCAGCCACCATGAAGGGAAAGACCTAGAGGATCCAACATCGCACCCAATCCGAGATCGCTGGCAAATGGCAGCCTTCCGAACATGATCGGACATGGGCAAGTCCAATGGAACTCCCTGCATAATCCACTGAACATTTGTCCAGGCAAGAAGGTGACGATGAAGAAATGCTGGTAACTGAAGACCCAGATGCAGAGGATCGACATTCGGCATCCAATGACTGAGCAGAAAGTGTTGGAGAGGTATGACATGCAGCCGACCTAGATGAATGAGATCCGTCACCGAACCGCAGAGACCGAGCAGCCGGAAAATATTCAGAGCTGACGTGGACTGGGTCAGAGTCAGGGCGAAAGCTGAGGGAATCACAGCCCTTACCCGGGGAACCACCACCATATTCAGCTGTGTGCAGAAGTCCATACCCAGATGATAAAACGACTGAGAAGGAACCAGGTCCGACTTCTCGTTGACTCAGAACCCCAGCGATGTGAGCAGGCTCAACAGTGTGTTGACATCTGACTCCAAAAGAGCAGCACTGAAGTGCCTCTGGAGGATATCGTCCAGATATGGCAAAGTAATCACCTTGGACTGTGTGCAGTGGAAGGCTAGCACATGCGACATCAGTCGGGTGAAGGCCCAAGGAGCCAGGATGTGGCTGAAAGGCATGATCTTGAACTGGTAAACTCGCACCAGAAAAGCGAACCTGAGATACTTTCGAGATGTCCGATGAATCAGAACTTGAAAGTAAGCAACTCGCAGGTCGATGCTGGAAGTGAAATCTCCCTGGGAAATGGAACTGACCTCAAAATCTCCATGCTGAACTTGGGAGCAATCATAGACTGGTTCAGGATACTCAGATAGATAACCGGTCGGAGTTGGCCATCCTTTTTTTGCCACCAAGAACAGGCGGGAATAAAATCCCACTAAATAAATGTTCTTGACGACCTCAATCTTTCCTTTGACAGGAGATTGTCTATCTCCGTCATCAAAAGTTCTCGACGTGAAACGTTTGAAGGAACTTGGGTTGGAAGAAGCACTCTCGACACAGTGGGGTGCCCCTGAAAGGATATCCACAGACCAGAATGAACAATATCTAACACCCAAGGATCGCATGTGATTGTGGCCCAAAGGTCTGCAAACTCTGATATCCATCCTCCAACCTGGGACAAATCGAGGTGATGACCTTCATTTCGAGCCCCAGTGAGGCCTGTGAGAGGATAAACCATCTCCTCTGCTAGAGGAAGGATCCAGAGGCATCTCTCTTGTCTGCCAATGTTTACCCTTACCACGGGAGTAAGAAGAAGCGGCGGCGGGAGGATCAGCCCATGGTTTCACAAAGGCAAGAGAAGGGCATTTGCTAGGCTTGGAATGGCCCACCCTCTCTCTAGAGTGCCTCTGCCAACCCAAGTTCCTTCAAATGTTTCATGTCTGGAAGTTTTGATCATGGAGATAGACAATCTCCTGTCAAAGGGAAGATCGAGGTCGTCAAGAACATTCATTCTGTGGGATTTTATTCCCACCTGTTCTTGGTGGCGAAGAGGGATGGCCGACTCAGACCGGTTATCTATCCGAGTATCCTGAACCAGTCTATCATTGCTCCCAAGTTCAGCATGGAGATTTTCAGGTCAGTTCCATTTCCCAGGGAGATTTCACTTCCAGCATTGACATGCGATTTGCTTACTTTCACATTCCGATTCCTCGGACATCTCGAAAGTATCTCAAGTTTGCTTTTCTGGGGTGAGTTTACCAGTTCAAGATCATGCCTATCAGCCACATCCTGGCTACTTGGACCTTCACCCGACTGATGTCGCATGTGATAGCCTTCCATTGCACACAGTCCAAGGTGACTACTTTGCCGTATCTGGACGACATCCTCCAGAGGCAAGTCAATGCTGCTCTTCTGGTGTCAGATGTCAACACACTGTTGAGCCTGCTTATGTCGCTGGGGTTTCGAGTCAACAAGGAGAAGTCGGACCTGGTCCCTTCTCAGTCGTTTTGTCATCTGGGGATGGACTTCTGCACACAGATGAATATGGTGGCGGTTCCCCGGGCTAGGGCTGTGATTCCCCGACTTTCACCTTGACACTGACCCAGTCCACAACCGCAACAGCTCGGAGTATTCTCTGGCTGCTCGGTCTCTGCGGTTCGGTGACAGATCTCATTCCTCTACGTCGGCTGCCTGTCATACCTCGCCAACACTTTCTGCTCAGTTGTTGGAGGCTGATTGTTGATCCGCTAGATCTGCTGCTTCAGTTACTAGCATCTCTTCATTGTCATCTTCTTCCCTGGACAGATGTTCAGTGGATTATGTTGGGAGCTTTGTTGGACTTGCCCATATCTGATCGTGTTCTGGCGGCAGATGCCAGCGATCTCGGATGGGGCACGACATTGGATCCTCTTGGTCTTTCCCTTCAAGGTGTATAGGACCAGAATCAAGCAGCTGTTCACATCAACCAGAAGGAGCTTCTTGCTCTTCTTCAGAGTTTCCGGCAGATGATCCCCCACCTTTCAAATCGTCAAGTCATACTGTTGTTCGACAATTCGACAATGGTCGCATACATTCGAAACCAGGGCGGCACACACTCGGTTCTCATGTACGAATTGGCTCGGGATCTTCTACTGCTAGGTCAGGACGTCAATGCCGGGGTGGTGGTTCGACACATTCCCGGTCGTCTGTATATCCTAGCCTACTCCCTGTCCCAACGTGACAGGGTCATTTCTACTGAGTGGATGCTTTACAGGGCAGTGTTCCAGTCCCTTTGCGATCTCTGGGGTTGGAACCATCAAGTGAACACTTTCGTGTCCCTGTGTCCAGATCCTCTGGCTTTTGCCTAGACACTCTGTCAATGGATTGGAACAGTCTTGTCGGCTACGCCTTCTCACCAAGGCCAATTCTGCCTCAGGTTCTCGCCAAAGATACAGTCCTGCTGTTGTTGGATCATTCTGATTGCTCCCCTGTCGCCTCAGGGGTGTGGATCAATCAGCTCTGCTCTCTGTTGGCGGCGGTTCTGACACGTCTACCTCTACGTTGCGTCTTTGTCAAGGTCACTCGAGGCACTTTCATGTTGACCCGATTTCATTGTGCCTTCACACATATCTTTGTTGGGTCCTGTCTCTCTCTGTAGAGGTTTTTCGAGATGAGCAGTGGAGTGCATTTCTTCTTCAAGGTGGCACTCTACTGGTTTAGCCTATTTGGCTAGGTGGAAGGTCTTCTATTGATGGTGTGCTGATAACGCTGTTGATTATGCTGATCCTTTGGTAACACAGATTGGAAAGTTTCTGGTATATCTATTTGATTCTCGGAATCTCCAACATGTTACCGTCAAAGGGTACAGGTCCATGCTTTTGGAGACCTTTTCGTATGTGGGAAAGCATCATATCGGCACTAATCCATACCTCTCCAAGCTTAGTCAGCACTTTTCTTTGGAAAGGCCTAGGATTTTGCAGCTTACCCCAAGATGAAATCTTTCTTGGGTGCTGCTTTGCTTGAGGGCAGGGAGGGGAAGGTGCCGTTCAAACCTTTTTCCCAGGTGGATATGTGTTTTCCTAACATACAAGATGGCTTTTCTGATGGTGTTTGCATCAGACAGAAGGGTTAGTGAGCTTCACACCCTCTTGGTTGATCCGGCCTTTTTCAGGAGCTCTGCCAACAGTGTTAACTTACTTTTACCACAAATTGCTCATTTTTGGTCAAGAATCAGATGCCAGAAACTACTCCACGTCCTATCTGTATCAGGGCTCTTCCTTCTGCTGATGGTAAATGCCCTTTGGTCTGTCCGGTTTGTGCAAAATCATATTTATCTCAACCAGACGCAGTTCATTAGGAAAGGCAGGAAATGATTTTTTCTGTCTCTTATTCCTGGTTGACAGAAAATCTCTCCTCAATCCATTTCTCGGTGGATTTGTCTTTGCTATTCGCGCATCCTACACCCGTCTAATGACTGACAATTGTATTACCAGTCGTATTTTTGCCCATGAGGTATGTGCCTTGTCTACCTCCTGGGCTTATGCTAACTCTGTCAAGTTGTTGGATGCTATGCAGGCAGCCTATTGGAGAAATGCTTCTACTTTCTCCATCTTCTATCTGTGTCGGTTGAAGAAGCAGTCTGAGGACCTTTTTTCCTTGGGCCCTCTTTCTTCTGTTCAGTCAGTTCCAGCCATGTGCTTGGCTACTATCCTTTATGTCTGTGTCACTCAGAGCCATATGCCACATATTGGATTGTCTTTTACTAATATTTGTAATGCTATGGTTTTATAGGCCTAGGAAACACCTTTTCTGTCCATGGTTCCCGCACAGACGTCCTATTGTCTATTCAGTCTATTGTAAACAATTGTAAGGTAGGTTGATAAGAAATTTAAATTTTATAGTAAATTTCCTTTATTATTATACCTACCACAATTGTTTATGTGGAGACCCTCCGTCTTCTTGTTCAGGTAAGAATCCTTCCTCCCCGCTGATCACATAACTCCAATGTTGGCGGATTCAAATAGAATGACACATTGGTTATGTGTCTGTGCACTGGTTCAGGAAGCCATGGATTAGTACAAGGAGAAGAGTGTCCTCTACTGGGTGTGCGCCGGTCACACACGACCCAGTTTTGGCTTATTTTTTCTTGGAGCTTTTACGCCACTTTTCTTTCTAAAATCACTTTGGAAAGAAGAAAATAGAGAGTATTTTTCCGAGTTACAGACTTCCACTGTAGTGCAAGTATGTGCCTAAATGCTAGTGCACAATTTGTCACATTGTGCCTTTTCACATAAGCACATATCAGCACATCCAGCATGTGTCGATGTGCTACTGCACAATGTGTCACATTGTGCCTTTTCACATAAGCACATTTTGGCACATCCAGCATGTGCTTTTGTGCTGCATGTAATGTGTACAATAGAAGATAAACATGTCTAGGGAAGTCAGAATAAATAGAACAAAGAAGTCATAACAGCTTGTAGATACATAGGTAGAAATCGAGAATTTACTGGGAAATCAGAGCCAAGTAAACATTATGGGTATGTGTTTTTTGTGGTAATTTCTACGAAGTAAATTTGGATGCTGTGGAAATCTGAACCAGAAGAACTACTCTATTTCAATCGAACTTACCCCGGGCCCCACCACGGTATGGTGGTCCTAAAAAGGATTTTGGTTGTTTGAAGGGATTGTCGGGTCTATTTGGGTAAATTCTATAAATCAGGGACTACTCTTTTCCAAAGGAACTTATCCTCCGCACATACCCCTATCCTATAAGAAGTCTTTGGGTAACATAGCAACCACATGCTACTGTAGAAACCAAGATGGCTGCCTCCAGTATACAAAATGGACTATGGAAACACATATCACCTTAACAACATGTGTGGCGAATGCGCACTTACGCCACCTATCACTATGGGGATGCCGTCACAACATGGCCACTCACACAGGTTACCATGACAACACAACATGATGCAACTAGGCCATTTGACTATGATGTCACATGAGATCCGGAAAATGTGGGGTGAAACATGAGACATACTACTCCTGACTTATCCTTGGGAAGCTCTAGCTCTCAGAGAGCTTAACAAGGGTCAGGTGCAGGTGTTAATGGTCTGGGTTAGAATGGTTAACAGGCTTGTATACAATCACTGTAGATAACGAAAACAGTTTTGGACAAAAGTGGGAAAGTGCTTGAAAATTCTCAGTACATGTCCTTGAAAGTCCAGGAATTTTTTCTCCAGAGGTACATGAACTCTGTCAGTAGGAACTTTAGGACCCCACATGTAGTATGATGACCTGTCACACATCAGCATGAAATTTCCTTGTTGGTTCCTCATATTTTTACTTGACTAGCAAGTGGGGCTATGCACAGATGTACACCTTTTGTGAGCCTATGCACCATGTAATTCAGTTAATGTCACAAAACTTGCTTAAATGGCGATTTACGTCAAAAATGTCAAAATGTATACTTTGCCCCATCCAAAGGAACATTCATGCAGTTTTCACAGGCCTGTGATGCAGGAAACTAGAAAACATGTAGCAAACAAGATCCATTTTTGCTATCAGTTTTCTTAAATATTGAATGCTTAAATATTGAATGTTTTTTATTCCAAATATGAATGATCAGTGTTGCATGGCAAAGGAAAGTCTATATATATAATCTTGAATGGCTTCACTGATTGAACCAACAGGCCCAACTCAGATGGAAACATCAATGAGTCATTCTCTAATGTCTGACTTGTTTGGAGCTACATTAATTTAAATCGTCGGAATTTAATTACAAAATGTATTTATCAATAGCTTTTTAGCTCACCTGATCGAAGCTCAAGGGGAGATTTATTAATCACTTTCCATCCATTGTCTGGCGTTAACTTTACATTATCGACTTCTTCTCACAAACTACTCAAACAAATTGAACCAAATCTTGTGTGCATGTTCCCTATCACATATCAATTCAAATTTATTCAAATCAAGTTGATGTGCCCCTGGGTAGGGCCATGCCCCAAAAATGTGCTTAAGTCTTAAAAAATCTTCTTCTCATGAACGATCATTAGCAGAGACTTGATATTTGGTGTGCAGCTTTCAATAGAGGTGTACACTCAGATTTGTTCAAGAGAAGTTCGAGGAGTTATATTTGGCTTCGTTATGGGAGGGGCAAGAATTTTCGGCCCGCCCAAAATTTCCATTTTCAAAACTGAGAGGCAGATTTGAACCAAAATTGATATGAGGGCTTACTAGGTCATTAAGTACTTAATTTATGCCATAATTGTTTATCCGCCGCCCCATTGGGAACTGCTGGAGCTAAAAATAGAAACAAATTAAAACGCCTCTATCTCCAAAACTACATGGCACTGAGAATTATTATTTGGTGTGAGGCTTCCTTGTGACCAAAAGAATGGAATGGTAAAAAAAAAATTGCTATCGGTTTTATCATACGGTACTTTTTTGGGACTTTGGAAAAGTGCTGAGTCGGCATTTTTTAACACTTGTGTGTAATGGGAAAAACATTTAACACTACTTTTCTCCCAAATCACTGCTCCAAAAGCTTTCAAATTTCACATATAACATCTTTGGAAGATTGTTTCACACGTTTATTGAAATCAATTCCCTGGGTCCATATTTGGGCTCTCTATTGGAGCCCAAATGTTTAAATTAGTGCAGTATGAGGAATATTCTTTAAAAATCTTCTTCAGATCTACCGATAAGAATCTTTTGATATGTGGTATGCAGTATGCTTAGGGGGGTGAGATTCAAGTTTGTTCAAGCCAAGTCCCTGGGTTCATATTTGGGCTCACTGTGGAGCCTGAATTATAACTTAGTTCAAAATGAGAAATTTTCTTCAAAAATCTTCTTCACATCCACCAGTCAGAATCTTTTGATATTTGGAAAACGGCATCCCACTGGAGGTGAGATTCAAGTTTGTTCAAGCCAACTCCCTGGGTTCATATTTGGGCCTGCTATGGGAGCCTGAATTATAACTTAGTTCAATATGAGGAATATTCTTTAAAAATATTTTTTTTTAGATGCACTGGTCTGAATCTTTGGGTATTTGGTATAAGCTTTTCTAAGGTGGGGCAGATGCAGCTTGTTGAAAACAATTCCTTGTGTTTTGTATTCAGGCTACCATGTCAGCGGAGCGCCCTCAGGCCCCTTGGGGCCTCTTGTTTGAAAAAGTGATTGGTGAGGACCCATAGACAACTAACGGTAAAAGAAGAAATCAAGATTAAGAAAACATAATGCCTCTGAATGAAATGCACATACAATTGTTTACAGAGTTATGTCCGTTTTCATGAAACTTATCAATTGCATTCAGGTTTGGATTTGAATCACCAGTTCAGACTAAACATGCACGAATTTCCCCCTCCCCTCTCCCTGCCCCGAAGCAAAGCAGCACCCAAGAAAGATTCCATCTTGGGGTAGGCGGCAAAATCCCAGGCCTTCGGTTCAGGGAGTCGACTAAGACATTTCGACGCCCGGGTATGTGACGAACCACCACACTGGCATTGACATCCTGAGCTAGCAGTAGAAGATCCCGAGCCAATTCGTGCATGAGAACCGAGTGCGTGCCGCCCTGGTTCCGAATGTAAGAGACCATTGTCGAATTGTCGAAGAATAGAAGGACCTGATGATTCGAAATGTGGGGGATCCACTGCCGGAAACTCAGAAGAAGAGCCAGAAGCTCCTTCTGGTTGATGTGAAGAGCTGCTTGATCCTGGTCCCAGCCACCATGAAGGGAAAGACCTAGAGGATCCAACATCGCGCCCAATCCGAGATCGCTGGCAAATGGCAGCCTTCCGAACATGATCGGACATGGGCAAGTCCAATGGAACTCCCTGCATAATCCACTGAACATTTGTCCAGGCAAGAAGGTGACGATGAAGAAATGCTGGTAACTGAAGACCCAGATGCAGAGGATCGACATTCGGCATCCAATGACTGAGCAGAAAGTGTTGGAGAGGTATGACATGCAGCCGACCTAGATGAATGAGATCCGTCACCGAACCGCAGAGACCGAGCAGCCGGAAAATATTCAGAGCTGACGTGGACTGGGTCAGAGTCAGGGCGAAAGCTGAGGGAATCACAGCCCTTACCCGGGGAACCACCACCATATTCAGCTGTGTGCAGAAGTCCATACCCAGATGATAAAACGACTGAGAAGGAACCAGGTCCGACTTCTCGTTGACTCAGAACCCCAGCGATGTGAGCAGGCTCAACAGTGTGTTGACATCTGACTCCAAAAGAGCAGCACTGAAGTGCCTCTGGAGGATATCGTCCAGATATGGCAAAGTAATCACCTTGGACTGTGTGCAGTGGAAGGCTAGCACATGCGACATCAGTCGGGTGAAGGCCCAAGGAGCCAGGATGTGGCTGAAAGGCATGATCTTGAACTGGTAAACTCGCACCAGAAAAGCGAACCTGAGATACTTTCGAGATGTCCGATGAATCAGAACTTGAAAGTAAGCAACTCGCAGGTCGATGCTGGAAGTGAAATCTCCCTGGGAAATGGAACTGACCTCAAAATCTCCATGCTGAACTTGGGAGCAATCATAGACTGGTTCAGGATACTCAGATAGATAACCGGTCGGAGTTGGCCATCCTTTTTTTGCCACCAAGAACAGGCGGGAATAAAATCCCACTAAATAAATGTTCTTGACGACCTCAATCTTTCCTTTGACAGGAGATTGTCTATCTCCGTCATCAAAAGTTCTCGACGTGAAACGTTTGAAGGAACTTGGGTTGGAAGAAGCACTCTCGACACAGTGGGGTGCCCCTGAAAGGATATCCACAGACCAGAACGAACAATATCTAACACCCAAGGATCGCATGTGATTGTGGCCCAAAGGTCTGCAAACTCTGATATCCATCCTCCAACCTGGGACAAATCGAGGTGATGACCTTCATTTCGAGCCCCAGTGAGGCCTGTGAGAGGATAAACCATCTCCTCTGCTAGAGGAAGGATCCAGAGGCATCTCTCTTGTCTGCCAATGTTTACCCTTACCACGGGAGTAAGAAGAAGCGGCGGCGGGAGGATCAGCCCATGGTTTCACAAAGGCAAGAGAAGGGCATTTGCTAGGCTTGGAATGGCCCACCCTCTCTCTAGAGTGCCTCTGCCAACCCAAGTTCCTTCAAATGTTTCATGTCTGGAAGTTTTGATCATGGAGATAGACAATCTCCTGTCAAAGGGAAGATCGAGGTCGTCAAGAACATTCATTCTGTGGGATTTTATTCCCACCTGTTCTTGGTGGCGAAGAGGGATGGCCGACTCAGACCGGTTATCTATCCGAGTATCCTGAACCAGTCTATCATTGCTCCCAAGTTCAGCATGGAGATTTTCAGGTCAGTTCCATTTCCCAGGGAGATTTCACTTCCAGCATTGACATGCGATTTGCTTACTTTCACATTCCGATTCCTCGGACATCTCGAAAGTATCTCAAGTTTGCTTTTCTGGGGTGAGTTTACCAGTTCAAGATCATGCCTATCAGCCACATCCTGGCTACTTGGACCTTCACCCGACTGATGTCGCATGTGATAGCCTTCCATTGCACACAGTCCAAGGTGACTACTTTGCCGTATCTGGACGACATCCTCCAGAGGCAAGTCAATGCTGCTCTTCTGGTGTCAGATGTCAACACACTGTTGAGCCTGCTTATGTCGCTGGGGTTTCGAGTCAACAAGGAGAAGTCGGACCTGGTCCCTTCTCAGTCGTTTTGTCATCTGGGGATGGACTTCTGCACACAGATGAATATGGTGGCGGTTCCCCGGGCTAGGGCTGTGATTCCCCGACTTTCACCTTGACACTGACCCAGTCCACAACCGCAACAGCTCGGAGTATTCTCTGGCTGCTCGGTCTCTGCGGTTCGGTGACAGATCTCATTCCTCTACGTCGGCTGCCTGTCATACCTCGCCAACACTTTCTGCTCAGTTGTTGGAGGCTGATTGTTGATCCGCTAGATCTGCTGCTTCAGTTACTAGCATCTCTTCATTGTCATCTTCTTCCCTGGACAGATGTTCAGTGGATTATGTTGGGAGCTTTGTTGGACTTGCCCATATCTGATCGTGTTCTGGCGGCAGATGCCAGCGATCTCGGATGGGGCACGACATTGGATCCTCTTGGTCTTTCCCTTCAAGGTGTATAGGACCAGAATCAAGCAGCTGTTCACATCAACCAGAAGGAGCTTCTTGCTCTTCTTCAGAGTTTCCGGCAGATGATCCCCCACCTTTCAAATCGTCAAGTCATACTGTTGTTCGACAATTCGACAATGGTCGCATACATTCGAAACCAGGGCGGCACACACTCGGTTCTCATGTACGAATTGGCTCGGGATCTTCTACTGCTAGGTCAGGACGTCAATGCCGGGGTGGTGGTTCGACACATTCCCGGTCGTCTGTATATCCTAGCCTACTCCCTGTCCCAACGTGACAGGGTCATTTCTACTGAGTGGATGCTTTACAGGGCAGTGTTCCAGTCCCTTTGCGATCTCTGGGGTTGGAACCATCAAGTGAACACTTTCGTGTCCCTGTGTCCAGATCCTCTGGCTTTTGCCTAGACACTCTGTCAATGGATTGGAACAGTCTTGTCGGCTACGCCTTCTCACCAAGGCCAATTCTGCCTCAGGTTCTCGCCAAAGATACAGTCCTGCTGTTGTTGGATCATTCTGATTGCTCCCCTGTCGCCTCAGGGGTGTGGATCAATCAGCTCTGCTCTCTGTTGGCGGCGGTTCTGACACGTCTACCTCTACGTTGCGTCTTTGTCAAGGTCACTCGAGGCACTTTCATGTTGACCCGATTTCATTGTGCCTTCACACATATCTTTGTTGGGTCCTGTCTCTCTCTGTAGAGGTTTTTCGAGATGAGCAGTGGAGTGCATTTCTTCTTCAAGGTGGCACTCTACTGGTTTAGCCTATTTGGCTAGGTGGAAGGTCTTCTATTGATGGTGTGCTGATAACGCTGTTGATTATGCTGATCCTTTGGTAACACAGATTGGAAAGTTTCTGGTATATCTATTTGATTCTCGGAATCTCCAACATGTTACCGTCAAAGGGTACAGGTCCATGCTTTTGGAGACCTTTTCGTATGTGGGAAAGCATCATATCGGCACTAATCCATACCTCTCCAAGCTTAGTCAGCACTTTTCTTTGGAAAGGCCTAGGATTTTGCAGCTTACCCCAAGATGAAATCTTTCTTGGGTGCTGCTTTGCTTGAGGGCAGGGAGGGGAAGGTGCCGTTCAAACCTTTTTCCCAGGTGGATATGTGTTTTCCTAACATACAAGATGGCTTTTCTGATGGTGTTTGCATCAGACAGAAGGGTTAGTGAGCTTCACACCCTCTTGGTTGATCCGGCCTTTTTCAGGAGCTCTGCCAACAGTGTTAACTTACTTTTACCACAAATTGCTCATTTTTGGTCAAGAATCAGATGCCAGAAACTACTCCACGTCCTATCTGTATCAGGGCTCTTCCTTCTGCTGATGGTAAATGCCCTTTGGTCTGTCCGGTTTGTGCAAAATCATATTTATCTCAACCAGACGCAGTTCATTAGGAAAGGCAGGAAATGATTTTTTCTGTCTCTTATTCCTGGTTGACAGAAAATCTCTCCTCAATCCATTTCTCGGTGGATTTGTCTTTGCTATTCGCGCATCCTACACCCGTCTAATGACTGACAATTGTATTACCAGTCGTATTTTTGCCCATGAGGTATGTGCCTTGTCTACCTCCTGGGCTTATGCTAACTCTGTCAAGTTGTTGGATGCTATGCAGGCAGCCTATTGGAGAAATGCTTCTACTTTCTCCATCTTCTATCTGTGTCGGTTGAAGAAGCAGTCTGAGGACCTTTTTTCCTTGGGCCCTCTTTCTTCTGTTCAGTCAGTTCCAGCCATGTGCTTGGCTACTATCCTTTATGTCTGTGTCACTCAGAGCCATATGCCACATATTGGATTGTCTTTTACTAATATTTGTAATGCTATGGTTTTATAGGCCTAGGAAACACCTTTTCTGTCCATGGTTCCCGCACAGACGTCCTATTGTCTATTCAGTCTATTGTAAACAATTGTAAGGTAGGTTGATAAGAAATTTAAATTTTATAGTAAATTTCCTTTATTATTATACCTACCACAATTGTTTATGTGGAGACCCTCCGTCTTCTTGTTCAGGTAAGAATCCTTCCTCCCCGCTGATCACATAACTCCAATGTTGGCGGATTCAAATAGAATGACACATTGGTTATGTGTCTGTGCACTGGTTCAGGAAGCCGTGGATTAGTACAAGGAGAAGAGTGTCCTCTACTGGGTGTGCGCCGGTCACACACGACCCAGTTTTGGCTTATTTTTTCTTGGAGCTTTTACGCCACTTTTCTTTCTAAAATCACTTTGGAAAGAAGAAAATAGAGAGTATTTTTCCGAGTTACAGACTTCCACTGTAGTGCAAGTATGTGCCTAAATGCTAGTGCACAATTTGTCACATTGTGCCTTTTCACATAAGCACATATCAGCACATCCAGCATGTGTCGATGTGCTACTGCACAATGTGTCACATTGTGCCTTTTCACATAAGCACATTTTGGCACATCCAGCATGTGCTTTTGTGCTGCATGTAATGTGTACAATAGAAGATAAACATGTCTAGGGAAGTCAGAATAAATAGAACAAAGAAGTCATAACAGCTTGTAGATACATAGGTAGAAATCGAGAATTTACTGGGAAATCAGAGCCAAGTAAACATTATGGGTATGTGTTTTTTGTGGTAATTTCTACGAAGTAAATTTGGATGCTGTGGAAATCTGAACCAGAAGAACTACTCTATTTCAATCGAACTTACCCCGGGCCCCACCACGGTATGGTGGTCCTAAAAAGGATTTTGGTTGTTTGAAGGGATTGTCGGGTCTATTTGGGTAAATTCTATAAATCAGGGACTACTCTTTTCCAAAGGAACTTATCCTCCGCACATACCCCTATCCTATAAGAAGTCTTTGGGTAACATAGCAACCACATGCTACTGTAGAAACCAAGATGGCTGCCTCCAGTATACAAAATGGACTATGGAAACACATATCACCTTAACAACATGTGTGGCGAATGCGCACTTACGCCACCTATCACTATGGGGATGCCGTCACAACATGGCCACTCACACAGGTTACCATGACAACACAACATGATGCAACTAGGCCATTTGACTATGATGTCACATGAGATCCGGAAAATGTGGGGTGAAACATGAGACATACTACTCCTGACTTATCCTTGGGAAGCTCTAGCTCTCAGAGAGCTTAACAAGGGTCAGGTGCAGGTGTTAATGGTCTGGGTTAGAATGGTTAACAGGCTTGTATACAATCACTGTAGATAACGAAAACAGTTTTGGACAAAAGTGGGAAAGTGCTTGAAAATTCTCAGTACATGTCCTTGAAAGTCCAGGAATTTTTTCTCCAGAGGTACATGAACTCTGTCAGTAGGAACTTTAGGACCCCACATGTAGTATGATGACCTGTCACACATCAGCATGAAATTTCCTTGTTGGTTCCTCATATTTTTACTTGACTAGCAAGTGGGGCTATGCACAGATGTACACCTTTTGTGAGCCTATGCACCATGTAATTCAGTTAATGTCACAAAACTTGCTTAAATGGCGATTTACGTCAAAAATGTCAAAATGTATACTTTGCCCCATCCAAAGGAACATTCATGCAGTTTTCACAGGCCTGTGATGCAGGAAACTAGAAAACATGTAGCAAACAAGATCCATTTTTATCCCCATAGTGATAGGTGGCGTAAGTGCGCATACGCCACACATGTTGTTAGGGTGATATGTGTTTCCATAGTCCATTTTGTATACTGGAGGCAGCCATCTTGGTTTCTACAGTAGCATGTGGTTGCTATGTTACCCAAAGACTTCTTATAGGATAGGGGTATGTGTGGAGGATATGTTCCTTTGGAAAAGAGTAGTCCCCGATTCATAGAATTTACCCAAATAGACCCGACAATCCCTCCAAACAACCAAAATCCTTTTTAGGACCGCCATACCGTGGTGAGGCCCGGGGTAAGTTCGATTGAAATAGAGTAGTTCTTCTGGTTCAGATTTCCACAGAATCCAAATTTACTTCGTAGAATTACCACAAAAAACACATACCCATAATGCTTACTTGGCTCTGATTTCCCAGTAAATTCTCGATTTCTACCTATGTATCTACAAGCTGTTATGACTTCTTTGTTCTATTTATTCTGACTTCCCTAGACATGTTTATCTTCTATTGTACACATTACATGCAGCACAAAAGCACATGCTGGATGTGCCAATATGTGCTTATGTGAAAAGGCACAATGTGACACATTGTGCAGTAGCACATCGACACATGCTGGATATGCTGATATGTGCTTATGTGAAAAGGCACAATGTGACAAATTGTGCACTCGCATTTAGGCACATACTTGCACTACAGTGGAAGTCTGTAACTCGGAAAAATACTCTCTATTTTCTTCTTTCCAAAGCGATTTTAGAAAGAAAAGTGGCGTAAAAGCTCCAAGAAAAAATAAGCCAAAACTGGGTTGTGTGTGACCAGCGCACACCCAGTAGAGGACACTCTTCTCCTTGTACTAATCCACGGCTTCCTGAACCAGTGCACAGACACATAACCAATGTGTCATTCTATTTGAATCCGCCAACATTGGAGTTATGTGATCAGCGGGGAGGAATGATTCTTAACTGAATAAGACGACGGAGGGTCTCCACATAAACAATTGTGGTAGGTATAATAATAAAGGAAATTTACTATAAAATTTAAATTTCTTATCAACCTACCTTACAATTGTTTACAATAGACTGAATAGACAATAGGACGTCTGTGCGGGAACCATGGACAGAAAAGGTATTTCCTAGGCCTATAAAACCATAGCATTACAAACATTAGTAAAAGACAATCCAATATGTGGCATATGGCTCTGAGTGACACAGACATAAAGGACAGTAGCCAAGCACATGGCTGCAACTGACTGAACAGAAGAAAGAGGGCCCAAGGAAAAAAGGTCCTCAGACTGCTTCTTCAACCGACACAGATAGAAGATGGAGAAAGTAGAAGCATTTCTCCAATAGGCTGCCTGCATAGCATCCAACAACTTGACAGAGTTAGCATAAGCCCAGGAGGTAGACAAGGCACATACCTCATGGGCAAAAATACGACTGGTAATACAATTGTCAGTCATTAGACGGGTGTAGGATGCGCAAATAGCAAAGACAAATCCACCGAGAAATGGATTGAGGAAAGATTTTCTGTCAACCAGGAATAAGAGACAGAAAAAATCATTTCCTGCCTTTCCTAATGAACTGCGTCTGGTTGAGATAAATATGATTTTGCACAAACCGGACAGACCAAAGGGCATTTACCATCAGCAGAAGGAAGAGCCCTGATACAGATAGGATGTGGAGTAGTTTCTGGCATCTGATTTTTGACCAAAAATGAGCAATTTGTGGTAAAAGTAACACTGTTGGCAGAGCTCCTGAAAAAGGCCGGATCAACCGAGAGGGTGTGAAGCTCACTAACCCTTCTGGCTGAGGCAAACACCATCAGAAAAGCCATCTTGTATGTTAGAAAACACATATCCACCTGGGAAAAAGGTTTGAACGGCACCTTCCCCTCCCTGCCCTCAAGCAAAGCAGCACCCAAGAAAGATTTCATCTTGGGGTAAGCTGCAAAATCCTAGGCCTTTCCAAAGAAAAGTGCTGACTAAGCTTGGAGAGGTATGGATTAGTGCCGATATGATGCTTTCCCACATACGAAAAGGTCTCCAAAAGCATGGACCTGTACCCTTTGAGGGTAACATGTTGGAGACTCTGAGAATCAAATAGATATACCAGAAACTTTCCAATCTGTGTTACCAAAGGATCAGCATAATCAACAGAGTGATCAGCACACCATCAATAGAAGACCTTCCACCTAGCCAAATAGGCTAAACCAGTAGAGTGCCACCTTGAAGAAGAAATGTACTCCACTGCTCATCTCGAAAAACCTCTACAGAGAGAGACAGGACCAAACAAAGATATGTGTGAAGGCACAATGAAATCGGGTCAACATGAAGACAAAGACGCAACGTAGAGGTAGACGTGTCAGAACCGCCGCCAACAGAGAGCAGAGCTGATGTATCCACACCCGATTAGGCGACAGGGGAGCAATCAGAATGATCCAACAACCGCAGGACTGTATCTTTGGCGAGAACCTGAGGCAGAATTGGCCCTGGCGAGAAGGCGTAGCCGACAAAACTTTTCCAATCCATTGACAGAGTGTCTAGGCAAAAGCCAGAGGATCTGGACACAGGGACACGAAAGTGTTCACTTGATGGTTCCAACCCCAGAGATCGCAAAGGGACTGGAACACTGCCCTGTAAAGCATCCACTCTGTGGAAATGACCCTGTCACGTTGGGACAGGGAGTAGGCTAGGATATTCAGATGACCGGGAATGTGTCGAACCACCACCCCGGCATTGACGTCCTGACCTAGCAGTAGAAGATCCCGAGCCAATTCGTACATGAGAACCGAGTGCGTGCCGCCCTGGTTTCGAATGTATGCGACCATTGTCGAATTGTCGAACAACAGTATGACTTGACGATTTGAAAGGTGGGGGATCATCTGCCGTAAACTCTGAAGAAGAGCAAGAAGCTCCTTCTGGTTGATGTGAACAGCTGCTTGATTCTGGTCCTATACACCATGAAGGGAAAGACCAAGAGGATCCAATGTCGTGCCCCATCCGAGATCGCTGGCATCTGCCGACAGAACACGATTGGATATGGGCAAGTCCAACAAAGCTCCCAACATAATCCGCTGAACATCTGTCCAGGGAAGAAGATGACGATGAAGAGATGCTAGTAACTGAAGCACCAGATCTAGCGGATCAACAATCAGCCTCCAACAACTGAGCAGAAAGTGTTGGCGAGGTATGACAGGCAGCCGACATAGAGGAATGAGATCTGTCACCAAACCGCAGAGACCGAGCAGCCAGAGAATACTCCGAGCTGTTGCGGTTGTGGACTGGGTCAGTGTCAAGGTGAAAGTCGGGGGAATCACAGCCCTAGCCCGGGGAACCGCCACCATATTCATCTGTGTGCAGAAGTCCGTTCCCAGATGACAAAACGACTGAGAAGGGACCAGGTCCGACTTCTCCTTGTTGACTCGAAACCCCAGCGACATAAGCAGGCTCAACAGTGTGTTGACATCTGACACCAGAAGAGCAGCATTGACTTGCCTCTGGAGGATGTCGTCCAGATACGGCAAAGTAGTCACCTTGGACTGTGTGCAATGGAAGGCTATCACATGCGACATCAGTCGGGTGAAGGTCCAAGTAGCCAGGATGTGGCTGATAGGCATGATCTTGAACTGGTAAACTCACCCCAGAAAAGCAAACTAGAGATACTTTCGAGATGTCCGAGGAATTGGAATGTGAAAGTAAGCAAATCGCATGTCAATGCTGGAAGTGAAATCTCCCTGGGAAATGGAACTGACCTGAAAATCTCCATGCTTAACTTGGGAGCAATGATAGACTGGTTCAGGATACTCGGATAGATAACCGGTCTGAGTCGGCCATCCCTCTTCGCCACCAAGAACAGTTGGGAATAAAATCCCACGGAATGAATGTTCTTGACGACCTCGATCTTCCCTTTGACAGGAGATTGTCTATCTCCATGATCAAAACTTCCAGACATGAAACATTTGAAGGAACTAGGGTTGGAAGAGGCACTCTAGAGAGAGGGTGGGCCATTCCAAGCCTAGCAAATGCCCTTCTCTTGCCTTTGTGAAACCATGGGCTGATCCTCCCGCCGCCGCTTCTTCTTACTCCCGTGGTAAGGGTAAACATTGGCAGACAAGAGAGATGCCTCTGGATCCTTCCTCTAGCAGAGGAGATGGTTTATCCTCTCACAGGCCTCACTGGGGCTCGAAATGAAGGTCATCACCTCGATTTGTCCCAGGTTGGAGGATGGATATCAGAGTTTGCAGACCTTTGGGCCACAATCACATGCAATCCTTGGGTGTTAGATATTGTTCGTTCTGGTCTGCGGATATCCTTTCAGAGGCACCCCACTGTGACGAGAGTGCTTCTTCCAACCCAAGTTCCTTCAAACGTTTCACGTCGAGAACTTTTGATGACAGAGATAGACAATCTCCTGTCAAAGGAAAGATTGAGGTCGTCAAGAACATTTATTTAGTGGGATTTTATTCCCGCCTGTTCTTGGTGGCAAAAAAAGGATGGCCAACTCCGACCGGTTATCTATCTGAGTATCCTGAACCAGTCTATGATTGCTCCCAAGTTCAGCATGGAGATTTTGAGGTCAGTTCCATTTCCCAGGGAGATTTCACTTCCAGCATCGACCTGCGAGTTGCTTACTTTCAAGTTCTGATTCATCGGACATCTCGAAAGTATCTCAGGTTCGCTTTTCTGGTGCGAGTTTACCAGTTCAAGATCATGCCTTTCAGCCACATCCTGGCTCCTTGGGCCTTCACCCGACTGATGTCGCATGTGCTAGCCTTCCACTGCACACAGTCCAAGGTGATTACTTTGCCATATCTGGACGATATCCTCCAGAGGCACTTCAGTGCTGCTCTTCTGGAGTCAGATGTCAACACACTGTTGAGCCTGCTCACATCGCTGGGGTTCTGAGTCAACGAGAAGTCAGACCTGGTTCCTTCTCAGTCGTTTTATCATCTGGGTATGGACTTCTGCACACAGCTGAATATGGTGGCGGTTCCCCGGGTAAGGGTTGTGATTCCCTCAGCTTTCGCCCTGACTCTGACCCAGTCCACGTCAGCTCTGAATATTTTCCGGCTGCTCGGTCTCTGCGGTTCGGTGACGGATCTCATTCATCTAGGTCGGCTGCACGTCATACCTCTCCAACACTTTCTGCTCAGTCATTGGATGCCGAATGTCGATCCTCTGCATCTGGGTCTTCAGTTACCAGCATTTCTTCATCGTCACCTTCTTGCCTGGACAAATGTTCAGTGGATTATGCAGGGAGTTCCACTGGACTTGCCCATGTACGATCATGTTCTGACGGCTGCCAGTTGCCAGCGATCTCGGATTGGGCGCAATGTTGGATCCTCTAGGTCTTTCCCTTCATGGTGGCTGGGACCAGGATCAAGCAGCTCTTCACATCAACCAGAAGGAGCTTCTGGCTCTTCTTCTGAGTTTCCGGCAGTGGATCCCCCACATTTCGAATCATCAGGTCCTTCTGTTCTTCGACAATTCGACAATGGTCTCTTACATTCGGAACCAGGGCGGCACGCACTCTGTTCTCCTGCACGAATTGGCTCGGGATCTTCTACTGCTAGCTCAGGATGTCAATGCCGGTGTGGTGGTTCGTCACATACCCAGGCGTCGGAATGTCTTAGTCGACTCCCTGAACCGAAGGGGCAGGGTCATTTCCACTGAGTGGATGCTTCACAGGGCAGTGTTCCAGTCGCTTTGCGATCTCTGGGGTCATCTCCACATAGATCTTTTTGCGACCCATTGGAATGATCAGGGGTACACTTTCGTGTACCTGTGTCCAGATCCTCTGGCTTTCGCTGTGGATGCTCTGTCACTCGATTAGAATGGGCTTGTCAGCTACACCTTCCCGCTGGGTCTGATTCTGCCTCAGGTTCTAGCCAAGATACGAACCTGCAGTTGTTGAATCATTCTAATCACTCCCCTGTCGCCTGAGCAGGTGTGGATCAATCAGCTCCGCTTTCTGTTGGTGGCGGTTCTGACACATCTCCCACTACGTCGTGACCTTCTTTGTCAAGGTTACCCAATGAGGTTTCATGTCGACCCAACTTCATTGTGCCTTCACGCATACCTTTGTCGGGCCCTGTCTCCTCGTAGTGGTTTTTCGAGACGAGCAGTGGAGTGCGTTTCTTCTTCAAGGCGGCACTCCACTGGTTTAGCCTATGCGGCTAAGTGGAAGGTCTTCTGTCGATGGTGCGCTGATCACTCTGTTGATTATGCTGATTCTTCAATAACACAGATTGGAGAGTTTCTGGTATATCTGTTTGGTTCTTGGGGTCTCCAACCTGTTATCGTCAAAGGCTACAGGTGCATGCTTTTGGAGACCTTTTCGTATGTGGGAAAGCATCATATCGGCACTAATCCATACCTGTTCAAGCTTATTTGGCACTCTTCTTTGAAAAGGCCTGGGATTTTGCAGCCGACCCCAAGATGGAATCTTTCTTGGGTGCTGCTTTGCTTCGGGGCAGAGAGAGGGGATGGGGGAAATTAGTGCATGTTTAGTCTGAACTGGTGATTCAAATCCAAACCTGAATGCAATTGATAAGTTTCATGAAAAGGGACATAACTCTGTAAACAATTGTATGTGCATTTCATTCAGAGGCATTATGTTTTCTTAATCTTGATTTCTTCTTTTACCGTTAGTTGTCTATGGGTCCTCACCAATCACTTTCTCAAACAAAAGGCCCCAAGGGGCCTGAGGGCGCTCCGCTGACATGGAAGCCTGAATACAAAACCCAAGGAATTGATTTCAACAAGCTGCATCTGCCCCACCTTAGAAAAGCTTATACCAAATACCCAAAGATTCAGACCAGTGCATCTAAAAAAAAATATTTTTAAAGAATATTCCTCATATTGAACTAAGTTATAATTCGGGCTCCCATAGGAGGCCCAAATATGAACCCAGGGAGTTGGCTTGAACAAACTTGAATCTCACCTCCAGTGGGATGCCGTTTTCCAAATATCAAAAGATTCTGACTGGTGGATGTGAAGAAGAAGATTTTTGAAGAAAATTCCTCATTTTGAACTAAGTTATAATTCAGGCTCCACAGTGAGCCCAAATATGAACCCAGGGACTTGGCTTGAACAAACTTGAATCTCACCCCCCTAAGCATACTGCATACCACATATCAAAAGATTCTTATCGGTAGATCTGAAGAAGATTTTTAAAGAATATTCCTCATACTGCACTAATTTAAACATTTGGGCTCCCATAGAGAGCCCAAATATGGACCCAGGGAATTGATTTCAATAAACGTGTGAAACAATCTTCCAAAGATGTTATATGTGAAATTTGAAAGCTTTTGGAGCAGTGATTTGGGAGAAAAGTAGTGTTAAATGTTTTTCCCATTACACACAGTGTTAAAAAATGCCGACTCAGCACTTTTTCAAAGTCCCAAAAAAGCACCGCATGATAAAACCGATAGCAATTTTTTATTACCATTCCATTCTTTTGGTCATAAGGAAGCCTCACACCATATAATAATTCTCAGTACCATGTAGTTTTGGAGATAGAGGCGTTTTAATTTGTTTCTATTTTTAGCTCCACCAGTTCCCAATGGGGCGACGGGAAAACAAATTATGGCATAAATTAAGTACTTAATGACCTAATAAGCCCTCATATCAAATTTGGTTCAAATCTGCCTCTCAGTTTTGAAAATAGAAATTTTAGGCGGGCCGAAAATTCTTGTCCCTCCCATAACGAAGCCAAATATAACTCCTCGAACTTCTCTTGAACAAATCTAAGTCTACACCTCAGACGAAAGCTGCACACCAAATATCAAGTCTCTGTTAATGCTGGTTCATGAGAAGAAGATTTTTTAAGACTTAAGCACATTTTTTGGGCATGGCCCTACCCAGGGGCACGTCAACTTGATTTGAATAAATTTGAATTGACATTTCATAGGGAACATGCACACCAGATTTGGTTCAATTTGGTTGAGTAGTTTGTGAGAAGAAGTCGATAATGTAAAGTTAACGCCGGACGATGGATGGAAAGTGATTAATAAATCTCCCCTTGACATTCGATCAGGTTAGCTAAAAAGCTATTGATAAATACATTTTGTAATTAAATTCTGATGACTTAAATTAATGTAGCTCCAAACAAGTCAGACATTAGACAAAAGAATGATTGATGTTTCCATCTGAGTTGGGCCTGTTGGTTCAATCAGTGAAGCCATTCAAGATTATATATATAGACTTTCCTTTGCCATGCAACACTGATCATTCATATTTGTAATAAAAAACATTCAATATTTAAGCATTCAATATTTAAGAAAACTGATAGCAAAAATGGATTTTCTTTGCTACATGTTTTCTAGTTTCCTGCATCACAGGCCTGTGGAAACTGCATGAATGTTCCTTTGGATGGTGCAAAGTATACATTTTGACATTTTTGACGTAAATCGCCATTTAAGCAAGTTTTGTGACATTAACTGAATTACATGGTGCATAGGCTCACAAAGAGTGTACATCTGTACATACCCCCACTTGCTAGTCAAGTAAAAATATGAGGAACCAACATGGAAATTTCATGCTGATGTGTGACAGGTCATCATACTACATGTGGGGTCCTAAAGTTCCTACTGACAGGGTTCATGTACCTCTGGAGAAAAAAATCCTGGACTTTCAAGGACATGTACAGAGAATTCTCAAGCACTTTCCCACTTTTGTCCAAAACTGTTTTCGTTATCTACAGTGATTGTATACAAGCCTGTTAACCATTCTAACCCAGACCATTAACACCTGCACCTGACCCTTGTTAAGCTCTCTGAGAGCTAGAGCTTCCCAAGGATAAGTCAGGAGTAGTATGTCTCATATGTTTCACCCCACATTTTCCGGATCTCATGTGACATCATAGTCACATGGCCCAGTTGCAGCATGTTGTGTTGTCATGGTAACCTGTGTGAGTGGCCATGTTGTGACGGCATCCCCATAGTGATAGGTGGCGTAAGTGCGCTTACGCCACACATGTTGTTAGGGTGATATGTGTTTCCATAGTCCATTTTGTATACTGGAGGCAGCCATCTTGGTTTCTACAGTAGCATGTGGTTGCTATGTTACCCAAAGACTTCTTATAGGATAGGGGTATGTGCGGAGGATATGTTCCTTTGGAAAAGAGTAGTCCCCGATTCATAGAATTTACCCAAATAGACCCGACAATCCCTCCAAACAACCAAAATCCTTTTTAGGACCACCATACCGTGGTGGGGCCCGGGGTAAGTTCGATTGAAATAGAGTAGTTCTTCTGGTTCAGATTTCCACAGAATCCAAATTTACTTCGTAGAATTACCACAAAAAACACATACCCATAATGTTTACTTGGCTCTGATTTCCCAGTAAATTCTCGATTTCTACCTATGTATCTACAAGCTGTTATGACTTCTTTGTTCTATTTATTCTGACTTCCCTAGACATGTTTATCTTCTATTGTACACATTACATGCAGCACAAAAGCACATGCTGGATGTGCCAAAATGTGCTTATGTGAAAAGGCACAATGTGACACATTGTGCAGTAGCACATCGACACATGCTGGATGTGCTGATATGTGCTTATGTGAAAAGGCACAATGTGACAAATTGTGCACTAGCATTTAGGCACATACTTGCACTACAGTGGAAGTCTGTAACTCGGAAAAATACTCTCTATTTTCTTCTTTCCAAAGTGATTTTAGAAAGAAAAGTGGCGTAAAAGCTCCAAGAAAAAATAAGCCAAAACTGGGTCGTGTGTGACCGGCGCACACCCAGTAGAGGACACTCTTCTCCTTGTACTAATCCACGGCTTCCTGAACCAGTGCACAGACACATAACCAATGTGTCATTCTATTTGAATCCGCCAACATTGGAGTTATGTGATCAGCGGGGAGGAAGGATTCTTACCTGAACAAGAAGACGGAGGGTCTCCACATAAACAATTGTGGTAGGTATAATAATAAAGGAAATTTACTATAAAATTTAAATTTCTTATCAACCTACCTTACAATTGTTTACAATAGACTGAATAGACAATAGGACGTCTGTGCGGGAACCATGGACAGAAAAGGTGTTTCCTAGGCCTATAAAACCATAGCATTACAAATATTAGTAAAAGACAATCCAATATGTGGCATATGGCTCTGAGTGACACAGACATAAAGGATAGTAGCCAAGCACATGGCTGGAACTGACTGAACAGAAGAAAGAGGGCCCAAGGAAAAAAGGTCCTCAGACTGCTTCTTCAACCGACACAGATAGAAGATGGAGAAAGTAGAAGCATTTCTCCAATAGGCTGCCTGCATAGCATCCAACAACTTGACAGAGTTAGCATAAGCCCAGGAGGTAGACAAGGCACATACCTCATGGGCAAAAATACGACTGGTAATACAATTGTCAGTCATTAGACGGGTGTAGGATGCGCGAATAGCAAAGACAAATCCACCGAGAAATGGATTGAGGAGAGATTTTCTGTCAACCAGGAATAAGAGACAGAAAAAATCATTTCCTGCCTTTCCTAATGAACTGCGTCTGGTTGAGATAAATATGATTTTGCACAAACCGGACAGACCAAAGGGCATTTACCATCAGCAGAAGGAAGAGCCCTGATACAGATAGGACGTGGAGTAGTTTCTGGCATCTGATTCTTGACCAAAAATGAGCAATTTGTGGTAAAAGTAAGTTAACACTGTTGGCAGAGCTCCTGAAAAAGGCCGGATCAACCAAGAGGGTGTGAAGCTCACTAACCCTTCTGTCTGATGCAAACACCATCAGAAAAGCCATCTTGTATGTTAGGAAAACACATATCCACCTGGGAAAAAGGTTTGAACGGCACCTTCCCCTCCCTGCCCTCAAGCAAAGCAGCACCCAAGAAAGATTTCAAATCCTAGGCCTTTCCAAAGAAAAGTGCTGACTAAGCTTGGAGAGGTATGGATTAGTGCCGATATGATGCTTTCCCACATACAAAAAGGTCTCCAAAAGCATGGACCTGTACTCTTTGATGGTAACATGTTGGAGACTCCAAGAATCAAATAGATATACCAGAAACTTTCCATTCTGTGTTACCAAAGGATCAGCATAATCAACAGAGTGATCAGCACAACATCAATAGAAGACCTTCCACCTAGCGAAATAGGCTAAACCAGTGCACTCCACTGCTCATCTCGAAAAACCTCTACAGAGAGAGACAGGACCCAACAAAGATATGTGTGAAGGCACAATGAAATCGGGTCAACATGAAAGTGCCTCAAGTGACGTTGACAAAGATGCAACGTAGAAGTAGACGTGTCAGAACCGCCGCAAACAGAGAGCAGAGCTGATTGATCCACACCCGCTGAGGCGACAGGGGAGCAATCAGAATGATCCAACAACAGCAGGACTGTATCTTTGGCGAGAACCTGAGGCAGAATTGGCCCTGGCGAGAAGGCGTAGCCGACAAGACTGTTCCAATCCATTGACAGAGTGTCTAGGCAAAAGCCAGAGGATCTGGACACAGGGACACGAAAGTGTTCACTTGATGGTTCCAACCCCAGAGATCGCAAAGGGACTGGAACACTGCCCTGTAAAGCATCCACTCAGTGGAAATGACCCTGTCACGTTGGGACAGGGAGTAGGCTAGAACATTCAGACGACCGGGAATGTGTCGAACCACCACCCCGGGATTGACGTCCTGACCTAGCAGTAGAAGATGCCGAGCCAATTCGTACATGAGAACCGAGTGCGTTCCGCCCTGGTTTCGAATGTAAGCGACCATTGTCGAATTGTCGAACAACAGTATGACTTGATGATTTGGAAGGTGGGGGATCATCTGCCGGAAACTCTGAAGAAGAGCAAGAAGCTCCTTCTGGTTGATGTGAACAGCTGCTTGATTCTGGTCCCATACACCATGAAGGGAAAGACCAAGAGGATCCAATGTCGTGCCCCATCCGAGATCGCTGGCATCTGCCGACAGAACACGATCGGATATGGGCAAGTCCAACAAAGCTCCCAACATAATCCACTGAACATCTCTCCAGGGAAGAAGATGACGATAAAGAGATGCTAGTAACTGAAGCACCAGATCTAATGGATCGACAATCAGCCTCCAACGACTGAGCAGAAAGTGTTGGCGAGGTATGATAGGCAGCCGACGTAGAGGAATGAGATCTGTCACCGAACAGGAGAGACCGAGCAGCCGGAGAATACTCCCAGCTGTTGCGGTCGTGGACTGGGTCAGTGTCAAGGTGAAAGTCGGGGGAATCACAGCCCTAGCCCGGGGAACCGCCACCATATTCATCTGTGTGCAGAAGTCCATCCCCAGATGACAAAACGACTGAGAAGGGACCAGGTCCGACTTCTCCTTGTTGACTCGAAACCCCAGCGACATAAGCAGGCTCAACAGTGTGTTGACATCTGACACCAGAAGAGCAGCATTGAATTGCCTCTGGAGGATGTCGTCCAGATACGGCAAAGTAGTCACCTTGGACTGTGTGCAATGGAAGGCTATCACATGCGACATCAGTCGGGTGAAGGTCCAAGTAGCCAGGATGTGGCTGATAGGCATGATCTTGAACTAGTAAACTCACCCCAGAAAAGCAAACTTGAGATACTTTCGAGATGTCCGAGGAATCGGAATGTGAAAGTAAGCAAATCGCAGGTCAATGCTGGAAGTGAAATCTCCCTGGGAAATGGAACTGACCTGAAAATCTCCATGCTGAACTTGGGAGCAATGATAGACTGGTTCAGGATACTCGGATAGATAACCGGTCTGAGTCGGCCATCCCTCTTCGCCACCAAGAACAGGTGGGAATAAAATCCCACTGAATGAATGTTCTTGACGACCTCGATCTTCCCTTGAATATGGTGGCGGTTCCCCGGGTAAGGGTTGTAATTCCCTCAGCTTTCGCCCTGACTCTGACCCAGTCCATGTCAGCTCTGAATATTTTCCAGCTGCTCGGTCTCTGCGGTTTGGTGACAGATCTCATTCATCTAGGTCGGCTGCATGTCATACCTCTCCAACACTTTCTGCTCAGTCATTGGATGCCGAATGTCGATCCTCTGCATCTGGGTCTTCAGTTACCAGCATCTCTTCATCGTCACCTTCTTGCCTGGACAAATGTTCAGTGGATTATGCAGGGAGTTCCATTGGACTTGCCCATGTCCGATCATGTTCTGACCAGGGCTCGATTTAATCTGGAAATTTTGATTAGCGATTTGCTATACATTTGGGAAAATTGATTAGCTGTTGACAGCAATTGATTAGCTATTTTACAGGACAAACCAGGCATCCATAATAATGTTCTGTTTCCAATTTTGAAATGTTTTCTGAGGGCTGCATCAGCTACAGTTGTTTTCTTTGTTTATCTTTCAGGTTTAATAAAACATTTATATTCTTAATCTTCCGAGTTCACTTAATTATTCCTGATACTGGCCTACCTCCCATAGCCATTCGAGCCGTACTGGCAGTACAGGGGTCCTACTCCTACTACAGTACTAGTGTACTACCAGTCTAAACTTACTTGGGTCCCAAGTCTGCAATATAAGTTTTTGAGTTTGGTTACTTTGGTAAATTGGTATGTCCAGTCATTGTGTCAACAATTCTCGAGGACGAGGATTTGTAAAATGATCATACTGTTACTGTTAAAACAATCCCGACTGCCGCGATAATTGGTGGTTAAAATTGACCAGTCACTGGTCAATTTTAACCACCAATTATCGCTACACGAAATTAGGGAACACCCATTTGGAATTTGGAATAACAAATATTTCTACAACTCATTGACTCAGGGTAATTCTTTTTACAGCCAATCTAACCTTATATTCACTAAACTGAGTAAACTCGTCCATGCAGATTTGCAGCTTTTCTTGATCCTTCCGACTTCAACAGAACATAAACCATGATTCGCCATCAAAACTTAAATTCGGATAAACTGATGCAGAGAAATCCGTTCATCGTGAACTCGGCCCGGAGACGTTGGCACCTGTCAGAAGTCGGTCCAAATAATTTCGGAGAAGTCAGCCCCATCAACTGCAGGAGAACTTGGACCCTAGGAAAAGTTGGCCCAACAAATTTCGGAGAATTCGGCCTACGAGAGACGTCGGCCCCACAAATGGACCCAAAGTCCGTAATATAATTTTTTGGTGTGCCACGTCCTTTGCAAGAACCGGTCTACACCAAAAACTTATGTTATGGACTTTCTGTCCAAGCCAAGCAAGCTTGTACAAGTCACACTACGTACGGCCCGGGCAACGTAAAAAGACAACTGGGCTTAAAGGACTTATATGCTGGTTGGGTTGGGAGTCGGTGAAGGGGGGGGGGGGGGGGAGGGGCGCACAGACTGTGTTTCCGGGTGTCGACGACAACAGTGTAGTGTAATCGTTTGTAGCTCATTTTAACTCAGGAGGCAGCGGTTCACAAGCATTGAACTGAGGCAGCGATGGAACATGGCACTATCCTGGCTATCCACGATAACTGTAGAACTGTTCTACAGTTATCGTGGATAGCCAGGATAGTGCCATGTTCCATCGCTGCCTCAGTTTACTAGAACATCCAATTCCACAGTGCCGCTGGCTGTTGGCTTGTAGCTGTGATGTTCATGCGTTATCGACTTATCGTAGGTAATACTGTACCCAATGTAGTCTTCTGTAGCTCCAAATGTACCCAGCGGTATACGTAATGCCTAAAACCGACCTGCGCTATGCACAAAAGTACCACCAAATTTGGTTTTGATTTTATGTCTCAAAAACATAGGTTATGGCCCATATTGCAACAGCTCGTTGAGCTGATTTCAGCGGGGTCCTAACCTATGTTTGGGGGAAAAAAATTAAATTTTGCAGTTCAAGATTTTTTTATTTCGGCTGTTCGTGTAATCGTGTAAGGTACATGTAAATTACAAGACACTGTGAACACCAAGAAGTTTCACTGTTCACGAATTTCACGTACGTTAGTTGTTATTCTAATTTCAAAGTTCAAACAAATTAATGATTGACACTGTCATAACAAAACGAAAAAAAAAGAAAAAAAATTGCTGCAAACTGTTGTAGGAGTGTTGCTTTTCCACTGTTAATTAAAATTGAAAAAATTATGTTACGATACACAGTACGTCAATTCTGGTATTTCCAGTGGCAGGAACGGTTGCATTGAGTCAAAATTAGTTACGTTCAGAATCAGATCCTGAAAGTTCAAGTGTGTCACTTTCAGACCCAGGTGCCATAAGTGAATCAATCGTTTCATCGGCCGGGCGCTTGGAAGGTCCAGGTCGTGGACCATAAGGCTGAACGTTCATACGGCGGGGTTTTCCAGCGATGAAAAGTGAAACAGCAGGGAGAGAGTCAAAGTTTGCAAGATTTGGACCTTCCAAGCTAACCATCATGAGGTCATCAAGAATACTATCACCAAGAGTGCTACGGAAGTCTGACATGACCCGTAACATGGTAGAAAATCCTCTTTCCACAACAGCATTTGAGCTAGGGAGAACCATTAAAATTAACACCATGTGGAGAATATTTGGGTAGTCATTCCTATATTTAGTGAGGAGCAATTTCCATACCTCTTCAGGGGTTAAATGCTTCAGATTTCTACTCGTGAACACTTTCAACTCCTCCCACTCATCTAGCATTTGATCATTATTGACACCTTTTGACTCCAAAAGATTCTGGAAATGGTGAGTGAACTCTGCAACTAGCTCATTCCCAAAATCAGCCAAGACTGTCGCCTTTTCAGGCCAAATGTCTGTGTTCAGTAAATTGAAGCATTTGAATAATGGCTCTGTATGAATGTTGCCGAATCGATCTAATAAGCATTTATTTATACTGTCTATGTATTTATTCCTTTCGGTTGCAAACACTTTCAGTGCGTTGACTTCAACATCCAGCTTAACACCTTGAATAATGACATTTTTCTGGTCCTCTGCGGCTGACTGCAGGAGAGACTGGAGCTGTCCAGACTGATCTACATCAGATTCCCCAGTAGGTAATTTATTCATTTGGGGCCCTTCATTATTGCACCCTCTCAGCTTGTTTAGCTGTGAGTATGTTCTTTCCAGAAGAGAAATGGCCATTGGAAGATTAGTATTTTCTTTCTGAAGGGAAAGTGATAGTTTTGACAATGACTGCAACACCTGCTTAAACAACATTGCATGGGTTACAAATTTCCACGACTTCAGAGTTTTTAGGTAGCCTTTCATTCTCGCTTTATCTTCTGACTTTGTTTCATTGTCCTCGGCCATATTCTCAAGATGTGATACAATCACTGGAAATGAGTCCATCAAACTCTCACATGCTCTCCTCTTATGCTGAACCCAATGTGTTCCATTGGCTTTCTGGGGGACTTTTACATGTTCATTCATAAGTTCAGCTAAAACCTTTAATTGCCGCAAATGTTTGGGACTTCTGTGGTACAGGTTATGCAACGAGAATAGAATTTCAATGACCTTGTCGAAATATGTTCCCTTAAAAGCATCCTTTGCTGCTAGTTCGAGGCGATGATTCAAACAATGTATAGTAACAAGCCACGGGTGGGTCTGCATGAGTAAAGTAGAAACTCCGCCTTTGCGTCCCATGTTTACGCTAGCGCCATCGGAACAGAATCCGACAAGTTTGCTGTCCATATCGTACTCATGAAGAATGTCCTGGAGATTTTCCTTCAATGCCTCAGCCTTTCCACTTTCCATACACTTAATTTTGAAATAAAGGGTTTTTGCTTTGCCATTTTCCATAACTTTCAGATAAAGTAGTTCTTTTTCTGATACACTGGTGTCGGTAGATCCATCGATTAAAACTGAATAGTAATCAGATTCTTTAACAGTTTTAATTATTCCTTCGCGAACATCCATAGCAATAAAGCTAGCAAATTCATTGCATTTCTTGTCATTGATGCAGGGACCAGCCTAGGGGGGAATTTTAGGGAGACTTCAAGTCTCCCTCCAGAAAAAATAGGGAGACTGCAGAGTCATGTAGGGAGACTTCATAGGCAAGTGGGGAAAATTAAGAATATTCATGTACCACCCCCGCCGCCCCTTCATATTTTCAATTTATGGTCCTCCATTAACGTACAAATAATCCAGGTCCAGTTGTCTATGATGCATCTGTGCCAGGTTAAAAAATCACAATGTAATTATTGACTGAAAATCCTCCACTGCTACCTTCTCCTTCATGACCCCTCACCTCTTCTTCGTGCCAACCCCCCATCACCCTCCTGTGGTTGCCTTTCAACAAAGTCTACTAAGCTAATAATTTCCTAAGTCTGAAAGTGTGAACAGGACCAGATGTAAGAAGGTTGCTTGGGAGGTACTTTGTTAGTTAATAAACAAAATACATTCTGGGGTCGAGTATTTTGTAAAGGAAATGTCATTCCGCATCATTTTTATGGCATTCCGGTGTCATTCCGCGTCATTTCATGTCATTCAGATGTTTAGGAGGACCCTTTTTCAAGATCGTCCACATGCACACTTGTGTCCTGTTCAAAGCTTTTCTTGACATCACTAAAGCTTTTTTTCATGTGTTTCAATTCCATTCGTGTTTTTCTGGGAATAGACAGCCCAACAGTTAACAGTCGTAAGCAAATCGAAATGAAAATAATGTGTTATAAAATACGTCCGTTGTGTATACATTTTCGGCATCCTAAGCGACGTAACCTACTTTCAAACTGGGTTGTTTTGTTGAGTCGCGTAAGTCACCTATTTTCATTTCGACACTTGAAGCTCCGACTGGAACGCAACAAAATAGAAATAAAAAAATCCGCCAAAAGCGACAATGGACAATTGCTTGTCGTGTGATTTCAAATAAATGGACGTTTATTTGACGAATTAAAATGTCCATTTATCACACTCGAGCACATTCGATTTTTGAAAATACTCGTTTTCATGTAAACCGCGCATCACTCAGTTCAGCCTTTTCTCATTTTGGCCAGTTTTTAGAGGGCGACTTGTAATCGCCCCGACTATTTTTCTAGGCGACTTTGGGCTTAGAAGGGTGACTTAATCGCCCTAGTCGCCCTCACAGCTGGTCCCTGCATTGATGTATGTGCTCCCAACATTAACACTATGTCTTTTCTCAAGTTCAACTATAGGTGCAAACTTAGTGAAGGGCATTTCTTCTTTCATCATCATATAGGTTATGTCAAAAAGTTTCACGAGTCTATTTCTCTCCTCAGAAGAACCCTTTGTTAGTGATTTCCCGATTGGCGTTCCAAGATAGGCCTGGATGCTTGTCGTTGGAGATTGTAGATCTATCGCCCTTTTGTGTTGCTCAGCATGCTTGACAACACTGTCTTTCTTGATATTGCCACGAATGCCGTCGATAAAAGTCCTGATAAAGTTTCGTACGTGACAAATAAGTTGTTCATGCGTTATGCACATATTGCACGACACAGAAATACCACTTCCATTTTCATTGATGGAATATTTCAGCCAAGGATATTCTTTAGCCCAGTTTTGAATTGTTTTCAATTTAGTTGACATTATAATAGATTATTTCATTTATTTGGCTATCCTAGATTATGTGTTACGCCAACAGCACTTGATTCGTTATCGGCTGTTACAATTGCTCTTATGTACAGTACTACATGTAGGACTAGGACACACATCCACGCCCCACGTGCTCCAGGAATTTCGGCAGTGTCTTTGATCTCTGCAATATCTGTCTATTCTCTCATCGGGTAATTGCAAATGAAACCGACAAGCTCTCATTGGGTCACTCGCAATTATAACATTCTGCCAGTCTGCCAAATAACAATGTATGCTATCAAAGGCTGAAACTGAAAACGCAGCTGCACCTCCAGTTAATACTGTCCAAGTGTCTTGTCGGTATCAAAGTTTCGGTTAAATTTTTTAAATGCGAAATCCATTAAACTTTAATTAAAGAATATAAGATACTTATCGCCACAAAGTTTTGGGGTTACGCGGATGGCGTAATGTTTCTCTCAATGCCAATTTATATGATTTTGAAAGGCTTTTCCGTCAGCCAAAATATCTGTCCACCAACAGTCAGTTGAAGTTTGAACACAGTGGCCAGTGGGGGATACAGGATTCTCATTTCTCAAAGGAGGGGGGGGGGGGGGGGGGGGGTGTGGAATTGTGAAGATGCCCAAGGCCCGAGTTGTGTGTGTGGCGGGGGGGGGGGGGGGGGGATCATTTAATTTAATATCGCATTTTGGACACAATGTTTACAGTCATAATGATTTTTAACCCGAGGAGAACATTACGATTTGCCAGCGTTTGCAAGTGTCAGCCCTATAGGCTGCATAGGTACTCCCCCCCCCCCCCTGCGCATGACAACTGAAAAACTACAATTGGAGCTCCGTGCTCAGAAGGAGCTGGCTGATCAGTACAAATCACAGCCATCGAAAGAACTTCAAACATCAAGGGGGCGGGGGGGGGGGGGGGGGAATAAAACAGAGGATCAACGCAAACATCTTGAAGAGGGGCTCAATCGAATCCCCGGTTCTCCGTTTATTGATATAAGGGGGGAAGCTGAATGTCTTTGGCTGTCACTGACTCCGTGTGGCACAGTGACACAACACTGACCCAATCCGACAAAACAATTTTTGAAATCGCGTTTTGTTACTCATTCTGAACACCCATCCCGACCAATCCTCTTTATTCCATTTGGGGGCGAGTTGGCCTGAGGGCAAATTGGCCCGGGAGTGATGGCCCACCAGCTAGGGGGCGAGTTGGCCCGGGGACAAGTGGTGCTGCCCCCCCCCCCCCCCCCCTTTGCATCCACCATTGGTAGAACAGTGACCGCTGATCCACTGCACAGCACTGCAATATATACAGGGAAAATAGCCGTCTGCTTCCCGGAACTTTTGTTTGCATTGAACGATTAGTAACACCAAAGTTACGCAGGAGTGGCCTACATTTTCAACAACCGCATGCAATCGCAAGGGTTATTCAGTCCCAGTTATTGGGGAATTTGGGTCAGTACTGTCATTTCGCCAATACTGTGTCCTAAGTACTGTCCTTGATTTTTGATACTTAAACTGGCATACACGTTTGACTTGACGAGTTTAGAACTTTGCGATATACTGCGCTGACTACCGCGAAAATTTTCTCCAAAGTTGGAGGAATTATTTGATTCGCAAATAACTCTGGACTGACATTTTTTGAGTCGCAAAAATCAGAAATTGGCTCGCAAAGTGCGATGCGAATCCGGTTAAATCGAGCCCTGGTTCTGACAGCAGCCAGTTGCCAGCGATGTTGGATCCTCTAGGTCTTTCCCTTCATGGTGGCTGGGACCAGGATCAAGCAGCTCTTCACATTTCGAATCATCAGGTCCTTCTGTTCTTCGACAATTCGACAATGGTCTCTTACATTCGGAACCAGGGCGGCACGCACTCGGTTCTCATGCACGAATTGGCTTGGGATCTTCTACTGCTAGCTCAGGATGTCAATGCCAGTGTGGTGGTTCGTCACATACCCGGGCGTCGAAATGTCTTAGTCAACTCCCTGAACCGAAGGGGCAGGGTCATTTCCACTGAGTGGATGCTTCACAGGGCAGTGTTCCAGTCGCTTTGCGATCTCTGGGGTCATCTCCACATAGATCTTTTTGCGACCCATTGGAATGATCAGGGGTACACTTTCGTGTACCTGTGTCCAGATCCTCTGGCTCTCGCTGTGGATGCTCTGTCACTCGATTAGAATGGGCTTGTCAGCTACACCTTCCCGCCGGGTCTGATTCTGCCTCAGGTTCTAGCCAAGATACGAACCTGCAGTTGTTGAATCATTCTAATCACTCCCCTGTCGCCTCAGTCGGTGTGGATCAATCAGCTCCGCTCTCTGTTGGTGGCGGTTCTGACACATCTCCCACTACATCGTGACCTTCGTTGTCAAGGTTACTCAATGAGGTTTCATGTCGACCCGACTTCATTGTGCCTTCACGCATACCTTTGTCGGGCCCTGTCTCCTCGTAGAGGTTTTTCGAGACGAGCAGTGGAGTGCGTTTCTTCTTCAAGGTGGCACTCCACTGGTTTAGCCTATGCGGCTAAGTGGAAGGTCTTCTGTCGATGGTGGGCTGGTCACTCTGTTGATTATGCTGATTCTTCAATAACACAGATTTGAGAGTTTCTGGTATATCTGTTTGGTTCTTGGGGTCTCCAACCTGTTATAGTCAAAGGCTACAGGTCCATGCTTTTGGAGACCTTTTCGTATGTGGGAAAGCATCATATCGGCACTAATCCATACCTGTTCAAGCTTATTTGGCACACTTCTTTGAAAAGGCCTGGGATTTTGCAGCCTACCCCAAGATGGAATCTTTCTTGGATGCTGCTTTGCTTTGGGGCAGGGAGAGGGGAGGGGGAAATTAGTGCATGTTTAGTCTGAACTGGTGATTCAAATCCAAACCTGAATGCAATTGATAAGTTTCATGAAAAGGGACATAACTCTGTAAACAATTGTATGTGCATTTCATTCAGAGGCATTATGTTTTCTTAATCTTGATTTCTTCTTTTACCGTTAGTTGTCTATGGGTCCTCACCAATCACTTTCTCAAACAAGAGGCCCCAAGGGGTCTGAGGGCGCTCCGCTGACATGGTAGCCTGAATACAAAACACAAGGAATTGATTTCAACAAGCTGCATCTGCCCCACCTTAGAAAAGCTTATACCAAATACCCAAAGATTCAGACCAGTGCATCTAAAAAAAAATATTTTTAAAGAATATTCCTCATATTGAACTAAGTTATAATTCGGGCTCCCATAGCAGGCCCAAATATGAACCCAGGGAGTTGGCTTGAACAAACTTGAATCTCACCTCCAGTGGGATGCCGTTTTCCAAATATCAAAAGATTCTGACTGGTGGATGTGAAGAAGATTTTTGAAGAAAATTTCTCATTTTGAACTAAGTTATAATTCGGGCTCCACAGTGAGCCCAAATATGAACCCAGGGACTTGGCTTGAACAAACTTGAATCTCACCCCCCTAAGCATACTGCATACCACATATCAAAAGATTCTTATCGGTAGATCTGAAGAAGATTTTTAAAGAATATTCCTCATACTGCACTAATTTAAAAATTTGGGCTCCCATAGAGAGTCCAAATATGGACCCAGGGAATTGATTTCAATAAACGTGCGAAACAATCTTCCAAAGATGTTATATGTGAAATTTGAAAGCTTTTGGAGCAGTGATTTGGGAGAAAAGTAGTGTTAAATGTTTTTCCCATTACACACAGTGTTAAAAAAAGCCGACTCAGCACTTTTTCAAAGTCCCAAAAAAGTACCGTATGATAAAACCGATATCAATTTTTTTTTACCATTCCATTCTTTTGGTCATAAGGAAGCCTCACACCAAATAATAATTCTCAGTGCCATGTAGTTTTGGAGACAGAGGCGCTTTAATTTGTTTCTATTTTTAGCTTCAGCAGTTCCCAATGGGGCAACGGACAAAAAATTATGGCATAAATTAAGTACTTAATGACCTAGTAAGCCCTCATATCAAATTTGGTTCAAATCTGCCTCTCAGTTTTGAAAATGGAAATTTTGGGCGGGCCGAAAATTCTTGCCCCTCCCATAACGAAGCCAAATATAACTCCTCGAACTTCTCTTGAACAAATCTGAGTCTACACCTCTATTGAAAGCTGCACACCAAATATCAAGTCTCTGCTAATGCTGGTTCATGAGAAGAAGATTTTTTAAGACTTAAGCACATTTTTTGGGCATGGCCCTACCCAGGGGCAAGTCAACTTGATTTGAATAAATTTGAATTGATATGTGATACGGAACATGCACACAAGATTTGGTTCAATTTGTTTGAGTAGTTTGTGAGAAGAAGTCGATAATGTAAAGTTAACGCCGGACAATGGATGGAAAGTGATTAATAAATCTCCCCTTGAGCTTCGATCAGGTGAGCTAAAAAGCTATTGATAAATACATTTTGTAATTAAATTCCGACGATTTAAATTAATGTAGCTCCAAACAAGTCAGACATTAGAGAATGACTGATTGATGTTTCCATCTGAGTTGGGCCTGTTGGTTCAATCAGTGAAGCCATTCAAGATTATATATATAGACTTTCCTTTGCCATGCAACACTGATCATTCATATTTGGAATAAAAAACATTCAATATTTAAGCCTTCAATATTTAAGAAAACTGATAGCAAAAATGGATCTTGTTTGCTACATGTTTTCTAGTTTCCTGCATCACAGGCCTGTGGAAACTGCATGAATGTTCCTTTGGATGGTGCAAAGTATACATTTTGACATTTTTGACGTAAATCGCCATTTAAGAAAGTTTTGTGACATTAACTGAATTACATGGTGCATAGGCTCACAAAAGGTGTACATCTGTGCATAGCCCCAATTGTTAGTCAAGTAAAAATATGAGGAACCAACAAGGAAATTTCATGCTGATGTGTGACAGGTCATCATACTACATGTGGGGTCCTGAAGTTCCTACTGACAGAGTTCATGTACCTCTGGAGAAAAAAATCCTGGACTTTCAAGGACATGTACTGAGAATTTTCAAGCACTTTCCCACTTTTGTCCAAAACTGTTTTCGTTATCTACAGTGATTGTATACAAGCCTGTTAACCATTCTAACCCAGACCATTAACACCTGCACCTGACCCTTGTTAAGCTCTCTGAGAGCTAGAGCTTCCCAAGGATAAGTCAGGAGTAGTATGTCTCATATGTTTCACCCCACATTTTCCGGATCTCATGCGACATCATAGTCAAATGGCCTAGTTGCATCATGTTGTGTTGTCATGGTAACCTGTGTGAGTGGCCATGTTGTGACGGCATCCCCATAGTGATAGGTGGCGTAAGTGCGCATACGCCACACATGTTGTTAGGGTGATATGTGTTTCCATAGTCCATTTTGTATACTGGAGGCAGCCATCTTGGTTTCTACAGTAGCATGTGGTTGCTATGTTACCCAAAGACTTCTTATAGGATAGGGGTATGTGCGGAGGATATGTTCCTTTGGAAAAGAGTAGTCCCTGATTCATAGAATTTACCCAAATAGACCCGACAATCCCTTCAAACAACCAAAATCCTTTTTAGGACCACCATACCGTGGTGTGGCCCGGGGTAAGTTCGATTGAAATAGAGTAGTTCTTCTGGTTCAGATTTCCACAGAATCCAAATTTACTTCGTAGAAATTACCACAAAAAACACATACCCATAATGTTTACTTGGCTCTGATTTCCCAGTAAATTCTCGATTTCTACCTATGTATCTACAAGCTGTTATGACTTCTTTGTTCTATTTATTCTGACTTCCCTAGATATGTTTATCTTCTACTGTACACATTACATGCAGCCCAAAAGCACATGCTGGATGTGCCAATATGTGCTTATGCGAAAAGGCACAATGTGACACATTGTGCACTAGCACATCGACACATGCTGGATGTGCTGATATGTGCTTATGTAAAAAGGCACAAAGTGACACATTGTGCACTAGCATTTAGGCACATACTTGCACATACTTGCACTACAGTGGAAGTCTGTAACTCGGAAAAATACTCTCTATTTTCTTCTTTCCAAAGCGATTTTAGAAAGAAAAGTGGCGTAAAAGCTCCAAGAAAAAATAAGCCAAAACTGGGTCGTGTGTGACTGGCGCACACCCTGTAGAGGACACTCTTCTCCTTGTACTAATCTACGGCTTCCTGAACCAGTGCACATACACATAACCAATGTGTCATTCTATTTGAATCCGCCAACATTGGAGTTATGTGATCAGCAGGGAGGAAGAATTCTTACCTGAATAAGAAGACGGAGGGTTTCCACATAAACAATTGTGGTAGGTATAATAAGAAAGGAAATTTACTATAAAATTTAAATTCTTATCAACCTACCTTACAACTGTTTACAATAGACTGAATAGACAATAGGACGTCTGTGTGGGAACCATGGACAGAAAAGGTGTTTCCTAGGCCTATAAAACCATAGCATTACAAACATTAGTAAAAGACAATCCAATATGTGGCATATGGCTCTGAGTGACACAGACATAAAGGACAGTAGCCAAGCACATGGCTGCAACTGACTGAGCAGAAGAAAGAGGGCCCAAGGAAAAAAGGTCCTCAGACTGCTTCTTCAACTGACACAGATAGAAGATGGAGAAAGTAGAAGCATTTCTCCAATAGGCTGCCTGCATAGCATCCATCAACTTGACAGAGTTAGCATAAGCCCAGGAGGTAGACAAGGCACATACCTCATGGGCAAAAATACGACTGGTAATACAATTGTCAGTCATTAGACGGGTGTAGGATGCACGAATAGCAAAGACAAATCCACAGAGAAATGGATTGAGGAGAGATCTTCTGTCGACCAGGAATAAGAGACAGAAAAAATCATTTCCTGCCTTTCCTAATGAACTGCGTCTGGTTGAGATAAATATGATTTTGCACAAACCAGACAGACCAAAGGGCATTTACCATCAGCAGAAGGAAGAGCCCTGATACAGATAGGACGTGGAGTAGTTTCTGGCATCTGATTCTTGACCAAAAAGGAGCAATTTGTGGTAAAAGTAACACTGTTGGCAGAGCTCCTGAAAAAGGCCGGATCAACCGAGAGGGTGTGAAGCTCACTAACCCTTCTGGCTGAGGCAAACACCATCAGAAAAGCCATCTTGTATGTTAGAAAACACATATCCACCTGGGAAAAAGGTTTGAACGGCACCTTCCCCTCCCTGCCCTCAAGCAAAGAAGCACCCAAGAAAGATTTCATCTTGGGGTAAGCTGCAAAATCCTAGGCCTTTCCAAAGAAAAGTGCTGACTAAGCTTGGAGAGGTATGGATTAGTGCCGATATGATGCTTTCCCACATACAAAAAGGTCTCCAAAAGCATGGACCTGTACTCTTTGACGGTAACATGTTGGAGACTCCGAGAATCAAATAGATATACCAGAAACTTTCCAATCTGTGTTACCAAAGGATCAGCATAATCAACAGAGTGATCAGCACAACATCAAAAGAAGACCTTCCACCTAGCCAAATAGGCTAAACCAGTAGAGTGCCACCTTGAAGAAGAAATGCACTCCACTGCTCATCGAAAAAAAACCTCTACAGAGAGAGACAGGACCCAACAAAGATATGTGTGAAGGCACAATGAAATCGGGTCAACATGAAAGTGCCTCGAGTGACCTTGACAAAGACGCAACGTAGAAGTAGACGTGTCAGAACCGCCGCAAACAGAGAGCAGAGCAGATTGATCCACACCCGCTGAGGCGACAGGGGAGCAATCAGAATGATCCAACAACAGCAGGACTGTATCTTTGGTGAGAACCTGAGGCAGAATTGGCCCTGGCGAGAAGGCGTAGCCGACAAGACTGTTCCAATCCATTGAGAGAGTGTCTAGGCAAAAGCCAGAGGATCTGGACACAGGGACACGAAAGTGTTCACTTGATGGTTCCAACCCCAGAGATCGCAAAGGGACTGGAACACTGCCCTGTAAAGCATCCACTCAGTGGAAATGACCCTGTCACGTTGGGACAGGGAGTAGGTTAGGACATTCAGACGACCGGGAATGTGTCGAACCACCACCCCGGCATTGACGTCCCGACCCGAGCCAATTCGTACATGAGAACCGAGTGCGTGCCGCCCTGGTTTCGAATGTAAGTGACCGTTGTCGAATTGTTGAACAACAGTATGACTTGACGGTTTGAAAGGTTGGGGATCATCTGCCGGAAACTCTGAAGATGAGCAAGAAGCTACTTCTGGTTGATGTGAACAGCTGCTTGATTCTGGTCCCATACACCATGAAGGGAAAGACCAAGAGGATCCAATGTCGGGCCCCATCCGAGACCGCTGGCATCTGCCGACAGAACACGATCGGATATGGGCAAGTCCAACAAAGCTCCCAACATAATCCACTGAACATCTGTCCAGGGAAGAAGATGACGATAAAGAGATGCTAGTAACTGAAGCACCAGATCTAGCGGATCAACAATCAGCCTCCAACAACTGAGCAGAAAGTGTTGGCGAGGTATGACAGGCAGCCGACGTAGAGGAATGAGATCTGTCACCGAAACAGAGACCGAGCAGCCGGAGAATACTCCGAGCTGTTGTGGTCGTGGACTGGGTCAGTGTCAAGGTGAAAGTCGGGGGAATCACAGCCCTAGCCCGGGGAACTGCCACCATATTCATCTGTGTGCAGAAGTCCATCCCCAGATGACAAAACGACTGAGAAGGGACCAGGTCCGACTTCTCCTTGTTGACTCGAAACCCCAGCGACATAAGCAGGCTCAACAGTGTGTTGACATCTGACACCAGAAGAGCAGCATTGAATTGCCTCTGGAGGATGTCGTCCAGATACGGCAAATTAGTCACCTTGGACTGTGTGCAATGGAAGGCTATCACATGCGACATCAGTCGGGTGAAGGTCCAAGTAGCCGGGATGTGGCTGATAGGCATGATCTTGAACTGGTAAACTCACCCCAGCAAAGCAAACTTGAGATACTTTCGAGATGTCCGAGGAATCGGAATGTGAAAGTAAGCAAATCGCATGTCAATGCTGGAAGTGAAATCTCCCTGGGAAATGGAACTGACCTGAAAATCTCCATGCTGAACTTGGGAGTAATGATAGACTGGTTCAGGATACTCGGATAGATAACCGGTCTGAGTCGGCCATCCCTCTTCGCCACCAAGAACAGGTGGGAATAAAATCCCACTGAATGAATGTTCTTGACCTCGATCTTCCCTTTGACAGGAGATTGTCTATCTCCATGATCAAAAGTTCCAGACATGAAACATTTGAAGGAACTTGGGTTGGAAGAGGCACTCTAGAGAGAGGGTGGGCCAATCCAAGCCTAGCAAATGCCCTTCTCTTGCCTTTGTGAAACCATGGGCTGATCCTCCTGCCGCCGCTTCTTCTTACTCCCGTGGTAAGGGTAAACATTGGCAGACAAGAGAGATGCCTCTGGATCCTTCCTCTAGCAGAGGAGATGGTTTATCCTCTCACAGGCCTCACTGGGGCTCGAAATGAAGGTCATCACCTCGATTTGTCCCAGGTTGGAGGACAGATATCAGAGTTTGCAGACCTTTGGGCCACAATCACATCCAATCCTTGGGTGTTAGATATTGTTCGTTCTGGTCTGCGGATATCCTTTCAGAGGCACCCCACTGTGTCGAGAGTGCTTCTTCCAACCCAAGTTCCTTCAAACATTTCACGTTGAGAACTTTTGATGACGGAGATAGACAATCTCCAGTCAAAGGGAAGATCGAGGTCGTCAAGAACATTCATTTAGTGGGATTTTATTCCCGCCTGTTCTTGGTGGCAAAAAAGGATGGCCAACTCCGACCGGTTATCTATCTGAGTATCCTGAACCAGCCTATCATTGCTCCCAAGTTCAGCATGGAGATTTTGAGGTCAGTTCCATTTCCCAGGGAGATTTCACTTCCAGCATCGACCTGCGAGTTGCTTACTTTCACGTTCTGATTCATCGGACATCTCGAAAGTATCTCAGGTTCGCGAGTTTACCAGTTCAAGATCATGCCTTTCAGCCACATCCTTGCTCCTTGGGCCTTCACCCGACTGATGTCGCATGTGCTAGCCTTCCACTGCACACAGTCCAAGGTGATTACTTCGCCATATCTGGACGATATCCTCCAGAGGCACTTCAGTGCTGCTCTTCTGGAGTCAGATGTCAACACACTGTTGAGCCTGCTCACGTCGCTGGGGTTCCGAGTCAACGAGAAGTCGGACCTGGTTCCTTCTCAGTCATTTTATCATCTGGGTATGGACTTCTGCACACAGCTGAATATGGTGGCGGTTCCCCGGGTAAGGGTTGTGATTCCCTCAGCTTTCGCCCTGACTCTGACCCAGTCCACGTCAGCTCTGAATATTTTCCAGCTGCTCGGTCTCTGCGGTTTGGTGACAGATCTCATTCATCTAGGTCGGCTGCATGTCATACCTCTCCAACACTTTCTGCTCAGTCATTGGATGCCGAATGTCGATCCTCTGCATCTGGGTCTTCAGTTACCAGCATCTCTTCATCGTCACCTTCTTGCCTGGACAAATGTTCAGTGGATTATGCAGGGAGTTCCATTGGACTTGCCCATGTCCGATCATGTTCTGACCAGGGCTCGATTTAATCTGGAAATTTTGATTAGCGATTTGCTATACATTTGGGAAAATTGATTAGCTGTTGACAGCAATTGATTAGCTATTTTACAGGACAAACCAGGCGTCCATAATAATGTTCTGTTTCCAATTTTGAAATGTTTTCTGAGGGCTGCATCAGCTACAGTTGTTTTCTTTGTTTATCTTTCAGGTTTAATAAAACATTTATATTCTTAATCTTCCGAGTTCACTTAATTATTCCTGATACTGGCCTACCTCCCATAGCCATTCGAGCCGTACTGGCAGTACAGGGGTCCTACTCCTACTACAGTACTAGTGTACTACCAGTCTAACCTTACTTGGGTCCCAAGTCTGCAATATAAGTTTTTGAGTTTGGTTACTTTGGTAAATTGGTATGTCCAGTCATTGTGTCAACAATTCTCGAGGACGAGGATTTGTAAAATGATCATACTGTTACTGTTAAAACAATCCCGACTGCCGCGATAATTGGTGGTTAAAATTGACCAGTCACTGGTCAATTTTAACCACCAATTATCGCTACGCGAAATTAGGGAACACCCATTTGGAATTTGGAAAAACAAATATTTCTACAACTCATTGACTCAGGGTAATTCTTTTTACAGCCAATCTAACCTTATATTCACTAAACTGAGTAAACTCGTCCATGCAGATTTGCAGCTTTTCTTGATCCTTCCGACTTCAACAGAACATAAACCATGATTCGCCATCAAAACTTAAATTCGGATAAACTGATGCAGAGAAATCCGTTCATCGCGAACTCGGCCCGGAGACGTTGGCACCTGTCAGAAGTCGGTCCAAATAATTTCGGAGAAGTCTGTCCACGCGAGAGTCAGCCCCATCAACTGCAGGAGAACTTGGACCCTAGGAAAAGTTGGCCCAACAAATTTCGGAGAATTCGGCCTACGAGAGACGTCGGCCCCACAAATGGACCCAAAGTCCGTAATATAATTTTTTGGTGAGCCACCTCCTTTGCAAGAACCGGTCTACACCAAAAACTTATGTTATGGACTTTCTGTCCAAGCCAAGCAAGCTTGTACAAGTCACACTACGTATGGCCCGGGCAACGTAAAAAGACAACTGGGCTTAAAGGACTTATATGCTGGTTGGGTTGGGAGTCGGTGAAGGGGGGGGGGGAGGGGCGCACAGACTGTGCTTCCGGCTGTCGACGACAACAGTGTAGTGTAATCGTTTGTAGCTCATTTTAACCCAGGAGGCAGCGGTTCACAAGCATTGAACTGAGGCAGCGATGGAACATGGCACTATCCTGGCTATCCACGATAACTGTAGAACTGTTCTACAGTTATCAGGGATAGCCAGGATAGTGCCATGTTCCATCGCTGCCTCAGTTCATTAGAACATCCAATTCCACAGTGCCGCTGGCTGTTGGCTTGTAGCTGTGATGTTCATGCGTTATCGACTTATCGTAGGTAATACTGTACCCAATGTAGTCTTCTGTAGCTCCAAATGTACCCAGCGGTATACGTAATGCCTAAAACCGACCTGCGCTATGCACAAAAGTACCACCAAATTTGGTTTTGATTTTATGTCTCAAAAACATAGGTTATGGCCCATATTGCAACAGCTCGTTGAGCTGATTTCAGCGGGGTCCTAACCTATGTTTGGGGGAAAAAAATTAAATTTTGCAGTTCAAGATTTTTTGTTTTCTGCTGTTTGTGTAATAGTGTAAGGTACATGTAAATGACAAGACACTGTGAACACCAAGAAGTTTCACTGTTCACGAATTTCACGTACGTTAGTTGTTATTCTAATTTCAAAGTTCAAACAAATTAATGATTGACACTGTCATAACAAAACGAAAAAAAAAGAAAAAAAATTGCTGCAAACTGTTGTAGGAGTGTTGCTTTTCCACTGTTAATTAAAATTGAAAAAATTATGTTACGATACACAGTACGTCAATTCTGGTATTTCCAGTGGCAGGAACAGTTGCACTGAGTCAAAATTAGTTACGTTCAGAATCAGATCCTGAAAGTTCAAGTGTGTCACTTTCAGACCCAGGTGCCATAAGTGAATCAATCGTTTCATCGGCCGGGCGCTTGGAAGGTCCAGGTCGTGGACCATAAGGCTGAACGTTCATACGGCGGGGTTTTCCAGCGATGAAAAGTGAAACAGCAGGGAGAGAGTCAAAGTTTGCAAGATTTGGACCTTCCAAGCTAACCATCATGAGGTCATCAAGAATACTATCACCAAGAGTGCTACGGAAGTCTGACTTGACCCGTAACATGGTAGAAAATCCTCTTTCCACAACAGCATTGAGCTAGGGAGAACCATTAAAATTAACACCATGTGGAGAATATTTGGGTAGTCATTCCTATATTTAGTGAGGAGCAATTTCCATACCTCTTCAGGGGTTAAATGCTTCAGATTTCTACTCGTGAACACTTTCAACTCCTCCCACTCATCTAGCATTTGATCATTATTGACACCTTTTGACTCCAAGAGTTTCTGGAAATGGTGAGTGAACTCTGCAACTAGCTCATTCCCAAAATCAGCCAAGACTGTCGCCTTTTCAGGCCAAATGTCTGTGTTCAGTAAATTGAAGCATTTGAACAATGGCTCTGTATGAATGTTGCCGAATCGATCTAATAAGCATTTATTTATACTGTCTATGTATTTATTCCTTTCGGTTGCAAACACTTTCAGTGCGTTGACTTCAACATCCAGCTTAACACCTTGAATAATGACATTTTTCTGGTCCTCTGCGGCTGACTGCAGGAGAGACTGGAGCTGTCCAGACTGATCTACATCAGATTCCCCAGTAGGTAATTTATTCATTTGGGGCCCTTCATTATTGCACCCTCTCAGCTTGTTTAGCTGTGAGTATGTTCTTTCCAGAAGAGAAATGGCCATTGGAAGATTAGTATTTTCTTTCTGAAGGGAAAGTGATAGTTTTGACAATGACTGCAACACCTGCTTAAACAACATTGCATGGGTTACAAATTTCCACGACTTCAGAGTTTTTAGGTAGCCTTTCATTCTCGCTTTATCGTCTGACTTTGTTTCATTGTCCTCGGCCATATTCTCAAGATGTGATACAATCACTGGAAATGAGTCCATCAAACTCTCACATGCTCTCCTCTTATGCTGAACCCAACGTGTTCCATTGGCTTTCTGGGGGACTTTTACATGTTCATTCATAAGTTCAGCTAAAACCTTTAATTGCCGCAAACGTTTGGGACTTCTGTGGTACAGGTTATGCAACGAGAATAGAATTTCAATGACCTTGTCGAAATATGTTCCCTTAAAAGCATCCTTTGCTGCTAGTTCGAGGCGATGATTCAAACAATGTATAGTAACAAGCCACGGGTGGGTCTGCATGAGTAAAGTAGAAACTCCGCCTTTGCGTCCCATGTTTACGCTAGCGCCATCGGAACAGAATACGACAAGTTTGCTGTCCATATCGTACTCATGAAGAATGTCCTGGAGATTTTCCTTCAATGCCTCAGCCTTTCCACTTTCCATACACTTAATTTTGAAATAAAGGGTTTTTGCTTTGCCATTTTCCATAACTTTCAGATAAAGTAGTTCTTTTTCTGATACACTGGTGTCGGTAGATCCATCGATTAAAACTGAATAGTAATCAGATTCTTTAACAGTTTTAATTATTCCTTCGCGAACATCCATAGCAATAAAGCTAGCAAATTCATTGCATTTCTTGTCATTGATGTATGTGCTCCCAACATTAACACCATGTCTTTTCTCAAGTTCAACTATAGGTGCAAACTTAGTGAAGGGCATTTCTTCTTTCATCATCATATAGGTTATGTCAAAAAGTTTCACGAGTCTATTTCTCTCCTCAGAAGAACCCTTTGTTAGTGATTTCCCGATTGGCGTTCCAAGATAGGCCTGGATGCTTGTCGTTGGAGATTGTAGATCTATCGCCCTTTTGTGTTGCTCAGTGGCAGCATGCTTGACAACACTGTCTTTCTTGATATTGCCACGAATGCCGTCGATAAAAGTCCTGTTAAAGTTTCGTAAGTGACAAATACGTTGTTCATGCGTTATGCACATATTGCACGACACAGAAATACCACTTCCATTTTCATTGATGGAATATTTCAGCCAAGGATATTCTTTAGCCCAGTTTTGAATTGTTTTCTATTTAGTTGACATTATAATAGATTATTTCATTTATTTGGCTATCCTAGATTATGTGTTACGCCAACAGCACTTGATTCGTTATCGGCTGTTACAATTGCTCTTATGTACAGTACTACATGTAGGACTAGGACACACATCCACGCCCCACGTGCTCCAGGAATTTCGGCAGTGTCTTTGATCTCTGCAATATCTGTCTATTCTCTCATCGGGTAATTGCAAATGAAACCGACAAGCTCTCATTGGGTCACTCGCAATCTGTCGCAACTGAAAAACTACAATTGGAGCTCCGTGCTCAGAAGGAGCTGGCTGATCAGTACAAATCACAGCCATCGAAAGAACTTCAAACATCAAGGGGGCGGGGTGGGGGGGGGGGGGGGGGAATAAAACAGAGGATCAACGCAAACATCTTGAAGAGGGGCTCAATCGAATCCCCGGTTCTCCGTTTATTGATATAAGGGGGGAAGCTGAATGTCTTTGGCTGTCACTGACTCCGTGTGGCACAGTGACACAACACTGACCCAATCCGACAAAACAATTTTTGAAATCGCGTATTGTTACTCATTCTGAACACCCATCCCGACCAATCCTCTTTATTCCATTTGGGGGCGAGTTGGCCTGAGGGCAAATTGGCCCGGGAGCAATGGCCCACCAGCTAGGGGGCGAGTTGGCCCGGGGACAAGTGGTGCCGCCCCCCCTCCTCCCCCCCCCTTTGCATCCACCATTGGTAGAACAGTGACCGCTGATCCACTGCACAGCACTGCAATATATACAGGGAAAATAGCCATCTGCTTCCCGGAACTTTTGTTTGCATTGAACGATTAGTAACACCGAAGTTACGCAGGAGTGGCCTACATTTTCAACAACCGCATGCAATCGCAAGGGTTATTCAGTCCCAGTTATTGGGGAATTTGGGTCAATACTGTCATTTCGCCAATACTGTGTCCCAAGTACTGTCCTTGATTTTTGATACTTAAACTGGCATACACGTTTGACTTGACGAGTTTAGAACTTTGCGATATACTGCGCTGACTACCGCGAAAATTTTCTCCAAAGTTGGAGGAATTATTTGATTCGCAAATAACTCTGGACTGACATTTTTTGAGTCGCAAAAATCGGAAATTGGCTCGCAAAGTGCGATGCGAATCCGGTTAAATCGAGCCCTGGTTCTGACGGCAGCCAGTTGCCAGCGATCTCGGATTGGGTGCGATGTTGGATCCTCTAGGTCTTTCCCTTCATGGTGGCTGGGACCAGGATCAAGCAGCTCTTCACATCAACCAGAAGGAGCTTCTGGCTCTTCTTCTGAGTTTCCGGCAGTGGATCCCCCACATTTCGAATCATCAGGTCCTTCTGTTCTTCGACAATTCGACAATGGTCTCTTACATTCGGAACCAGGGCGGCACGCACTCGGTTCTCATGCACGAATTGGCTTGGGATCTTCTACTGCTAGCTCAGGATGTCAATGCCAGTGTGGTGGTTCGTCACATACCCGGGCGTCGAAATGTCTTAGTCGACTCCCTGAACCGAAGGGGCAGGGTCATTTCCACTGAGTGGATGCTTCACAGGGCAGTGTTCCAGTCGCTTTGCGATCTCTGGGGTCATCTCCACATAGATCTTTTTGCGACCCATTGGAATGATCAGGGGTACACTTTCGTGTACCTGTGTCCAGATCCTCTGGCTCTCGCTGTGGATGCTCTGTCACTCGATTAGAATGGGCTTGTCAGCTACACCTTCCCGCCGGGTCTGATTCTGCCTCAGGTTCTAGCCAAGATACGAACCTGCAGTTGTTGAATCATTCTAATCACTCCCCTGTCGCCTCAGTGGGTGTGGATCAATCAGCTCCGCTCTCTGTTGGTGGCGGTTCTGACACATCTCCCACTACGTCGTGACCTTCGTTGTCAAGGTTACTTAATGAGGTTTCATGTCGACCCGACTTCATTGTGCCTTCACGCATACCTTTGTCGGGCCCTGTCTCCTCGTAGAGGTTTTTCGAGACGAGCAGTGGAGTGCGTTTCTTCTTCAAGGCGGCACTCCACTGGTTTAGCCTATGCGGCTATGTGGAAGGTCTTCTGTCGATGGTGGGCTGGTCACTCTGTTGATTATGCTGATTCTTCAATAACACAGATTGGAGAGTTTCTGGTATATCTGTTTGGTTCTTGGGGTCTCCAACCTGTTATCGTCAAAGGCTACAGGTCCATGCTTTTGGAGACCTTTTCGTATGTGGGAAAGCATCATATCGGCACTAATCCATACCTGTTCAAGCTTATTTGGCACTCTTCTTTGAAAAGGCCTGGGATTTTGCAGCCTACCCCAAGATGGAATCTTTCTTGGATGCTGCTTTGCTTCGGGGCAGGGAGAGGGGAGGGGGAAATTAGTGCATGTTTAGTCTGAACTGGTGATTCAAATCCAAACCTGAATGCAATTGATAAGTTTCATGAAAAGGGACATAACTCTGTAAACAATTGTATGTGCATTTCATTCAGAGGCATTATGTTTTCTTAATCTTGATTTCTTCTTTTACCGTTAGTTGTCTATGGGTCCTCACCAATCACTTTCTCAAACAAGAGGCCCCAAGGGGCCTGAGGGCGCTCCGCTGACATGGTAGCCTGAATACAAAACACAAGGAATTGATTTCAACAAGCTGCATCTGCCCCACCTTAGAAAAGCTTATACCAAATACCCAAAGATTCAGACCAGTGCATCTAAAAAAAAATATTTTTAAAGAATATTCCTCATATTGAACTAAGTTATAATTCGGGCTCCCATAGCAGGCCCAAATATGAACCCAGGGAGTTGGCTTGAACAAACTTGAATCTCACCTCCAGTGGGATGCCGTTTTCCAAATATCAAAAGATTCTGACTGGTGGATGTGAAGAAGATTTTTGAAGAAAATTTCTCATTTTGAACTAAGTTATAATTCGGGCTCCACAGTGAGCCCAAATATGAACCCAGGGACTTGGCTTGAACAAACTTGAATCTCACCCCCCTAAGCATACTGCATACCACATATCAAAAGATTCTTATCGGTAGATCTGAAGAAGATTTTTAAAGAATATTCCTCATACTGCACTAATTTAAAAATTTGGGCTCCCATAGAGAGCCCAAATATGGACCCAGGGAATTGATTTCAATAAACGTGTGAAACAATCTTCGAAAGATGTTATATGTGAAATTTGAAAGCTTTTGGAGCAGTGATTTGGGAGAAAAGTAGTGTTAAATGTTTTTCCCATTACACACAGTGTTAAAAAAAGCCGACTCAGCACTTTTTCAAAGTCCCAAAAAAGTACCGTATGATAAAAACGATATCAATTTTTTTATACCATTCCATTCTTTTGGTCATAAGGAAGCCTCACACCAAATAATAATTCTCAGTGCCATGTAGTTTTGGAGACAGAGGCGTTTTAATTTGTTTCTATTTTTAGCTCCAGCAGTTCCCAATGGGGCGACGGATAAAAAATTATGGCATAAATTAAGTACTTAATGACCTAGTAAGCCCTCATATCAAATTTGGTTCAAATCTGCCTCTCAGTTTTGAAAATGGAAATTTTGGGCGGGCCGAAAATTCTTGCCCCTCCCATAACGAAGCCAAATATAACTCCTCGAACTTCTCTTGAACAAATCTGAGTCTACACCTCTATTGAAAGCTGCACACCAAATATCAAGTCTCTGCTAATGCTGGTTCATGAGAAGAAGATTTTTTAAGACTTAAGCACATTTTTTGGGCATGGCCCTACCCAGGGGCAAGTCAACTTGATTTGAATAAATTTGAATTGATATGTGATACGGAACATGCACACAAGATTTGGTTCAATTTGTTTGAGTAGTTTGTGAGAAGAAGTCGATAATGTAAAGTTAACGCCGGACAATGGATGGAAAGTGATTAATAAATCTCCCCTTGAGCTTCGATCAGGTGAGCTAAAAAGCTATTGATAAATACATTTTGTAATTAAATTCCGACGACTTAAATTAATGTAGCTCCAAACAAGTCAGACATTAGAGAATGACTGATTGATGTTTCCATCTGAGTTGGGCCTGTTGGTTCAATCAGTGAAGCCATTCAAGATTATATATATAGACTTTCCTTTGCCATGCAACACTGATCATTCATATTTGGAATAAAAAACATTCAATATTTAAGCATTCAATATTTAAGAAAACTGATAGCAAAAATGGATCTTGTTTGCTACATGTTTTCTAGTTTCCTGCATCACAGGCCTGTGGAAACTGCATGAATGTTCCTTTGGATGGTGCAAAGTATACATTTTGACATTTTTGACGTAAATCGCCATTTAAGAAAGTTTTGTGACATTAACTGAATTACATGGTGCATAGGCTCACAAAAGGTGTACATCTGTGCATAGCCCCACTTGTTAGTCAAGTAAAAATATGAGGAACCAACAAGGAAATTTCATGCTGATGTGTGACAGGTCATCATACTACATGTGGGGTCCTGAAGTTCCTACTGACAGAGTTCATGTACCTCTGGAGATAAAAATCCTGGACTTTCAAGGACATGTACTGAGAATTTTCAAGCACTTTCCCACTTTTGTCCAAAACTGTTTTCGTTATCTACAGTGATTGTATACAAGCCTGTTAATCATTCTAACCCAGACCATTAACACCTGCACCTGACCCTTGTTAAGCTCTCTGAGAGCTAGAGCTTCCCAAGGATAAGTCAGGAGTAGTATGTCTCATATGTTTCACCCCACATTTTCGGATCTCATGTGACATCATAGTCAAATGGCCTAGTTGCATCATGTTGTGTTGTCATGGTAACCTGTGTGAGTGGCCATGTTGTGACGGCATCCCCATAGTGATAGGTGGCATAAGTGCGCATACGCCACACATGTTGTTAGGGTGATATGTGTTTCCATAGTCCATTTTGTATACTGGAGGCAGCCATCTTGGTTTCTACAGTAGAATGTGGTTGCTATGTTACCCAAAGACTTCTTATAGGATAGGGGTATGTGCGGAGGATATGTTCCTTTGGAAAAGAGTAGTCCCTGATTC